>WFKH01011801.1:31098462-31139587 GCA_016163765.1 Magallana hongkongensis
GTTCAAAATATTATGGCTGCGATATTCCAAAGGGACTTGGAAATAGGAAGGGGGTTCAAAATATCGCAGCCATGATATTTTGAACCCCCTCTCCAAAGGGACTTGGAAGTAGGAGGGGGTTCAATACAACATGGCCATAATATTTTGAACCCCCTCTCCATTGGGAATTTGAAATAGGAGGGGGGTTCAATATATCGCGGCCGTAATATTTTGAACCCCCTATCAAAAGGGACTTGGGAATAGGAGGGGGGTTCAATATATCGTGGCCATAATATTTTGAACCCCCTCTCCAAAGGAACTTGGAAATAGGAGGGGGGTTTAATATATTGGGCCATATAATTTTTAACCCCCTCTCCAGTGGGAATTTGAAATAGGTAGGGGGTTCAAAATATCGCGGCCATAATATTTTGAACCCCCTCTCCAATAGCAAATGAAAAGCAGGGGGGGGGGGGGGGGTTCAATATATCGTGGCCATAATATATTGAACCCGGGGTTCAATATTTTATAGGGGGGTTCAATTTTTCTCAGCAATATATTGAACCTGGGTTCATGATATCGCATAATATATTGAACCCGGGTTCAATATTCTGCGGTATCAAAATACCAGTACTTTCAACATTTCAAGTGAGATTTGCAATAATGCAAACTACAAGTGTAAATGAATCGGTGAAAGGGCAAAAATTAGATTAAGTTATTGCTAAGTTGCAGCATTTTGTACATAACAGATATATATATATATATATAAGATGCTTTTCTTAGTTAATATTTTCAAAGGTGTGAACATAGTCAAGACTGCCTGCGCTTCCATTTTTAGTTGGTTTTTGAACTGCAAAAAACTTTTTCACCAATGATGTTGACATAATGTGATATATATCACAAATGTTGATTTTTCAACACCATTGGACTTTGGCATACCCAGCCATTGTACTTAAATGAAAAGAGCATTACATAATTAATGCAGACCATCTGATTTTGACATACATGTAGTCAATCATAGTACATGTACTTTGGCATGACGTGATCTGAGAGATGAACCATTAGACTTTATATAATTAGCGTATGGTAACCATCAGACTTTAATTGGCATTCGTATCGGTAACAAGCCATCAGACTTTGACGCAGACCATCAGACTTTGACACAGACCATCAGCCTTTAGCACAACCATCGAACTTGGGCGTGACCATCAGACTTCAGAGTCTTACACATGAATCCAAGACACAAAGAAATTACAGATCAGTGCTTGATCCACCTGTACATTTTAAAGCAGAAAACGAATATAGATCAGTATAATTTAATACCTGCAGGTCCAATTAAATTGGTGAAAATTAATTGTTGCACAGTTTAGTTATAAAGCCTAGCTATGAACCTCTTGTTACATACTGCATTGCAGATAATTTAATATTTACCCCATACCTTGATTTTTTCTTCCTCCTTTTTAGATAGCATCTTCCGGCTATAAAGTTTCCGTAGAACATTTGCAGATACTAACACCTTTGACGTAATTTCTTTTGAACAGTAATTCAAGGCTGCTATCTCATTGGGTTCCATTATTGGACTTTAGAGATTAATTCTGTCTAAATAACATAATGGAATAACAAAAATTACCAATGGTTAGTTTTCCCTGATCATGTTTTATAATTATTTGTCTTTTACTCATTCTCTTCTTAGAAGGTAAATATATACAGTCAAACTTCATTATCTCAAACTAGATGGGACTGTTTAAAAACTTCGAGATATCAGAGTATTCGAGATATCGAGAGTAAAATACTTAAAAAAGTAAGTGGTTGGGACTTACAAATCACTTCGACATATCCATTGTATTCAAGATATCAGTGTTCGAGATATCGAAGTTCAACTGTATTGTCTCTTAATATACCAACATGTTGTCTCAATAAATATCTTAAGCATACTTTAACATGTATTTTATGCATTAAGCAAGTGCACATCTATTGATACATCATATGATAAATTGATAATTAGGGTCTGCCGTTTTTCAACGAAGACAAGTGCATTTCTATAAAGTGCATTTTGGAATGAAATTTTGAAATTGCATTACATGAATAAGGATAATCGGAAGTTACTACATTATATAACACTTGCATATACGTGTACCCAATGTATATCGTTTTTATCTATGCAAACTGTCAAACAAATTTGTATTGAGAATTCACATAATAAATAATTTCATCTCCTAAAGATTTGAATTTTCTGTAAATTTACTTGCATGAAATTTAAACTTCTCCCAGCTTGAGATAACGGCACGTGTCAGATGACAAATAGCCCCAAGCGGGTCAGTGTCTTTCAATGACCCAATTAACTACACGCTAAGACCCGTGTTTTTACTGCAATTTTTAGATCCCTTTGTGCTCTGACTTTTAATTGATAAAACTGATCAACTCATAATTTAAACGACATGTGAACCCATAAATTGACAATTAATAAAGATTAAAATATTTATTTGGCTTTAAAAATACGACATGCATATAAACAGATAAAAAAAAGAAACAGTTCATTGAAATAAGTTTAAAAAACCTGTAAAATTACATGGACACATGACAACATATTCAGAACACGTTCATTTTTTCAATGGCGTGAGAATTCCCGATTTTTCCCACCCTTGCAGAATGGTTTCGCTTCTAACTGTCTGATGTGCCTTGACCAGCCACCCCGCATGAATGGGTTTCAATGTTGACAATCGTAGATCTACGTTTAAAGACTGCATTGTTTTTCCCCTTTTCAGTTCTTTTTGAATTTGATCCGCGTACCACTCAGAAAACTGATTCTTTATGCATTTTTTGAATTCGTCATTTCCAGCAAGATCTAACGGTCGTAATTCTGATGTGCAGCTAGTGGGAACATAGCGCATCCTGACGTTGTTGCGAGTCAGCTGATCTTTGAACTCGTTTACTTGATGTGCTTTGAAAACGTCAAATATGCACAAAGCAGGTACATTGGAGCGACACAATGGCTAAATGACTAAATTTAATAATAATTATTCAAATGATTTTTTTTTCATTCAAAGAATCCGCCTAAATTTTTACCCGCGGATTAAATTGATATTGTGACTCCGCCGAATTATGACCCCGTGGAAAAAAATATGTCTACAGTATTTGTTTTTCTTTTTTTAAAAAGTGATTTTGTCCACCATTTTTCTCGAAACAATTAAAGATAGAAAATTGAAATTTTTAGGAATGATTGATTTGTGAATAGTTGCCATCAGGTAAAAACATGATCGTCCGTCACTTCCGGTCCTCTTAAACAGCATTTTTGAAAAATTGAGTGTTAAAAATGTTTAAAATTAAAAAAAATTTACAAATTTTTTTCATCAGAATATGTTTTAAACTTACCAAATTTTAATATGAGCAGGTCATCCGTCACTTCCGGTCGTCACCAGAAGTGATTCCTAAATTTTGATTTTTGGAATTTTAAAACATATTCATATACAACGCATTGCAGAGATATTGCAGTTTGCAGAGATATTGCAGTTTGATAATGAGCTTTTCGGAAATCTTAATTTTGCAGTGTAGGTACAAAATTAGCTTAAAATGAAATTAGTATAGTAACTCGTACCAAATGTCAACATTTTAATTTACATATTGTAACTCTGTCATTAATTCATAATCAAAGGAAGACCCACTCGTTGCTCGCAATGAGATCGTGTCTAGTTAAATTATATATTTGTTAGGCAGAAAAGGACAGATATTGACCTTATCCAAAAGTGTTTGTGTTTTCAGTTTTCTAGAAAATATTGATTGCTAGTGGCAAACCCTAAATTGCTTCATCAATGCAAGTTCTCTTCTAACAAGAGGCCCATGGGCACATTGCTCACCTAATGTATTTCAGAAGAATTAAAAATATTGTAAGAATAGACGATCAAGACCTACTGCATTAAATACTTAGATTAATTTGCAATAATGTCCTCCAAACCGGATGTTGGCTAATCCGGCCAAATTTTTCAGAACCATCCTCCGCCGGATTAGACAAGTTTTACTGTAGTTCTTATTGATCTAAAACCTTTGATTTATGCATGTACATGACATGTATATTAATAGTTTTTTTGTATCTCATTATGTTGACATTGAATTTGTCTTTATAATTTAAAGCATAGATAAAATCAAAATGGGTTATGCAGATAAAAGGATTTATTAATTTTGATTGACACAATTAGATGTACATACGTAAGATGTATTTTTAAATTACATGGCATTTTTATGAGACAAGGTCTATTAATAGATGTATCGGATATAACTGCGGTACATGTTTATACATGTATTGAAAGTTGTCAATTCCAAAAAATGAATTTGCATGAAATTTTTCAGTACGGTACAAAAAAATACAGCATATAAAAAAAGATATTTAACAAATGATAGACTGTTTTCTTTTTTCTCATCGTATTAGGAAACTATCTTGTTGACCTTGTCATTTTTTTTTTTTGAAAAGTCCAAACACAATCATAAAAACATAATTTTCTATTTTTTTTTTTACATATTTACATTTTCCAGTGTCTTTGTTTATGATAACACCACCAATCGATTTTGTAATGTAAAACTCAATACATTTTATGAATGACTATTTCAATATTAAATCGTACAAGTGATGAAAAGTATATAAATATAATTAATTATAAGAAATCATTTTTTGAATATAATAAGGTGATCAATTGGGGTCGGGCGTGATCAAATCTATCATTATGATAAAGTCCTTCAGACTTTATTGGATTTGATCACTCCTAACCGAATTTGATCACCTCATAATACTAAAAGAATGATTCCTTAATTATTCCTTTAAAAAATTAGAAAGTTAAGGAGGCTGAATGGTCAACAAATTGACCATCAGATCTGCCTTAAACTTTAACATTAGATATTGTTGTCCATATACTAACATAAAGTAAAGGAAACCTTCAAAATTTTAGCTTTAAAAATTATCAGTTTCCTTATATATCTTTATACAGAGCTCTTCTTCTTAGGAGATTTAAAGAGTCTAAAAATGGCCATGACCATCGAGCTGTCTTAATGTTATTAATTAAATTGTATTAAATTTATCAGTATTCAAAACTTACCGTATTGTCTTCCTGATACTATAAAGTTGTTTCCAATATTTAACAACTGTGTCATGCAGGTACGTACGTCAGTTACAATTTAGAATATAAATCATGCAATCATGAACAGATCTTTATATGTATAGTATTTTGGGGGGATTTGAACTGACTTGTAGGATATACATAGATATATTCTATTTAATTATTTTAAATTACTTGTTTGCTTTATTAAGATTCCAAATTCTATTGTTAAAGAATGAATACCAGTAAAAAAAATAATGAGCTACAAGAGATTAACTGTTAGTTAATACATGAATTGAATAATTGGATCACATCCAAATGGGGTTTTTTTTCAAGTTTATAATTAGAAACTTGTATCAATTATTCCTGTGGATTGTAGTTAGTGGTTTTCGCTTTGTTTTGGTTTTTATTGGTGGGGGATGTGTCTTATAAAACATGAAACAGTAAATTATTCAAGCATTGAATTGAATACCACACATTAGTGTGGTATGATACATGTAATTTGTTTGCACAGCCTGGTGTGTTACAGGACCAACAACATCTAAAAATAAGCATTCAAAGCTTATATTTACATTAAATTGTAATTATTTAAGTTTATTTGTATGAATTTGTGTATCGTTGTTTTAAAGCCATTATAAGCTAGCGCTCTTAGTCAGGGATACGAAGCATACATGGAACAACCATATTAACATATTATTTAGTTTGCTTGCACAACTAAAAATATAGTGCCAAAAACTTTGTCAAGAGAAATCTGTTTTATTAACAAAAAGATACGATTTAACGATTATTTTTCACATATATTGAATTGGTTATGTAAGTTTGATTGTTTCATTTAATCTTACAATTTAAAGCTATTATACGCTCTTAGTCAAGGGTATGAAACAAACATGGAAAACCATATTAACATGTTATTAAGTTTCACTTGCAGGACTAAAAATATAGTGCCAGAAACTTTGTCGAGAGAAATCTGTTTTATTAAGGGTCTTCCCCACACCTGGAAAAAGTTCTGCATGCAAGCATTTTCTTCTAAATCATTTAAAGATATGGATTTCTAGAATGTGTTCGACTTCAAAATGACAGAAAAACATTCAATTTTGGGAGAAAATCAACGTTTTAAATTTTACTGCTATTCATGAAAATAAAAGCTAGTCCCTGCAGTATTCGAACTTGGGACCTGCGGGTCAGTAGATCGAAGCTTAACACCCATTGCACCACAAAGATAGACACCAAACTTTAGCGAAATAAACTGTTTAACAATGGGTTAATGTTGTGACGTATTGTCATAAAAAGTAGAAGTCACGGGGTGTCGAGGATCCTTAACAAATAGATATGTCAAAGTTAACGAATATTTTTCATAGTATATATCAAATTTGTTATGTAAGTTTAAACGTTTCATTGAATCAATATATTCAAAATGCATGTTGACGGTTATACTTGTGCTTATGTGTGTGACAAGGCTAAGTGTATTTACAAAATAATATTTACATCTACCGAGTTTGATTCCGTCTATTTCTTACGGAAGCTTATAGTTGCTTCATAGCTCTATAGAACAGTTGTAGAAACTGACAGGACTGAAATCTACACGTCCCGTTTATCGATTGGTCGAAACCTACAGCGACCCAAGGAAAATCACGAACTGCACAAAATAATCATGATGTTGTCAGACTCAAATTCCCATAGGAGATGATTTGGCTGTTTCTTTTAGCTAACGTACTTATGTACATTAACAGTAATTTAGTGAATTTTACTTACTTTTTACAATGAATTTATTGATTTGTTAAAAGAAAGATGTAAATATAAACAATTAAACATATTTTTCCTTATGTTTGCATTGGAAATCTGAAACGTTCAATTAAACAATAAAATTCTTTCTTCTGTGATTCATGCGGGATATGAAGGTGGCGACATTCCAGAAAAAATACAAAGCCGCGTTAGCGGGTAATGTAATTTTTTTTACCTTCATAACCCGCATGAATCATCAAAGAAAGCATTTTATTGTTTTATTGAACGTTACAGATTTCCAATGCAAACATAAGGAAAAATATACACTTAATGTAAAAATTTATTTTTAAAATACTTTGTACAATAGATTCCCACAACAAAACATGTTAAACAGTTTGTTTAGATATAGTCCAATCATATGTGAAACTCATGCTGACAGTCTGACATATTTTTAATTTAAGCATGCATAAAGAAAATATAAATACTTTCACTCCTCAGTCCATCTGTCTGGTAATTACTATGGTTGGTCATTCTCTGGTAACACTTCGTGATTGGTTATTGATCGGTTAAAACCTTCAGCAACCTGAATCACCAAAGAAAGAATTTTATTGTTTAAATAAACTCTTACTTAGCTGCAAAAAACAAAAAACAAAACAAGAAAAAAACAGTCAAACCCTTCAGCAACATGAATCGCCATTTCATCATCTCAATTTTCGGGTCCAGGCGAGCATTAGTGCATTATGAGTCAGACAAAAATGAATACCTAAAGACAGATCTAGAATCTTTCGTCTACAATCCCTGAAAGTCTTCAATCGTTAAGGAGAAGATCCCTGGACAAGCTGACCCTCTGAAAATCGCTAAAATGTCAATATCTCAAAAACGGAAATGACATCATCAAAATAAAAAAATTACGTAAAAAGCTCAGATCAATATCTAATATATCTGAAAATTTGATAAAAATCGGTTGAGTCATTTTTGAGAAATATCAGCACAAAATTTTTTGAAAAAAAAAGAAAAATAACTAGATGAGATCTCATTGCGAGCAACGAGTGGGTCTTCTGTTGGATTTCTCATAAGATGCAATAAGATTAGATTTTAACTGAATTTTAAATCTGTCTGATGTCACGTTAACTCGATTTAAATCAGTTTAAAAATTCCGAAAATCTTATAATTTATCCAATGATTTCGAAAAAGATGTCACTTGACGCAGAAATGCAATACCATTACAGATATCATATTTTAAAATCGGTCTCAGATCATTTTAACATGATTTAAATCAATCTAGAGTTTTTAATAAATTTTATTTTCATCCAGTCAATTCGGGGAAGATGTCATCAGAAGTAAAATTGCAAGCGCAACTTAGATATCATGTTTTAAAAATAGTCTGGATCATTTTAACACGATTTAAATAAATTTAAAATTTTTGAAAAATTTAAATTACGTCATCCAATCAATTCAGGGTGGATGTCATCAGACGCAGAATTGCAAGCGCAACTTAGATATCATGTTTTTGAATTAGTCTGAGGTCATTTAACACAATTTTAATAAATTTAAAATTTTTAAAAATTGTATCCAATCAATTCGGGGAAGATGTCATCAGACGCAGAATTGCAAGTGCAACTTAAATATTGTTTTTAAATTAGTCTGAGGTCATTTTAACATGATTTCAAACAGTTAAAAAATTTTGAAAAATTTTAATTTCATCAAATCAATCCGAGAAAGATATCACCAGACGCAGAATTGCAAACGCAACTTAGATATCATGTTTTAAAATTAGTGTGAGGTCATTTTAACACGATTTAAATGATTTTAAAATGTTTGAAAAAATTAAATTTCATCACATCAATTCGAGAAAGATATCATCAGACGTAAAATTGCAAGCCCAACTTAGATATCATGTTTTAAAAGTAGTCTAAAGTCATTTTATTTCATCCAATCAATTCAGGAAAGATGTCATCAGACGCAGAGTTGCAAGCGCAACTTAGATATCATGATTTAGAATTAGTCTTAGGTCATTTTAACACGATTTAAATGAGTTTAAAATTTGTATCGATATTTGGATCATTCAAATCTCCCAAGTTTTTCTTTATGTAAATTGTCAAAATACGTAAGCTTATGGGAAAAGAAAAAAAAATCGAATTGAGAAACTGTTTATCATGTTAGCTGAGAATGCTTTGGGTTCTTTTTTTAAATATAATGATATAATTTTTGACTACCTTTGAAATATATATTATATTTAAAAAAAGAACCCAAAGCATTCTCAGCTAACATGATAAACAGTTTCTCAATTCGATTTTTTTTTCTTTTCCCATAAGCTTACGTATTTTGACAATTTACATAAAGAAAAACTTGGGAGATTTGAATGATCCAAATATGACATAAACTGCATCGCTTAGCAACTGCATTTTCCTTTTTTGTGTATACAGCAAATTTACTTCTTATCTGGTACATTGGGCTATGCCAGAAACAAAAATGATTTAATTTATTTATTGATAATGGAGATAATGATTAAGTTAAACATATTTCAATTGCATGTGCTTATAAACAAACATGATGTGAAAAAAGGATACGTTAGTTATGGGTATCAAAAACAATATGATCTTTTAGAGGATCAGTGCGGGAAAAAAATCCTACACCCTAATGCTTATTTTTAAGTTTATAATAATTTAATGTTTGTCAATGTAATGTAATTTTTTTTATAATGAAGTGATTTATTTGATTAGAATTTGAAAAGAGGGTTTATGTTGAAACACTTATAGATTCTTAGCATACCATTGGAGAAATTATTGTTTGACCAGCTCGTTTTTTCAATATCACTGTACCTAATTTACAACAAAGCGTATTTCTATTTCCGATCTTAAACATTTACTCCAAGTTGCTGAATATCATAATAAATTTATGTTTTGGAAGGAAAAAGAGTGGTAGGGGACCTTCTTCCTGTAATCAATTAAATGATGTACTGGTAATTGACCTGTATCTTTGGTTAACCCCCACCCCCACCCCCATTCTCAAAGACGGTAAATTAGATTCATTAGTGTAAACAAATCATCATTCTATCAATAATTGGGAATTCAATTCCAGAATTTGTGATTTATACATATTTTTTTTTTAAGTGCGTTAAGTTTCTCGATGCTAAAAAATGTTGATGTACCTTCATAACGCACTTTGAAAAAAATTTTCAAAGTGGGTTAACTTGGTCCCAAATTTAACGCACTTTGAAAACATTTTTCAAAGTGCGTTGATTTGGTCCCAAATTTAACGCACTTTGAAAAAAATTTTCAAAGTGCGTTGCCACACAGATAGCTTCCGAACTCGGAATTTCCGGACAATGGTTTTCCTCGTGAGGCTAGACATTTATGTCTCCTATCATTCCTGAAAATTTCAGCTTTCTATCTTTGCTTGTTTTTGAGGAGATGCATGGACAAGAATTCAGAAAAATGACAAAATGGTGGATAAGTCCAAACCGGAAGTGATTTTTACAAAATCCAAAATGGGGTACAAACTTCAGATAATAAGAGATCAATGCTGAAAATTTGACGAAAAGCGGACGACCAATCTCCAAGAAATTTTCTGCACAAAAACTGTAAAGAAAAAAAAAGAAAAGTGAATAAGAAACAATAGAATAATAGAAGGGTCTTCCACTGAGACGGAAGACCCTAATGAAGAAAAAGACAATAAGGTCTTCCCTTGGAAACGGAAGACCTTAATAATAAGAAACAGTACAAAAACAATAAGCTCTTCTGTTGGAAACGGAAGACCTTAAAAAAAATTGGCAGTGTCAATATAGCAGAAGCCTGGCTTCACACTTCACATTAACAGAACTTTTGGGTAAAGGGTGTGTAGTGACCTTGAACCAAGTTTCAAGGTGAAATGTGAAGGTCTTAGCAGAGTTATATGAAAAACCCTTATGAGGAGCATATATTCTTCTTTCCCCTTCGTTCAATCTGGCTCATACTGCACCCACAGGATACATTTGGTCAAAGGATGTGCAGGGACCTTGAATGATGTTTGCAGGTCAATTGTCAAGGTCATATCAGACCACACAAAAATCCTTTTTTTTTTTTAGAACATTATATACTCTCCACTTAGTGTTATCTGGCTTATACTTCACATATACAGAGTGAAGTGTGTGCAGTGACTTTGAACCAAGTTAATGTGAAGGTCATAGCAGATCTCATTATAATCCAGTTTTAGACCATAGATTATTACCCATTTGTTTAATCTTGCTCAGTTTGAACAGAAAACGCCTTTATGTTAGGGGTAATGAAATTGAATCAAAAAATCTATTCCAGCTGGAAATTTCTAAGTTATCGGTCAAGGTCATAGCAAAATTCTCTGAAATGCTTTTCACCCTATTGTTCATCATTTGAGCGGGCCCTTTGAGATAGTCACCAACTCAATGATGTCTTGTTTGATTAAAATGATAGATGATGATATTTTCTGACATTCTGAACAGCTTTTTAATTGCTGTATGTGTAGTTATCACATAAGCACAGAGAATACAAAAAAACGATTTGCACTTTTTATCTAGTAACAAAGAAAAAATGTAACAAAGCTTGCAAGATAAAAAAAGGGGGGTCTACAAGTCTGCTATGGAAATGCAAAGTGAAAAGATCGGGAATGGACATATTGCTTGCAAAGGAAGTGAAACATTGAACTCTGCTTGCTTAGAATGACATTGGTTACCTTGATAAACAATAATTTTGTGATAAAAGATGCATCATATGATTACATAAATTGCTGAATGTCAGCAAAATGTGGTTCAAGCAAAAAAAAAAAAAATAAAAAAAACTTGATATCTGCTTGTAAATTTTGATCACATGCATGTACATGACTATGAAAATATGTTGACATTTCTAGGTTTTTGTATCAGGATGATATTTTGTGAGGACATGACTTGTTTCTTGTTGATGACAATGGTTGAAGATGTGGATTCCAAGGACAGACGTCTGTTTGTATGTAGATGGCTGCTCTCTGTAATTTCTGGGGTAAAGTTCTCATCAAATTTGTCCTCATTGTCACTTTTTCTATCTTCATGTTCTGGTTCTGCATCGTCTTCTTCATCTTCTTCTTCATCATCTTTTGCCTGATTGGCCATGTTACTTTTGAAAAAATCTTCATCAGGATCATCCAAACCACTTCTTAGAAGTCTTCGACGGACCTCCTCAATTTTGCGATTGACCTCTTCTTCGCGACTGAGATGTAGGTCTGTTATTTCAATTTCTAGTTCCTCATTCTTGGCCTCAGCATCTCTAAGTTTCCGTTTCAGTTTCTTTGCCTCATCCTTCATGACTTTCTCATTTTTGGCATACAGGCGGTTTTCCTCCTTAACTTGCATTATGAGAGTGAACAGGGATCGGAATTCATCCCTCCTGTCATCGTTATATAACAAGTCTCTGTTACTTTCAAGTTCATCCAAAACCTTATCAAACTCTTCAAAGTTCACATCATTGATTTCCTTTGAATTTTTGCCCCAAACTAGGAGACTAAGTTTGTTGAAAATGTGCATGATTTCAGTTGGCGAGAGCTTCTCCTTCACTTTTGGTTTCTGAATTTCTGAAACAGGATTTTGTAGAAATTTCTGGTATCTGGCTTCCAGTTTTTCAACCAAGTGTCTATTGTGAACCTTTTCAATCATCAGTGCTTTCTTTAAAGCCACCCATCCACCAACTTTCTTCTTCAAAATTGTCAGAATTTTCTTAGTCCTTAGTGGTCTTTTGTCTAAAAGCTAAAAAAAAAAATATTTGTATGAAAAAGTATTGATTTATTCTAGGTTTATAAATTGTCATATACACAAGATTAAAGTTGCATCTTTCGTATATGAAGTTGATATGTGTGGTTTAAGTAAAATATTGATAGAGTAAAACCTAGCTCAAACAACATGATTTTGTTTGATTAAATGATTATTTTATGGCTGTTAAGAAACAGTCAAAATTATTGTTCTTAGGTAAAGAGAAGATCTAGGAAACTATTGCCTGAGGCTGTAGACTGAGGAAAACCATTTTACAGGGCTTCTCCAATGCCAAGGAGCAATATAGCCTGATGGTTTCCTAGAAGCCATTAGAAGGCACGAAATAATTGTTTTATTGAAAAATTTACTTATACACTTTAACCAGTGAAAAGTTTATAAAATGACTGGGAAATAGCTCATCACATGACCGGGTAACAGTGGTTTGGTAAAAGGAAGTTGATTGATGAATGGTTTTACCCTTGCTAGTTTTTTGTAGGTATATTTCACTAATGATTAAAGAATGAAAATGGTTCAGAAGGTCAATAACAATTTATACTGTAGATTACTAAGTAATAATATTATCTGTTTCTCATCCTCACCAACAGTTCCTTGCGTTCCTCGAGGGTGATAGTGCCGCTCTGAGAGAGATGTCTGATGATCTGGCTGGAGGTCCACCCGATGTTCATTATCTCCCTCATCATGGTGTCCACCGCCATTATCTGCTCTTTTTCCATAGTGGAGCAGATATCCCTATACAATCAGTGATGTCTCACATTGTCCTGAAATTTTCACAAAATGTGTCCATGGGGAAAAAAGTTAAACAAAATTTATTTGAGTTCCTGAATTTGTCTTACTTTTCAAACATAGCAGAACAGAATTTCAGTTCGTATTCATTTGTTGGACTCAGATTTAATCTGAGTGCCAGTATTAAAACGCCTTCCCACAGTTCTATGACGTTGATCAATGTTGCCTTTTTAATCATATAGGGTTTATAATCTCCTTTCTCTTTTGAATTGAGAAACAAAATAAACCCTAATATGATGTCATGTAGCAATCTTAAAGTGCAATCTTTATTTCTATATTAAAGATTTCTCAAATATCAGGAAACTTTACTTATGTTTTGCTTTCCAATTATATAATTAAACATCTTTGGAAAAAATATCATACCTGAATATTTGGTTAGCTGGCTTCCCTCTGGCCACTAAGTTTGTGTATCTGGTTGTTGAAACTTGAAATGTTAATTCGATTAAAGACCCAGTAATTTTTGATACTTAAACAATAGCTGGAGAATTAATCCATTCATACCCCCTTTTACAAAGTTCAGCACAGGATTATGTCTCTGTGCTCTAGCTTTTTTCTCCAATTGCTGGCCGTTATGCTAATTCAGTTGGGATCTGTGAGGTCAAGGGAATGGGGTTTTTAGTTGGGCAATATGTTCAGACAAGTACATACAAGGCATCAAATGTGATGTAATGTTTATTACCAGTACTACCAAACTTCTAAAGTATAAACTTTTATGAAAAAAATTATCTGATAAATCATTGTCTAATTAATGCTTTATCATTGTCTAATGACTAAGCAAAAATAGCATGGACTTATTTGCAATGTCTTGTGATTGATTAAAGTCCTCTTCTTAAAGATAATTGCATGAGAAAATAAAAACTGAGATGTATTTTTTTATTTGGATTTAAGCTCTTGATTGATCAAATTTCAATATGTTGTTAATCACAGCCTTTGTTGATTAATGATATAATGTGATACTTATATTACACCTGGTAGGTAGTGTGCAACACCAGGTGCTGGTTTTAATTAAAGTACAATGGAAATAAATTGGGCTTTAATTCTTTGAATACATATCTGTTGATTTTGAAAATTAATGTGCTAAGTGACAGATTTTAAAAGTAGAATTTTAAAGCTCCTTAATTTTGAAAACCAAACCACTATAAAAAAAAACCCTGCAAAACCCCATGAGGCTTTACTATAAGTATATATATTGGGGATGAAGTATTCATAAATACACAATTCCATGTCTTAAATTTACCTATTCTCTGGAAAGAGCATTGTGGCTCAGAACACTGAGCATTACTTGAAGTAAGATGGATACACAAGTTTTTCTTTTCATACAGGCATTATGGTTTATTTCTTATGATAAAATTAGATACACTTTTTAAAACAATATCTCTCTCTCTCTATCTCTGTCTGTCTCTCTCTCTCTCTCTCTCTCTCTCTCTCTCTCTCTCATGAGCATTCTTTTAAAGATCAATAATTCCAGAATGGAAGACAGTTTCTTCTTCAATATTTGAAACTTGAAGGAACAAAACCCTTTAAATTTATCAATGATAAAAAATGTGAAAATTCTTCTAAAAAATTTCTTCATATTTTCAGTATGTTATTCTAGAAGGAAATGGAAACTAATATTTGTAGAAATCAAGTAAAGTCTGATGATATTTGGAGATCCATCCCAGCTTTACTCATCTGTTCCTTCAGGTTTGCTAACTCTTGTTTCAGTTTGTCATTATCAGATTTGGTTTTCTGCACTTGGTCTTTTAATTTCTTGATCTCCGAGATTTGTTTCACACTCTCAGTTTTTCCCTTTTTAACCTCAGCTTTCTGAGTTGATAAATCACTTTTAAGTTTCTGATTTTCGGCAATCATTTTTTCCTCCAATTTTTTTATCTTCTTGTTTTCTTTTTTCATGGCAGTTATGATGTCTCTCAGTTCCCGAAGCCGAGTCTCGATCAAAATCGGCAAAGGAGAATGGAGCTCGGTCACATCACTCAAACTCAGAGTCTTACAGCATCTCTCCTTCAAGTCCTGAATGATATCTACCACTTTGTCCAGCAACATACCACTATGCATAGAGTCCAAGTGTGTCCTATGACCATTGTTACCATTTAGAAGTGGTATCAAATGGTCGTTGATGATATCTTTGAGGGGGGCATCAAACCCTGATCCCATGGCACCACTGGACACACTAGTACCACACTCCTCTATCATCAGAGGAACCACGGTCTCCGTTATCACTCGGTTGATGTAATCACGGTCCTTGATCAGCTCACCCATCTTCTTGGTTCTCTGTTCAAGTGCATTTTCTATCCTTTTGGTGACTGTATGAAAAACGGTATGAACAATCATTTTTATTGCAAATTTTGTCCTTTTCATTGAGAAAATGAGGTGTCAAAATTTTACAAAATAGAAATATGGTTGTAATTATAGTTTCTTCATTGTTTGCACTTTTAGTTTTTAGTAAATTAAAATGTGTGTACATGAAGTTTTTTTGGCTTAATTTGTCAGTGAAAGACTGGTAGGTGCAAACAATATTGCTTTATTGTAAGTTTTCCATGTATTATATACTTGCTAAACTTGGTTATAGATTGGAGGTAAATTGAGATTGCAAAGCATGACTTACAGTCCTGTACTTGGTACTCCTGTTCCAATTTCTCACTGATCCAGGAGTAGTCTTGGCGCAGAGTCACTGCAAACTTCTTGAAGGCTCTCGGTCCTCTTCTGGGTAGGATCTCCAGCAGAGTGATCACCTTGTCTTGTCTGGTTGTCTGCTTCTACAAAACAAAAGTCAAAAGAGAACTGATTACTTTAGAATGAAGGTAAAAAGTTCATAGTTTATATGATGGTTGCTTGAACCTCAGATTGAAACAAGATAAAAGTTTCTGCACACTTTGAAAAGTGTAGTGACTGTTTAGTCATGAAAACGGTGGCCGCAGTGACACAACTCATGATTTGATTCATTAACAAGGGGAATAATGTCAGCAAATTAAGCCTCTTGGGAATATTCGAGTCCTTGTTCTATTTTTTTGTTTATTTTTAGGGCTGTGCAATAATACCGGTATTCCGGTATATTGCGGTACGTGGACAAAAAATATCGTATCGCGATACATTTTTTCAATACCGGTATACCGGGTTTATTTATTGGGCTTGGAATTTCTTAGGGGCTCGGGATGCCAAAATTCTGATTTAAATTAAAAATGGCTGATGCATTTGTAATGATAAATCGTTCCAAACACGAAAGGAAAGTCTGAAGTTTTGATATTGTGACTGCTCAAATAGCATCCCTAGAGCCAAAGCATGTTGACATGCTGATATTCTAAATAAAGAATTTGAAGTAGGCCCTGTTGCAGATGTAATTACCGTATGTCTCCCTGCAGGTTGACACAACCAGTCAAAACATTTATTTCTTATAGTAACTGTAAATTCATTTATTGTTGCACATGTTTTATTTTTTTCTCCACCAGATCAGTGGACTGCCTAAAATGCATTGTACCAAATGTACCTAGTAATTAACTGACTATTTGGGTCTAGTTTTGCTAGATGATAAATCATCTAGTGTTTCAAGGGTTTTTTTTATTATTTAAACAGTTTATAAATTAACACCAACACTGTTTCATTCTTTTATTTTATATAGAATTATAGTGCAAATGAATAATGTATTTAAATCTATAAATTAACATTATTAACATTAAAAAAATTCAAATTTTGATTTAAAAAAATATTGCAATACAGATCGCAATACATTTTAAAATATCGCAATATATCGCAATACAAAATTTCCCCCTAATACCCAGCCCTATTTATTTTATTTGTCCATTTTTTTAAGTATCTGGTATCAGAAATGTTTCTTTTTCCTACCAGTTATTTTTCTTAAAGGGGTGGGAGTTTATAATATAGTAATTATATTCTTTTGAGGCAGGAATTTTTTTATACATTACAGGACATATAATATTAATAAGTTGTGCTAGCTTCCATGGCTGTGTTGTGAATTTTACCTCTATTCTGTCCTTCTGGTCATCTGTTATCACCCCTGAACAGACCATTTGAGAGAGGAAGGTCAAGGTTGGGTCAAGGTCTTCTAAAAAGCAGTTCAAGCAGTTCTTCAAGGTCGCCTTCTCTCTTGGGTCCATTTCTGGCAGCAGCATTGAAGCAGATTATATAGAGTTCCTGCTTAATATATTATTAGTACAAAAAGTATTCAAACCTGCTTGAATTATAGGCATTATTCAGATAATGTAACACATTTTGCACATCTTGTTTTGCATTAAAATGAACATTTCAGTAAGTTCTGTTTAAAACATGCAACTTAAAAGGAAGTGTTTAGTCTCAATTGTATCCAGATATATGAACTGTTACCATTCATTTAAAACACAACACATCTAGAATGGTCAAGTAGCTCATCTGATTAAATATCTATGACAAAATGCCTTTAGAATTATGTGATGATATTAAGATTTCTCTTGCATTTAGAAATCATTGATTTATTCAGTTTATAATTTTTCTTACCTTCCAATTACTTCATCTCTATGTATGAAGTAAGCCTAGCTATAAATATAGTCCTTTTTTGACCAGTGTGATCATTAAAAATCTTTTTTTTTTTCCTCTTGAGGTACACCAAGGGAAAACTTGCTACATGTTTTTAAACTAGAAACTTTATTCTCACAGTATAGATTTATATTCTGTAAGTTTGTATCAAACCATGTATGCAACTTTGCTTTGAACTTCTGTTCAAATATATTACTGGTATCATATTTCAATTAGAGAATGCAAAATTGGAACCTCTTTTATACCCCAGCTTTGAGAGATCTACATGGATAGATTGAATTCATTTCATATAGCACTTTGCATGGACTTTTAAAGTTTATTCTTGAATCCCTGGTTAATCTGATAATCAGAGCTACAAGGAGTTGTCTGATACTCTTGCAGTCCACTAAGTCATTTACAGGCTTATGTGATAGAGATATTTAAAGCAGCAGGCACGTGTCCTGATATGGGTTCATCTGGCTTCTGTGAATCTTGATTTTATTCTTTTCTATAAACTATCAAGAAATATATCTATCTGATAGTAACATCTGTGTATCACATTTAGGGTGGGAATTCTGGGTACTGCATGTGTATATCAAATATTGCATGTTTATTAATGATTTACCTCTTTTTTATGATAATGTTTGAAAAGCATTTTGAAAAAGGGGGATTATAATTATTCCAAATTCTCCAGAGGTTTAAGTTTTGTTTGAACTTCTATCAATTTGACCTACGTAGATTTTTTACAAAAAAAATTTAATTTAAATCATGAACATGGTCATATAATCTATAATTGAAATGGTAGGATATGACCTTGGAAATATTATTGATAACTTTTCCAATTCCATGTATCATTTTATCAAGGTTAAACAACTTGTTCAAATAGTTGGCTATGATGATCATTGATTTTATCTTCTTCTTTTTTTTTTTATAATTTTGTTGGAGTATACTGCTGCAATTATCTAACATTTTCTTTTTATGATTAAATACTGAGAATAACTAGTGATGTTGAAACATTAATTGAAATTATTTTGTATTCACTGACAGATATGCTACATTGTGTAAGGATGTGGGCATTTTGTTCACATATATTTTCAATCCTTAGAACTGTTAATTGCTGTTGACAAAAACTGCAGAAACATAATGACAAAGCCTTTTTTTTTTGCAAAGAGCACCAGTTGATGACTCATTTATTAGTCATAATTTTATCTATCAGTTCATCTAAACTTAAATGTATAGATGTCCTTGACCAGAGAGTATGGTTTTAAAGCCTATTATCATGATACTCATGTGAAAATACAAAAATTAACTTATAAATGAAAATTTAGGGGAAGTCTTCTAACAGTTGGCTTTTTTTTTTGAAAGACTTACCTAGAGTTTTGGAATCAAATTTTGTATTTCTAACAAGACTTTTAAAAAAACCATTTGATCAAAGAATGTAGAATATTTCACACAAGAAAAAAAGAACCATTGCCACACCAAGCCATTAGCTAAATTAATATTTTCTGTGGTCTACATTTTTTTTATGGGGATGGGTCACAGTGGGTGGATTTTGAGGGGATTTTATTTTTTTTGTCTTTAGGTCCGGGGTGGGGGTGGGGGATTGTTAAGAAAAGTATACTGTAGAAGAAGTTAGTAGTCAGAAGGGGATAGGCAATATGTAGTCTCTGGTAAAATAAAACAAATTATCTGAATCAATGAATGATTTATTTACAAATGCAATTTCATGTCAATTTCAAATTCGAATATTGCTATGTTTAAAAAAAAAATCCAAAATAGGCATCATTCACTTATCTATTGTTGAGTTTCTTTTTGTTTGCGGCTTTTGCTCTTAAAGATTTACTGTTTGAGGTTTTAGAATAGGAGGACTGTCGCCTTGGTGACAAAAATCGAGCTCGCTGTTGTTCAAGTTTGTATTTCAACTCTGTGTTTTCATCTCGCACATGATCTCGAGATTGTCGCAAGTCATTAACAATTTGTTGCAGTTCTGTCAGTGTCCTTTCTTTCTCTGTCTGTGTGTTTGTAACTTTTTTCAGTTTTTCAATCTCTGCATGTAATGCCTTATTTTCCTGCTGTAGTCTGCTAATCTGATTGGATTTCACTTCCAACTGAACATCCTTCAGTTGCAGTTCATGAGCTAACTTTTTCTTGAGCATCGTTAGCTCATAGTTTTCATTGCTCATGTTGTCCACTTCCTTTTCTTTCCGTTCAAGCTTGCTCTCAATGTCCTGGCACTTGTGCAAAATGTTCTCCACCAGTAAAGCTGGACTTTTCTTTCGAGAATTTTCTCCCAGAACGTCGTAAAGATTTGTCATCTGTTCCTCCAAAAACTGAATGCGGTTGAGCAAGGTTTCAATTTGTTTCTCTATGATTTCAAAAGAGATAGAATACGAGGTGTGAAGTTCTTCCTTGGAGATTGATTCCTCTTGGAGACAGTCTATGTGAACTTTGAACTTGATGTGGGTGTTCAGAAGCCATTGCTTTATATGGGGAGGAATGGTGCCACTGCCTTTGGAGTGAAGGTCATTTTGTTTTTGGACCTCCAGCTTGATTTGCTCCAGTAGAAACTGCTCTACTGCTCTTTTGTCAGACTGAGACAGTTTTCGATGGAGTCCAAAACTTCTTTGGGTAAAATTTTCAATTCGTTCTGAGACATCCACGGAGGAACAGAGTTCTCTTTGACTAGTTATTTTGTAGGACTGATACCTGGTTGGGGATCCTGTAAATAGACACATTGTTTTACTTTTGCATAATGGTATTTAATGTTTTATTATTTTATGATTTTACACATTTGTAAATATTAGCTTGGTTTTGATGTAAAAATGATTATATTAAATGTGTTTTCTTTTCCAATCCAGCCTTCAATTGTAAAGGATTCATGATTCTAAATTTGTGAAGAAGATATCTAAACCAATCTATTTTACATAAAAAAAAATCTGTTATTCTTATTAAAGAGTTTAAGATTAAGAAATTGACTGGATTTTGATGACCTTGACCTTTGACCTATCTAGCCTCTACAGAGTTGCGGTATTTGTTAAATGACCTTGACCTTCGTCTTACCTAACCTCTCCAGACTGAGTCGGGGTAGCTGGTCGATGCGGCTGGACCAGCGGTTCTCCTGGTGTTTCTGTCTCTCCTGACTGAGTCCATTCTCCAGGGACTTGGCCAGCCAGGGATACTTGAGCTCTATGATGCTGACAAACTTGTCAAAGGCATCCGGGCCGCGGTGTGGCAGCAGTTCCAGTAGCTTGTGAACCTTCTGCTGATTTGTTCTTTCAGTCTGCAAAATTAACAAGATCAAGGTTAAATATAAACTGCATCTAGATTTCATGTATGCAGTATAAGAGTAGATCAAGGTGTGAACTATAAAAAGGTTTTTCTCTCCATTCTAAATTTGTAAAAGAGTTGTTTTTTTATTTGAATTTTTTTTCCCAGATGATGGTTGTAGCTCAGAATGAATTAATTGTATTGATACCTGTATAAGTGTATTTTAAACAGAAATCTAGAATCAGCTACTGGTATTAATACAATAGTATCCTTTGATTCTTTAATTCAAATCTTTAGTTTGTTTTGCATGTTAACATTGTGATAAATTTATTGTTTTTACAAAAAAATGTTGGATTACGCAAAGCCCTTTTTAAAGTGCAAATTTCAATAACAAAATAACAAATTACCGGAAATCTGGTTCTCGCAGCTTGAACACTCTTGAACAATTTAATTTGTCATGTTTTCTTTTAAAGTGACAGTTCTTTTTATGCAAAGCTAAGATAACCAAACTGAATTTGATATAATAATAGGCCACAAATCTGTTTATCACTCCTAAAATACACAGTGTGTAAATGGGGCTTGTCACTTTAACCAATTACTTACATCTCAGGCCCAAAATATCAAGACAGTTATAAGTTAGTGGACCAACACCAACCAGTGTGTTAGAAAATACAAAGTACTGGTTTTTCGGACTCGATTTCATTGACATTGAGATTTGAGTCAAATTGGTACTGTGAATGTTATTAAAAATGTGTCAATGCAAAGTTCAAAGGATATTATGAAGAGACATGCATCCAAACATCATATTGTTTATATAGTGTGGGTTAAATTGCAAATGTTTAGTAAGAATGACATGAGACTTATACATGTATAATGATCAAAACTAAATATTCAAAAACCTACACCACTCTTTAAAAAAGGGATACATACTTTGACCTCTTTTGCCAAAGGGTTTGAAAACTGGACCAATCTGATTTATAATTTTGATAACTTAATACTGTCAAATCTAAAACAAACAAATTGATATTGTTTGTTTAGGTTGTTTAATCCTCGATCATCTTAATATCAATTTTTCAACGTGTAAACTTATATTTCTTATGTCCATAGCCTATTTATATATTAAATCAATGTAAATTTTTCTATTGGTCGTGGTTCACGCAAGTGTATTTTTAAGTTGTATGATTTTTGCCCCACTGAGCTGTAATGGAAATTATTCATGACCTTGAAACATAAAGGATACCATTGGACAAAAGTCATTAATGATAACAAACACACACAATAGAACTATGGTACTATTATATTTCTACCCTATCTGTCATAAAAGCCAAAGAGTATGATATTAAACAAATAGTGTTAGGATTTAAGAGTTATCAAACCTTAAATGCTTCAAGGAGTGGATCAACATTAATATTTGCAATGCCATTGGAATAAAAATAGCAAGAAGCAAACTTAACCATTTGAACATTAGTATTAATTGATATGAAATATGTGAAATGTTTTCAAGTTGATATTTTCAGTGACCTTAGCCTGATAATTCACGTCCAGTAATGATCCAATTTGTGTGCATGCATGATTTCTTGAGAATTCATAATAATTGCTTCCAAGAGCAAAAACGTAGGCCAATTTAGGACCATGAAAAATTGGTCTAGATTAATTAGGATCCAACTCGGTCAAATGGTCTTTGCATATAGTCAAAAATTGTTTATTTTCTCCCATCATGTAATTATAATCATGCAGTTCCTGAGAATAACGCAACTTATAAGCATGCAAATATAGTGAAATCTGTTTTGTGTAGATGTACTGTGTATATCTGGTATTTTAGAATTGATATAGGGAATGAAGAGCTTCAATCATTGTAAGTTTGATTGAAGTGTTATCTTAAGGGCAGCTTAGTACCAAGTCATTTATTTACCTGCAATTTACTTGCATGCAAATATAGTGAAATCTGTTTTGTGTACATGTACTGTGTATATCTGGTATTTTAGAATTGATATAGGGAATGAAGAGCTTCAATCATTGAAAGTTTGATTGAAGTGTTATCTTAAGGGCAGCTTAGTACCAAGTCATTTATTTACCTGTCGGGGGCTTAGAGAGACCCCCTTTTTGACAGTTATAGGCCAGGAGATAGCAGGCTCTCCTCCAGTATGTTAAAGGGAAATTGGAACAGTCTGACACTGAATCTGATTGATATGTAGGTGTAGTTATATACCCTGAGTCCAAGGATATTACTGCTGTGATGCAAAGATATTATTAATGAACAGTTTAGCATTGTTTTCTGTATCTTGTAGTTTGACATTTTTAGAGCAAGCAGTCATTGATTTTTGAGAACATTTAATTGACTTTTCCTATCAGTATTGGAAAGTTTTACTAAATAAATTTTTGGGGTTCCAAAGATTAACATGGCTACCCTTTTGATGTATCATACGTAACTTTAACTATAAGTATATATTACATGTGTATATCAAAAACCGCTTAAATGACACAGAGTTATCAATAAATGTACATTAAATGTGTTATAAAACCATTATTTAGCTTAAAGATGAAAATATGGCATTTCATTAAGATTACTTAGACTTGTAGATTAAAGACTATTGTGTCTTGTAATTTGACATTTTTAGAGCAACATATATGCCTGTTAGTATTGATATTTTTTTTTTTTTTTTTTTTTATTGATCTATTTTGGAAAGATTTGTAAAATAACTTTGGTTTTGGTTCCAAATATTTTACATAATTACCATTTTATTGTTTTATATTTAAACTAGCTTGTATGATTATGATGGATTCCAATAAAATTCAAGATAATTAGTGAATACCATGTTCAGTTACCTAAAACAATTACCTTAGCAGGATGTGATAACATGGGTCCGGAGGTTTATCCGTGGGTTATTTCATTTTTGTATAAGAGCATGTAGAGGGATTGTGGCTTAGAGATCAGCAAAGACCATTTGCTCAAATTGTGTTCTTTAACAAGACTTTATCTGAATTAAAGTCTCCATCCAGCTGAAAATGGGTACAGGCCGGCATACCATGGGAGAGAATTTGCAGTTGACTGGTACATGTACCAATCCTGGAGGAGTCAATGACTCTCAAAGTCTTAGCACCACAGAAATGGTGTATAAGCTCTAGCTAGCTCCTATGAGCCACATTGATTAGAAAGGATTGAATTAACTAAATTGACTATATACCGGTACTTTTAGTAATGGATTTAGAGATACATGTATTTTCATCTGATTACTATAAATTATTTGGTTTTGGTACTATTTAAAGGAATCAAATACCAGTAAGACAAAAACATTGTCTAAAAAATCAGTAGTCTCGTTAGTCTTAGACTGTGCAAACTTTCCCAGAAGAGCTTTGACAAGTTACATGATTGTTGTACAGAGATTATATAAAATTATGAGTATAACCTTAATATACATGTAATGAGATTTTGAGGAAATCAACATACATGTATCAAATTAACCATTTCTAACTCTGCATGCAGGTCAACACTTGAACTTTAAAGTTGTACACAATGAATAAAAATCCAACATTATTTACCCTGATGATTTCAATGAGATGCAGATCAAACAGATCATCCTGAAAACACTGTCCCAGAAAATCATCAGTCACTAGCAAGTCCTCCACAATCATCATGTGGTTCTTCTGTAGTGCCGTTCTCTGTTGTTTATCCATTCCTCCAGAAAGCACCGCACAACAAACCACTCAAGTAATTATACAACTGCAATACACCTAGATATTTGGAAATGTTGTCCTGGAGTTGAATATAAATCCAAACACTACTAAGGGTTACATGTTCTTAAGGAATCACTTAAGAACTTTATTTTTAGTGCATGTTACCTGTATCTGATTTAAAGAAAGAAAAAAAAAAAGAATATTTTGTTGTTCCGTGAATTTGGTCACATATTAGAAACTAGTTTCAAGCATGTGACCATTAATAAATCAACACATTTGCCTCCCAAGGTAAAAGGCTCCAGAAAGTGCCAAAGCAAATATTTTGCCTGGGATCTGATAGTCGCCGGGCAGTGCGCTGGTTCCTTTCTTGTCCCCGCCAGAATTTGTTTCATTTAATCAGCAGAAATTGACAGGAAACTGATTACAAGTGGGCTATTTTCTTTCACTTGCATCCAATCATTTCCCACAGTTCTTACTTTAAAAGATTTGACAATGGCTTCAAAAATGTGAAATTGACTTAAATATGTATGCAGGTTGTATACGGTGTAGTGATGACATATTGTAGTCAAAATAAACCTAATTAATGTAGATTACTTGGATAGATTTTAAAAGAAGTTCAATTTTGCGAAAGATCGCTTACATATCGGCATCATGAAAAAGCTAGGTACATGTATATGGCTGTTGCTATGCATGTTTTTGAAAGGAAACTCATATATTGAAATGCCATTCAGATTCTAATTTGTTTCTAGTGCATCATGGTTGGTTATACGTATATATTATCAAATATGGTGTTTTGCTTTTAATCTCTTTAGAGAGCTATAAAATTTGGTATTTATATAGGGTTGTTTTTGGTGAAATATATTTGAGAAATATTTGTCTTTGCTCTGCAAAATAGTGTTGTTTTTTCACTTATCTAATTACAGTTAGGTAGTATATTCCATGACTCAGCAGAATACCTTAAGTTAATACAGTCATTTCTTCACTCAAAAGTGTATACTCTGATGTCATTGCATCACTCAACAGCAAAACTATTATAGTATGATATTTCATCACTTAGCCAGAACCATTTGACATTTCATTATTTGAGTTACAGATAGCTGTTATATCATTGCATTCCTCATTTGAGTACCATATTGTAATTATTCAACAAGTGTGTACTTTAATTACCTCAGAGAGGAAGGATGTACCTTCATTTCAAGAGATACTTTCTTTCAAAATAAACAATGAAATTAACCCTATTTTTGAGAAATACTTCTTAATATATTTACAATTTTTTTTATCTTTATAAGATGCCAACTGTGTATCATATATTATGGCATGTGGAAGCATCTGTTAACACATACATTGTAATACATGTAATGAGATTGAATGTTGGTAGTATTTCGCTTAAAGATAATTAAGAATATTTTTTAAAAAATTGCACAATGATAAATAATTTGAAATCATTCTCATAGATCAGATAAATCTGCTTGCATGATCTTTCATATCTATTCCATTCTTGCAGAGACCTAGCCATGCATGCATTGCGAAGAATATGTTATTGATTAATGGAGTGATTTACTAAATTGTGTCAAAAAGATGGTCTGGGGAAGGGGTAATTAATTAAGACACAATTTAATTAATGTATTTATTTTGCTCAATTTTAGAGTTGTAAACCGTGTATTTCTCAATGTCTATAATCCAAGTATCCTGCCAAAAAGTTCCGTGAAGCAACATGGCAACTATTACCCAGCAAACAATAATAGGATTTACCTAAAATTGAAGGAAAGTTTAGGGAAATCCCCAATTTCTGCATATCAATTACAAGCTTCATTATGATATTAATAATAGCATTATGTAGGTCACGTACATGAAGCAAATTTTAAATATAATTAAGAATCTTTTCAATATCTTTAATGAACGAAAACAAATGCAATATATGCATATGTGTCACCTGGTGCCACTTATTTTAATGAATATTTTGAAAAATTACAGAACTATGTAATGCATACTAAGGTATCTATGTATATAAAAAACAGAGCTAAGTACTGCTTTTGATTCTTATGTTTTACACTGTCACCTTTCTTTTTAGTGAACAATGGGAAATAACTCTTACCTTAATTTTAAGATGCATACATTAAACAAACTAAAAACATTTTTCACACAGAAAATTACAACACCAGGCCCAAAGATCATTAAGCAGTTTTTAAAGAAAGACTGAAATCAAAATCTTCAATCTAAATAACAAGCATTTATGAAATGAAATTTGGCAATATATACCAGTACTGACAATTAATTGGCAAAATGATAGAGAAACAATTTTGAATTCTTCAAGTTCTGTGGATTAAAGAACTCCAAATTAAAGACTGGTCATGGGTCTTGGCATCTTTTGAAATTTTCAGAGGTTAGGCAGTAGTAGTTAAATAGCACATTTATTTTTCAAATGCACAGTATTTCCCACTTAATTCATGATGTGAACTAAACAAATCCAAATTCTGACCTGAAAATCAAATTCACTTGAATGGTCCACCATTTCCTTTCCTCTGAGCTGATTTAACATTTGTGCCATATTTCCTTGTGGAAAATGGAATGGTTGTGTCATTCCTTTTGCTTGAATACGGAATAGAGGCATTTGATGGAGTGCGTTTGCTCGAGTAGGGAATAGCATTCTCGTCTGTAGGTCTAACTTGGTTGGGTCGATAGGACCTACGAGAAGCAGGTACCC
Source organism: Magallana hongkongensis (assembly GCA_016163765.1). Lineage (NCBI taxonomy): Eukaryota > Metazoa > Mollusca > Bivalvia > Ostreida > Ostreidae > Magallana > Magallana hongkongensis. Next base: position 31,125,932 of record WFKH01011801.1, read on the forward strand.
TGTGGTTATTGTTCTTCAAGTCAGCAGAAGTCCTAGTTTGAACACTTCTTACACTGGCAGTAGACAAATCCTGTTGAGAGGTTTGAATCTCGCGCACCATGTTTCGGAGATTTTCCAGAGTCTTTTGTTTTTCGGCATGCATCATATTGATCTGCTCTAGTTTTATCACTTGATCTTTTAGCTTGGTGTTTTCAGTTTTGAACTTGTTCAGTTCTTCTGCTTGGTTATCAATGAGCTGTTTCATTTGATGCCGAACTTGCTCTTGTTTGGTCACTTTCTTTGAATATTCATAGAGTTCTGTCAACATTTTCTCGTTTTTATTTTTCTCAGACTGAACCTCTTTGTCCTTCTGTTTACCAGAGAGTGACAAATCGTAAATAAGTAAAGAAAGCGACATCTTTTTCTCCCTATCTCCTAACATTATATGACACTTGCTGATTTCGTTCTCCATTTTTTCCACTTTTTCCACTAGCTTATCCACTTCAGCAAGAACCACATCCATTGTGGAAGGAGTCATTGACTTTTTGCCATTTACTTTACTGCTCTTACTATCAGGTTGATCATCCGACTCATTTGAAATTTTTTTCATCTGATGAAGTTTTTCAATAATTTGTTGTACTCTTTTGTGGAAGATTCTCTCTGATATTCTGTTCTCATCAATAATCAGATCCTCTGTTGTGGTGGCTACATCCGCCATAGGTGGACGGGAGGCCATTGATGAATCTGTTCTTGAACTGGATGCCGACACAGTTCTCTTTCTTTCCAACTGGAGCTGCAGAGACATCCAGCGAAGAATGCTTTTCTTGTCGTTCTCAGAAATGCGTTTACTTTGTCCAAACTGTTTGTGGACAAATGTGCTCACTTTGGCTTTGATGTCTGGTTCTGGCTCATGATCAAGGCATGATGTTGAGCGACCATTATCTGCAATTTAAACCAATTTTCTACAAATCTCAACTCTGAATAAAGATATTCTTAGGTATTCTATTTCTTGAAAGTTATCTCCCTTTGCCTTAAAAATTATTTAAGGTGGTATGGGATACCTCCATAATTGTGACGTATTTCCTATCAAAATAAACAATAAAATCAACTATAATTTTATAATTTTTTTCTTTCTTAAAATTGTTACTTAATAAAATCGTCAAATATTGTAAAATTTAAAAATTCTAAATGGGTGAAAGTATTTTAATTGCAATGAACTTTTATCCACATTAATATTGCCAGATGTCCCACACAACCTTAAGTTGCACAAAGTTCTTAAAGATGATATGTTTGCAGCTGATTAGTAAACATTTCTGGCTAGAATTACCTGTGAAATCACTTTTGTAGGAGTCTATTCGACAGGATTTGGCCATTTCTGACTTGAGGCTGCTCTGAAGGGTAGCTGCCAGCCATGGGTAATCATTCTGTATGATGTCCACAAAGTGATCGAAGGCATCGGGCCCCCTCTTGGGCAGCATCTCCAGCATCTTGTACACCATGTCTCCTTCAGTCTTCTCAGCCTGTCAAAAAGTTATTTTTATTCAAAACATTAAAATACTGGTATATTGATATAAATATCAATTTTGTGGGATGAGGAGGGTTATCTAGATGATGTTGCCTTGTGTGCATCTATTTGCATTTCACAAATCAATGCATTTAATCTTTCAATTGATTTTTTTTTGGGGGGGGGGGGATATTTTAGGTACTGAATACAAATATCTGGTGTTTGTACTTCTAGGTATAAACTTAATATAAAAATGTGTTCATAAAATTTTGTTTGTACATGTACCTATGTTGACTTATGGTGATACATGCATGTACATATATGCCAAGCTATTGCAAAATAGAGCCTTTTTATGCATGGACAGATAACATAAATTTATTGACATGTACAGTGATGTAAGCATTTATCAATAAGTAAACCCTAGGTTGTTACTAATCATATACTGCAGGTTCCATTGTCTTTGTCTTATAGATTGACTTTCATTATAGCACTATAATGAATATTCTAATGTTGTTTCCAAGGAGATTGTTTTAATAAATTTGTTTCTCCTTTTAATTATCTTGATCTCCCCAGAGGAAATAAGGTATATTGTTTTAAGACCGGCAAAGAAATTTGTAGAAGTATTGACATGTATAAGAGAAAAAAAACAGAACTTTAAACTCGTAATTGAATATGTTTGTTTTTTAATTAAGAGAGAATGTTGAAAATCTACAAAGTCATTGTATATAGTAGGGATGAATTATGAACTTTTAAGACCCTTTTGGCAACCAATTCTCAGATTTTAGGTTCCATTTTGCTAGCTTATTCTTGTATAAACCAAAATTAAATCAACCATGAACGGATGAGAAATCAGGTGCCACTAGAGATGTTTACCTAGAGGGTTCAAGACTTCTGTGCAACTTATAATGATACCAGTGATTTATTTGATTTTCATAATGTCTAAAAGATGATATTGCATTTTATTATGTGTAAAATGCTAGAATTAAAAATTATGATTTTTGGAAATTTTCTACCAACTTTAAGCAAGAATACAGGTATGCTTAATATGCCACTCAGACATGCATTATTTGACACAAGATGAAAAGGAGATTTGGAAAAGCAAATTCTCACCTGTACCCCTTGTTGACAAATTCTCAAAATGAATGAGTGACCTTTACCATACAATATTTTAGGTATACCTTTATAATTTCTATCATATTCCTTTCAAATATTCTGTGTTGATACAGCATCCCTATGAAATCTTCCGTCAGTATCAGGTCGCTGGCTAGTTGGCGGAAGTGCCGCTGCAGCACGCTTCTTTGTGCTTCATTCATTTTCTTTTTGTTTTATAAGTTCGCCGTTATCATTTTAATAACTAATGCACACAACTACTCCACTATATTTGAATGTTTGTGCATTTCCTGGATGAAATGCTATTCATTTTTTGATGATTCACAACACAATCTTTACATGTTTTAATTCAAGGGCACTGTTTATAAATCCAAATTTTTTAAGAAAAAAATAACACAAAGTATTGAAAATGAATCCAGCCAGAGGATGAAACTATTAGAATATAATGTTAATTTCACTTGTGCAGCATTGCAAAAGTTATGGAAAAAGATACTATTTTTATGCACAATTTTCTTTCGTCATTTCGGAATTAAGAAAAAGGCATTCTCTTTGGCCAAGTTTTGTCCCGTTAATCTTTAATCTAAGGTCGAACGAATTAAGCCCTGGCTCATGATCCAGGTGTAAGAGGCTTTTGGTACTGTGGGTACCTTTTTGTGTGCATGACTCAATGGGGCCCTAAGTCTCTCACAGGTTGTTTAGTGGTCATTGTGTGTGTGGCAGGATTAGTAAATCCGCAGTCATAATAAAGATGGAGGACTGCAGATTAGTGGAGATTAATAGTAAGCAGGTTTTAATTGTTTATATAAACTTTAAAGACAAGTTTGATCAGTACAGTGATCAGAATGCTGCATAAGTACCGTAAAAGTCCTGTTTAATGGGATCATCATACACCAAAAATTTCAAATTGAAATTTATTGTATTGAGTAAAATAAAGTGTAGCAGCACGTTATATTTTCCTTGCCATTTGTATGAATTTCCTTTCTATAATGATTTCCTTTAAGATCTGATATGAAGTCAATATCTTTGATTTACTCATTCACTGTGGATGTTTTAAACACTGGACCAAGGATTTTACATCAAATTGCAATTCGCAAATGCTAATGTTCTGACACCAGTTTTTTGAAAAGATTAATATAGTGTGAATTTGAGTGATTGTAATTATTGATATTGGTGCATGTTATATATCTATATCTACATTCACTTTCTTTCCCCCTATTAAATTGCATTGATTGATTTGAGTGATATTTACACATAACACAGAAGACCCAATCACCAAATCTGGTGCGTATGAATACATTGTCTTCCTTCAGTATTTCTCAAAAAACATGACTGACTCTCCGCGCGACTTCAAACTGGATCACCTGATATTATACTTACGCTGATTAATATTTCATTGATGTAAATATATTTTAACAGTTAAATGAATTCAATTGATTAATTTCGTAGTATACCAAAAGTAAATTCCTCAAATTACAGAATGAAAAATAAAATTGTGTTATTAGAATTTAAAACGCTGTGCACTATTTTTGTCAGCATAATTCGGCTGTTCCAATTGCTCTTCCGTTAATTGCGCATTACTCGTTGAATAAGGGAAAGCTCTTTAAAAATAAATCATATTTGCGGAAAGGGAATAAATGTTAAAAACGTAAATATAAGCATTGAATCATTATTTTTTGAAAGATGTGGTCTCATAACTGCAACGGTGTGTGCAAACAAAATTTCATAACGCGCTAGCGCGCGTTATTCAATTTGTATGCACACACCATTGCAGTTATGAGACCACATCTTTCAAAAAATAATGATTCAATGCCTAAGTATATACTTTTGAAAGTCTGCAATCTATTTTTTTTTTTTAAATACTAAGCATACCGTTTGTTTAAAAAGTTCAGAAATGAATTCCATGTACCGGTGCACAAAGGATTAATCAACCTTTTAAGTGCTTATCCTTGTATTCTCCCAGGACAGAGAGGGATTATAGTAATCCTTTAGATGAAAGACATATGCTGTAATTAAATAGTTCACATAAATCACTATATCCATAGTCATCAGTTTTATTGAGGAATCTCTTAGGCCATGAGATTTAAAAGTTTTGTGTTTTAGATATTGTAGTGGGTTTTTCTTAGAAAGGGGGGGATGGGGTTAAAAAAAAAAAGGAAAGGGGTTAACTTATGTCAACTGCAACGTCTGTTTGCAACATATACTGTACTTCTAGCATTTAGTTAAATACCAGATACCCTAACTACTTTGAGTTTTGGGGGTTTTTTCACTACAATTTTTTTTTTTAATATCAGTGAAAATCATAAATATGAAAATTGCATTCATGATTTATACTTTAATAACTATAGGTTGTCTTCATTATTATGAAAATTTCAGAATGTGGAAAACACATAATACTGATGTAGTAACGAATGGATGACATGTAAGGTATGTCTGTTTCATCAGTTTACACACAGTATATTATTTCTTATTGTACTCTGACAATGAACCTTTTGACACATATATCTCTTTCAGATATTAAAAGTTGAGTGGGTTTTGCATCATATGAAGCAAATTTTTTCCAATTAGGGAAGACATTATCTTAAATATGGAAACATTTCTAAAAACAGCTCTTGTCTCAAACAAATTAAGTCTCTGATGCCTTCCTGGTCATCAAAGTCACGATTTACAGCAGTAATAATAACAGCATTTTTATTCTTTCTGACACAAAAGGAAATATTAATACCCTAATTAGCACAATACATGTTTAGGATTTCTGTAATGCGCATGAAGGAGGGTTTTACATGGCAATCAATCTAGGCTTCAGTATTAAGAATAATTCAACATGAAATTATTGTTTCGGACTACATACATTATAATCATTTTACTAGTATGCAGTTGGCAAGAGTATGAATTTATTGTGTTTTGAAACACATTGACAAGAGGTAACTTTCACAAGTTTCTTAACCTACATTTTAAAGTTTGGGTGTCAAGTTCACAAGTCATGTACAGACTTTTTGGTTTTGAAAGTATTAAAAGTTCTGTTGCAAGAGATTTAAGCCCTATTTGACTCAAGTTTGGCACATATAAAACTACACATATACATGTATGTAGTTCACCACTAATTGTCATCAATTTCTTAAAATGATGATATATGTATATGATGCTGTAAGAGGTGAATAATAGTTTTTTTCCTTTATTAGCAACAAGAAATACATAATTTAAATCAAAACTGCTGTAGAAATTACCAACAATGTATACAATATAATACACAGACAACTACAATTGGCAGCTATGTTTTGCAGGTAAAGACTCAGTTTAATTAAGAATCCCCACATCATCAAATGTGAAATCCTGTTGAGCACCCAACAGTGTCTAGTCCCTTTTTACAACATGCCCATTTGTAAACAACATTCAACAGTTTTCCATGTTCATCGTATTGTTCCTTGATTTCACGACCCTTGTTGTGAAACCGACATGCCTTTGGACCATTGTCCGAGGGCTTAAACAGTTTTTGACATCGAAGACATTGAGTTACCCCAGTGCGTACGTTTCCCTTTCGAGACGAGTAGATTTGAGATCGGAGACGTAATTTCCACAGTGCCGACTCTTCTTGAGGTGAAGGGTAGGACTGCATCTGGTCCCCCTCTATATAAGTCCGTTCTCTTTTAACTCTAGCACTGGCACGGAGACTCTGACGCGGACTAGCCTCAACTTGGTTAAGGTGAAACTGCGCTCCTTGGTGATCTTCATTGTACTCTTTGACAATGTCTTGTAATTTGAACAATTGATTTTTCACTCCATTCAGTTCCCTCTGAAGCCATTTGTTTTCATTTTCTTTTTCAGACAACTTACTCTGCAAAGACTCTTTCTCAAAATGAATTTTGGCTATTGCATTTTTCATGAACTTTATGTCCATCTCCGAGTACTTCTTCTTAGATGGAAACTTGTCCGATATAGGTCCAAGGTCCTTGCTTTGGTCCATGTAACTAGAGATCTGTTTTAAGTGCTCGATTTTGAATTTGAGATTTTGCAGAAGTTGTTCAGTCGTGAGATTTTCCTCGGGAATTTCCTCTACAGGTTTCCCACCATTGGTGGCCTTGCTCTCGTCAATCATGCCACAGAGATCTTGTAGAGATGACTGTTCTGCCAGAAGAATTTTGTGCTGTCTCTCAATTTCCTGCATGGCACTGTTCAGACGATCCTTCCAATGGTTTCTCTCCGCTTGAATGGCTTTACCTGAAAGAACATTAAACAATCAAAGTAATGAAGGTACTGATAAGTTCAAAACAGTTGTGCATGTCTTCCGACTTTGTATGGATGCATTACTTTCTGGTAGATTTAAGTTTTAAAAGGTTAATGTAACCCCCAAAAAACAACCCAATATCAGTAAATATTGGAATGCATGTAGAAATTCATGGCAAATGGTTAATTCAAGGCCAAGAAGTCCTCATAACAATACCCTTTTAAGGATCAAATTCTACAATCATGATAACATTTATACATCAGCATTTACATGATAATAACATATATTGATGTTTTATATTATTTTAGATGATAAAGACATTTTGACATAAAATAATTTACGAACTGCTGACAGAAAAAATTAAAATCCTAGCTGTAATCAGAATATTCAATTTTACAGAGTAATTTGACATAATTGAATGAGTTAAGCTGTCAATTTTTTAATTATACATTTAATTTTGCACATTTGGATATGCAATTCATTATAATTATTGCCTCAGATGTTCAATTTTGTTAATCAAACATGTCCTTTCATGGGATGTACCTTTTTCCATTTGTGACAATAATCTGAATCGATTGCACACAGTTCATTCCATCATAATGATAATGATTACCTTAAATTCATGATCGACTTTGATCTGAAGCCTTGCATGAATCTATACTTCAGAGGCTGATTATTTTAGTAACTTCTATTATTGATCACTACTACAAAGACTGAGAAGCTATTTTTATTCAACCTTACAGAGATCTATATGTGGATTATCATGATTTTCATGTCAATTTACAAGTTAAAATTACATATAAAGTAATATTAAGACACCGTATATTTTTGATAAATGGTAGAAACTTTAAAAAGGTTTTTAGAGGGTTGATCTCCAATGTATTCGAGACAGGTCTTTTATCCTGAGCTTGTATCTATGTAGGTTTCCTAACACTTTTGATAGAGCAGGATTCTTACCCAGGACCAACTTGTGTGTTTGGCAGGTGATATATATCACCTGCCAAACACACAAGTTGGTCCTGGGTATATTAAAGAAACTCAATCTCAAGATAAAAAGATTTTTTCTTCAAAGATTAATCTTTTGATGTTATGTTTTGTTTTTTAAAATTCATTTTGCGATGAGGCACCAGGGATTATAATACTTGTATGTGTATATATAAATTAAATTGAGTAATATCCACGAGGTATTCAAACAATTGGACCATTAGAAAAATCATAGATTATGAGGATGGAATTTTCTCTAACAATGAAGATTAAATGTAAAAATACAAAATGAGGAAGAATCATATTATCAACAATATTTCTTGGTGAGGAACAATTATACATATTTTCCATATGCTACTTTTAATCAACATTAAGAGTTTATAAAACCCATAGATATTGTCTCGAGCACAATTAGCTCCTGTGGGGACCAGTATAAATACGATGAACAGTAATTATAATCTTCTACCTAGAATATCCTGTATTGTGTCATAAGGGATTGCTCCAGATTTCCCAAAGTTAAACAGCTTTTCTACAGTGTTGAGTATGTCATCGTCCACTGTGGCAATCTCGAACTCCATGGACAGCTGATCCGATGAAGCTGCCGACGGTGGGAGGCGGCCATTGCTCGGGGCAGGTGTTGTCATGGTTTCTCGTAAATCCACTGCCTCTGATATGCCTTTCACTGCCTCATCTTGAAAATCTCTGTTAATGATAATTTATGCAGCAGTTTTATATTTTTGAATTACAGTAAGTCATTAGTCATATCCAAGTACATGTATGTAACTATGCATGTTTTAAATTAATATAAATTTTTTAGATCAATTTTTTTCCATTCACTAATGAATGAGTAATTAAAAATACATCATGTTGAAACAATTGAGGCAGAAAAACCATTAGGTATAATATCAATATGAAATTACAGAAAATTTTGTCTATGAATTTATTCGGTAAAAGATTTTTAATTGAGATTACACATTTGAATTCAATCAAAATCTTTGCATTTGGACCATGCATAAAGTCCCAGACATAAGATTCAACTGTCAAGAACTCAATGCTTTTCTAGATCTGCCAAGTTCTAAATGAAGTAATACATGTATACAATTAACCCCCATGGATTGCTTGAGGTGGTTAGATATTAAATCCACTACATTAAAGTTCTCAATCTATCAAATATTTTGGCACCACATATTTATATAAGCAGTGTATATATTTGTAAAAGACATTCAACATCCTCCAAGGTTTGAGTCTGAAAAATTAAAATTTAGACAAGTTTCCAAATTAGAATTCTCAAACATGATAATCATGCAAAGAACTGTTGTCTTGTCTCTGTATTTCATTCTGAGTAGCACTTAACTCTCCACTCACTGTAAAAAATGAATCTATTATTCATAAATCCCCTTGCATAAAATTCATTGCATTCAACTTCCATTAACGAAGTGCTAGTTTACATATATGTACACAACATTCAGAGATTGTCAAAGTCAAGGAAAAACCCAATCTTGTATCGTAACAACAGGGATAAATTCTTTAATCTTGACAATGGGTAGATTGAACACACTGATTTGCCTGGAGATCTCCAGATAAACAGAATAATCAACTCCCAGATAAGTCTGTGATTCTTGACGTTTTAAATTTCTCAGCATGTCACCTATTTGTTTGTTTTAAGAACAAATCAGAAAATCAATGATTATTTCATTAAGATAAATGGTTGTTTTCCAAGGTGTTAAGACAGGAATACAATGCGAATTATGTTAGACTCTTTGTAAAAGCTAGGGCTTCATTAATTAGTCACGTAACATCTCTCCATATTTTATGGTCCAAAGTGTCAGCTAGATTGCAGACTCTCTATCCCTTAGAACTAATTGGAATATCAATTATTATCGCAAATAGTTATAAATAGTTGGGTACGTATTAAATTTAATTGTTTGAATGATTCATGTTATCTCTAGATTGATCTGCATACAAATTCCTTTATTTATACACTACATATACGCTGGTACCTACTTAGTATACACAGTATACAGAAATAATACTGTCCATAGAAATTCCATATAATATAGTTAAATCTTAAGTAATTATTACATTTTCTTAAAAATCATATACCTGATATACACAAATTTCCTATGTCTTTACTCGATATACAAAATTTACATTTAGTTTTATTATAAATATTTTACTTCTGTTATAAAATGGCATTAAAAAATTGACTAAATATAGCAAGATAATACCTGGATTTAAAATTCTGGAGATCATTCTCATAGTCCAACACTCTGACTATTTCCATGGTGTGCAATATTTCATTATTCCAGGTTTCTAAGTTACAGTTCAATGACACTTGCAAATGTCCAGCAAACAGCAGAATGATATTGACTTAGAGCATAGTAGTTTGACGTCTTAGCTGATCAATTAATGGGCGGATTATATCAGACAATATGCTCTGTAATTTGCTTTGGGTGTTTACATTTTGGGACTTTAACTTAAAAACCATAATTTTCATAATCGATCCTACAACCTTACTGTCAGTTTAATTTAGGTCAAAGTGAATCTTATTATAGTACACTTTCACAAAAAAAAAATGGGACATTTTCCGAAGTCATGGGGTCAGACTGCACGAGGTCCTTTTAAATTATATCAGATTATTGCGAGTCATTAAACAGATTCGATATGCAATTGATATCTTTGAAGAGAGGCTTGAAAGAACTGATGAGCTGCGAATATGATTTCCACTTACCCTTGCCCTCAGACGACTTGAAACTCCTATGGTCTACGAGTTAGTAAAGTTTGTACTGCATTGAAATATGCAAGTATTGTTTCACCCGACATATGCTTGGGTCGAGGCATGCTTGCGGCATTATAAGACATTTAAACGGGATTAACAAAGCCCTGGTTAATTAATCTTTCCAAAAGATTTGCTGATCCGTTTGTAAGCCACAGAACAATATCAGCTTTTTAGAGACTAGGCGATAGGCAGCTGTGGTAAATTATTTTCTTGGGTGTGAAAAAAAAATTTTGTTTGAAATTACTCTGTCCAGGGGCCTAAAAGTTTAAATGCTGAAGGAAATCTTGTTAGTATTAAAATCCAGCAGACCATGACACACTTAGTTTTAACTTTCATTTTATCCATTTCCTTTTTCGATGACAAGAATTAAATGAAATGCACTTGGGAGAAAGGGTTTTTTTGAGTGTATTCTTGTGAGCGAATACAAAGCTTATAAAGGCAGAACCACTTCCATTGAACTAAATGTAAAATGCAAGGAAGTGTACCATGAAAAAGAATTTCAAAGTATTCAGTCCTTAACCCAAGAGATCTTTATCCTTATACAGATGTCTCATTTTCAAGATTAATTCTATATATGTAAAAAAAATTTAGAGAATAGAATTTCATTCCCCATTATGGATATAAAATGTGTAAATAATAACACTGAATTGTAATTAATCAGCTATTTCTTGTCCAACATACAGGGCCAGCAAAAGCTACAAATACACATATATACATATACTTAATGCAAGATTGACTCATGATCTCAAACTATTGTCATTGAAACATTTAGCTTAAAATATAAGGGCACTTCTGAGTTACAAACTTTTTTAAAATCAACAAAATATTTATTTAAAATTTAATATGTTGATTTTCATATGATTATATTTAGTATTTTTCTTGACACATTAAGTTATTAGATTTTGTATATATGTTACGTCAGCAAAAATGTTATGTTAGAAAAAAATAAATACATGATGGTGTATATATAGAAAAATCAGCTTGAAATCCCATTTTTATAAATCACAACAAAATGGTCAATTTCTTTATATTCCAAGAATTTGCAATCCAAAAGAAGTATGCTAATTAAGTTTAATGATTTTAGGTGATGTGATTATACCTTTTAAGTATCTAATGCCCACAATTTAGCTTTTGTACACCAACATACTAACACACTTTAAAATAAAGTAATGCTTTATTGTTGCCTAAAAGGAAAATAATTTCATCTACTTTTACTTATTAACAGGCCATGCCCATTGCTTTGTACCAAAAATGTTGTCAATAAACCAAAGCAATATCGTTCAATTGCTGAACTTGAAATCTCAGAAGTTCTCTCTTGATGAGACACTATTCTATTATTTTAATTTTAGTTTTGCTGTTCTGAAATCAAGAAAGACTGCAGATTGCACTTTAAATTGCACTGTAAATTAAACCTTTAGACATGTATACATTGATTGTAAGGAGTCAAGTGAAAATGATTTCTGTGTTATCTGAAAGATGAATTCAGCCAATTAAGTGATATTCCTAAGTTAAAATTCTTACCCTTTACAGTAAGGCTGATCGGTTTCTCCTAAATTATCCATGATCTCTCTGTAATTACAACACAGTACAGTCCACAATCTTGGAAGTCAATCACCAAGAAAAAGTGCTATACCATGTTCTCTCAACTTGATCATAATTGTCCAAATTAAGAGTTAAGTAGCAAAGAGTTTGACGTACATATATGTCATCTAAAGGTTCAGGGAGTGAAAGAACTAGACGTCTTTGATAGACTACTAAGATAGATCTCCGCAGGTTTCTGTTCAGGCATAAATACTCGATCAGTGATCTCCTCTGTAGTGTGTGGGAAATGACATCAGGCTTTTGCTGTCAGAATATTGGGCCTTTTTGAGTGTTATATAAGTGTACCAACCAAAGCATTGAACTTGATTTGCATAGACAATTTGATTAAGGCTGTGCGATAGCTTTGATTTTTTCCATAGAGGCTTTTAATTTTGTTTACATACCTACATTTTGCATTGTTGATGGGTATTTAACGTTTTTAAAAGCCTGTTCTTGCACACCTCTAGGCTTCGCTCTGGTTTGTATGTTTACCCTATATAAGAGGAATTGTTCTATTTGATTTCTTTCCATTTTCATTTGTAAGGATGAATTTGGATATAGATTATGGCAATATTAGCTTAATTCTCTGAATTATTGACAGATCAGCAGTTTCAAATACCGTTAAAAAGAATTTAAAAGATGTTTTGTAAAGCATTTCCTCTTTATTAAAAGATGAACTTTTCACCAAATTCTGTCCTTTTCCCCCAAATATTCTCTCAGGATTGATGCTAATGCATGTAAATATTGACGTTGTGATATTTGTATTTGTTTTTTTAAATGATTCTTACAATTAAGTTATTGTGTGAAGTTTAAATAAGTTGCACTTTTGTCTTATAAATAAAATGGTTAAAATGTATATTGAGGTTAAAAAAAGAGAACAGTTGCATCATAAAAAGAACTACATTCCATGCAATTATCAGTGGTAACTAATGATTTGATGTCACCCATTGAGAGATCAGATACTGGTCAGAAAGTATTTTCATAAATTTCCTTCCTGTAACCAGATATAAGTTATAGGATAATTAAGTCAAGACCTGAGAATGTTCTACTTATATTATGTCAGTAAAAATAGCTGCTGATGATGAGAAATTGAGAAATGGATAGAATAAAGGAATGTTTTAAGAGTATATGTATTATCACATTGCATTTAAAGTGGATTCCCTTCCTTTGATTTTTTTGTCATTATGATGATCTTTTAAAATATACATGTACCCACTTTAACTGTCATTGTTCTTAATTTTTCACATTAGTCACATTGATAACTACGGAAGCTCATTGAGGCCAGTTCAGTAAAAAAAATAATTTCTATTGCCTTTAAACGCAATAGCTATTGCGTTTAATCGCAATGTGTTTTGCGTATAAAAGCAATCTTTTGCGTTAAATCACAAAAGTAATGCGTTTAATCACAAAAATTATTGCGTTTTAATCGCAAAAAATTATTGCGTTTAAACGCAATATTGGTTTTGCGTTTAAACGCAATCTTTTGCGTTAAATTGC
>WFKH01011801.1:31139597-31151309 GCA_016163765.1 Magallana hongkongensis
TAAATTGCAAAAGTATTGCATTTAATCGCAAAAATTATTGCGTTTAATTGTAAAAAATTATTGCGTTTAAACGCAATATTGGTTTTGCGTTATAGCGCAATAATTTTTGTGATTGAACGCAATGATTGTTGCATTTAATCGCAAAAGTTATTGGGTTTAAATGCAATTAAGTGATTGCGATTAATTGCAAAACTGTTTTAATATGAACATGACTTTTTTTATTCAAACCAAAAGAAGAGGTTCATATTGTTACGACATACTTATGTTATACCACGATCATCCATCAATCTGTCCATCAAACGTAATTTTAGACATTTCTCACTTTTTTCGTCATGCTCTCTCCTCTATTTCTAATGTTTTTTCATACTGTTTCTCATAAACGGAATCTTAATTATATAATAAAATCAATTAGGCCGCACATAATTATTTGCATTGTAAAACTGTCGTCGGTAATGCTATATAACATTGGTAAATAAAAGTGAAAATGTTTATTTAATATGACAGACTGATTTGGCATTTATTGTAAAAAGTTATGTCACCAAATTGAATTGGTGATATCACCTATTCAAAAAGTGATATCATTTATTAGAATAGGTGTTATCACCTATTCATCTTTTGATTTGGTGTTATCACTTATAACAAGGGATATCACATATTTGAATAAAGTGATATCACTATTGAGTTTGAATAGGTGAAATCACAGTATTTGAATGGATGATTTTACTTTTTGAAAAGGGGATATCACCTATTCAATTTGGTGATATCTTAAAGAGACAATAAATATTTAAAGGCCACCTCAAAGTTCAGTTTCATGTACTTATAATAATATGATGATAGTTTATTTTTTCAAAGCCTATAGATATGCCATCATTTTCTGGCGATCGTGTTTTATACTCTATAACAAATCTTAATCTTAAACCGTCAATTAGTCCTTAGAACTCTTGGTTTTTCTCTTTTTTTTCTTGATTTATTATATTATTGGTAACCAGGAGTATTTACGCATATTGCAAGTAACAAACTTGATAAATAAAGTTGACGAAAAGTATTTTTAGAGCATGCGATATGCTGAACGTTCATATCTTGTAAATTGATATCTACGTTTGCAAGTGAGGTACAACGTCAAATTTAATAATGAGAGGGCATACATGTATTTATCATATTACAGCTTTTGATTTTACTGAAAACATGCAATAATACCAAAATTAAAAGTTGGCATGATTTAATTGTTTCAACTTTAAAACCATTTGAAAAGTGACAATATATGGTACATTTATGTACGCGTCTACAAATTAAGCATTTCGTGGTTTGCTATATGATGCAGGGTAACATATCATAGGCGTCTTCCACACACTAGGGCAATCTTGGGGCGTTCTCTTTCATCAGAAGTGTGATTAATTCATGCGTCTCGGAGTCAGTTGGTGTGTTCTTGCAATAAGCACTCGTTTCTGCAGATCGAAGAACACGTTGATCAATTTAATGTTTTGAACAATTCTTAGTCCCTTATAATTCGGGTTGACAATTTGAAATGCATATATCCTTATATTCTGTTCCACGATCCCCTCTTTTCTGGGACATTTTTTTTCAATTGATGAAATGAAATGTCCTGTAACAATTCGAGGTGAGGATCACTACTTGTATGAGTTGCATCACAGCATGAAATTTTCATAGAATAGCCATCAATGCAACTGTTTATGCAAATCCCATTTGTTATAATTTGTCACACGAATCAACATGCTTCCATTAATAAGGTCCCTTGGCATTATACTCTCTGCGACGGAGTCTTTTCCGTTTTCTCAATTCAACTGTTTACCCTGTCTCCGACTAACACACATCACTGGTGCATCCATCAATAGCCATTTTGCATGTCATTTTTAAGAAATAATTTAGAGAGGAATATTAGGGAAGACGTATTCTTTCTCTTGTATATATTTAAAAAAGTCTTCTTTTCATGGTACATTCGCTTAGAAGTTCCTGATACTTTCAAGCTTAGACAACTTACTATTTTATTATAAGTTAATCCAAGTGAAAAACAGAAATTGATAAGCATCTATGTGTCCAGTGTTGTCACCAAATCAAGGGCTTGGTACTTATATGAAATGTATGTAAACAAAGCAAAAAATGCGTGAAATGCATATATTGCGTTTAATTAAACTAATTGCATTTTAACGCAAAAATCATTGCGTTTAATTGCAAATATTATTTCATTTGATCGCAAAAATTTTTACGTTTATTTGCTAACATTATTGCTTTTAAATGCAATAATAGCTTTGCTTTTAAACGCAATGTTTTTTTTGCATTTAAACGCAATACTTTTGTGATTAAACGCAATACTTTTGCGATTAAACGCAAAACTTCGCATTGAAACACAATCTTCTTTGCGTTTTATTGCCAAAGTTTTTGCGTTTAAATGTAATCTTTTGCATTTAAACGCAAAACACTTGCAATTTAACGCAAAAGAATGTGTTTTAACACAATAGCTATTGCGTTTAAACGCAAAGGAAATTATTTTTTCTGCTGAACTGGCCTCAATGAGCTTCTGTAGATAACAGCTGAAGATTTTTTAATTTTTTTTTTTTTTTTTTATAAATTTCCATCTTTCTGTGTTGGCCTTTTGGTTTCGAGTTCTTGTTGCATGTTCCAAGTGCATATGTCATCATGGATTCTAATGATCCCAAAACAGAATAGACCTAATATATGTCTTGAATCAACTTTTTATGTGAAGTATATAGGATAAATATTAGAGATTAAAATTATAAGTATATCAGATGAGACATTAAAAAAAAGGTTCAAATATCACAGTAGGAGTTCACACAAAGAATGATTCTATGTTCAAGGACCCAGTGAGGACCTCTTAGCTTATAGGTTTAAACTTTAAGCCCTTCACTGGTATCATGATGAATTAAAGAATCTTAATGGGACATAAAACAACAAAAAATGAATCAATCTCACATCTACAGCTGTAGATGTGAAGTTAAGGGCATAAGATATACTTGCAGTACATATACTAAGGAACCACAGTCATATTCTCAACCATATAATTTTATAGTGAATATAATTATTTTAGGTTAAAATATAATAAGGTAATAGTCATGTAAAATATTTTTGGTTTCAATTTATTTTTTTAAAATAAATTTCAGAATCAGAAGATATTTATTATACATTAATGGAAGAATAACCCCCCCCCCCCACACCCACACACACACACAAACACTTTACTCACACCCCCCACCCCACACCCCAAAGAAATTAACAAATTGGCACTTTAAGGTATAAGGGTAAATATCTAGACATTTGAAATCAATAGGAATTGAGTTGGGACAATATGTCAGACGGTTTGACAGATGATGGTAATGGGAAAACTGTGTTTATCTAATCTCTCACATCAAGTCTTACTGGTGTTACTAACTGCAGATTGGTCAACTGTGTTAGACGAGTCAACATGGTGTTTAAGTAGCATGCAGGCAAATGAATCTTTCATTGTTTCACTGATGATATTGATGGATGTTATACAGGCAATGAAAACATAGAATTAATGGTTTTGCAGGGGGTTTTATTTGGTTATTTATTAAACAGATAGCAGATTTTTTTCTCTCATATTTTCCTGATTATTTCTAAGTTATTTTAGGTCTCTATAACCTTCAACAAATGTTGGTTGTATGAATAGATTTTAAATCTTTTTACTAGCTAGCTAGTACATGTATATGAATTTTACATCTTGATTCAAAACCAAATTGATCTGCTAAAGTTTCAGGTGACCTACCTATTATTTAAATCACTGGACATCCTCCATTGTTTGTTAATGTCTTTTAACAGTAGCTATTGAAATTGTTTAAATTCTCAACTGAAAACTGTAATCTTGATCAGTTTTGGTTTTAATGTAAAATCTGTCAGAGAAAGGTGCTATAATTTGTGAAAATCTGTGACACATGATCTTCAATAATATTTCAATGCATGATAGTGTTGATGTTGTTTTTTAACCAGGCTTTCCAAAGGAAAAATCCAGTTATTGAAATGGTGAAAATGGCGGGCAGGGTGGGTGGGTGGCTGCCAAAAGGGTACCCCTATTGTACGGATAACTCCTCCTACAGTTTTCAAGATAGGAAGTTCATGTTTTGCAGATCAGTTGTACATATATCAGAGATGTGCATATAACTTGGATTTTGATTTTTGATAATTAATGAAAAAAATACCAGCTGTTGAACTTTGTCATTTTCTCGCAGAATATTGCAATAGGGTACTCCATTTCTCTGGATAGGTAGTGTTTATCAATTCAGGGTTGACAAATGGATTATGGATACTGTTCACATAAAAGAAAACCTGGTTTGCTGTCACATTGACAGCTTTACACTTGTTGTCTGATTAAAATATTTCAGTCGTTATTCTTATAATTCAAGGCTGAATAAATTTACATGCATTTAGGTGTACATTATATGCACCTATAATACAACTTAATTTTATTCAAGCATTATTGAATATACATTGTATACAAAATATCCTGCTAATAAAGTATTTGAAGCATTGTAAATTAATTACCAAAAGGATAATACAAAGAAAATTTAATTACCAAAATGGTAATAAATCAAGGAAGATTGTGGTGAAGTCTATGGAGAAAATGATAATAAGCTTTATGCAAAGAGCACCAGTACATCCTGCAGTAAAATGATATATGTTATACTCAGAAGTAAAATTTCATTCCACAAATTATTTTTTAACAAATAGAATTTGTTAAATTTATTTTTTATATATTAAAAACAAAGGACAACAACTTCTCAGGGACAGGTCAAGGTCTTAGATCTATCGCTTATTTCATTTTAATATGAAATAAATTGATACTAAAGGTAAATTAAGATGTTCATAACTAATCAGTTGCAAGAAGCAAATATAATTTGATTTCAAAATGCTGACTGTTAAAGTATAATATACATCTGATTGATGTAGTAAATAAAGCGTAGCTGGTGTTGCATTGCAATGAACATCCGAGTAGATATTAGTATCTCCCTGAAGCAGCAATTAAACCAATTATCTTATGAACACATTTGATGTTTACTTAATTTTGTTAAACATCCACCCTAATTCATTTTTATAAATACTGTAAGTTGTTTTAATTCCACAGTGTTAAAATTTCCGATTTTATAAAAAAGTACCAATTGTGATGGTCTTAATTTCACGCTGCAAGAAATGGCAAAATGATCTAAGTATAAGCATTGAAACGTTTTTTTAAAAATAAATATAGTATTCAAGATGGGTATAATTTTGCGGGACATTGTAATCTCGAACATAGTGAAATTAAAACCATCATGATTATTTGTCAATCTACAGTATTAAAGTATTTGACTCAGTCATTTCGCTTATGTGCATAATTATATATGTGTGTATGCAAGTCCATCAGTAATTATTGCATCCATGTAAAAGATCATCAATCCTACTATATAAATTGCACAATTCAAATGACATATCACACTACAGTTCCTTGAGTTCATGACTGGTCATCTTGTAATGTATGGATGTACTCTTTGAAGCAGGAAGCAATTTGACCAACTTACCTGGAAGGTTGGATCATTTTGTTTTCCCGCAAAAGTCTTTTGCTGTTCATTCTGATATTCCATAGCCTAGCTGCCATATGGCTTAATTCCACAAGGATATCAGTTATTCTGATTTACAGTGCAGGATTTTATATCCTTCTTGCTATGATCAATAGTTGCCGTGTTTTCTCAATTTCTTTTTTCTGCATGTCGCAAAAAATTGGGTGGTGTTCCAATCTATCTGAAGTTCATTTGGAAAGTTTCAATCTGAAGTTCATTTGCATGGTTTCTATCTGAAGATTATTTGCATGGTTTCAATCTGAAGTTCATTTGCATGGTTTCTCTCTGAAGTTCATTTTCAAGGCTTCTATCTGATGTTCATTGCAAATTAAGTTTCAGTCTGAAGTTCATTTGCATTAAGGCTTCTTTCTGCAGTTTATTTGCATGGTTTTCAAACAGAAAGGAAGAAGTGTCAAGTGGATGATATTTCAGGTGGTTTTCATTCAGGAGCCAGTTCAAAGAAATTTCAAACTTTTTACAGCCATGGTGATGGAAAAATTTCCTTTCTTTTAGATCCAATGAATTATGATGTATTATGCTTGCTTTTATTTAAAACTACTAGTATAATTGGAAACATTTAATTAATTTTCTAGTATCTTTTGGTGATTTCAATATTGAAAAAAAAATATGACTTAATTAAACTGGTATTTCTGCAATCAACGCATCTGGTCAAAAGACAAAGAAATTCATTGTTATTATATTTGAAAATCCCAACGGCCATTTGCTGGAGTGAAAAGGTATTAAAGAGATATTAACCTTTTTTTAGTTCAAATTTTCATTGCTCCATAAAATCTTAAAATAATAAAGTGAATGATGCATAGACATGAAAACTCGTCTTTTTATGCCAGTAATTGAACCAACTTCGGCAGAATTAATCCAGCATGATGCAAATTTAGCCTGAAATCACCTTTTTCATATTAACCAGTTTTTGGTTTATATATAAAGGTCACAAAGCAGAGTAGTCGTTACAAAAATCCAAAAGAATTAAGTCAAAATTAATAATGTCAGTCAGTTTATACATCATTTACTAGACAATTTCTTCTTTTTTTAGCATAATTGGACTCATTTGAAGATCCCTTTTTGTACTGTTCTGAAGTAACCAATCACTTAACTTGCACATTCTGAATGAATATTAAAGAATCCATATTTAGAATATATGCGTTTTGCCTAAACTGCATCAAGTGAAGAAATTTATCAACTATTGATGACATCAACTTCAAAAAATTGCAGTTATATAAGGTTTGCATGTTTAGCTTTCGAAGTATTCTTTGACGTGTAAGCTATGACGTAGGAAAGTCAATATGTCTCTGCTTCTGACGGCAAATCAAAATAGCCTTAATGAAGATGGAATGCATCGTTACTTTTATTTCACCTTTTCATGATGAATATACATCACAAATAAGATAATTAAATTACCAATATAGGGTATATGAGGGTATTTACATTATTGTTTTGTGTTATACGGTAATTATTTATATTTTAAGTAGATTTATATGAGTGTTTATTAATTAGCTTATTTTCACAACAATTGCTGCTTACGGCACATTTAAGTAGTCAAATCACTTGTTTTGTTCCGAATTAAGTCACAAGCCATTACAGAATTTGTTGGCAATATAATGGACAATGTTTTATTCAAACCTTGAATAGTCCTTAGGAGTAAAGTTTTAAAATGGTTAAATTTGACCTCACGAGAAGTTATGGATCCCTTCTTTAAGATATATATAAAGGGAAGGGAAAATACGATGAACTAGATCCGGTGAAGCAGTGCCATATGATCCAACCTCCAGTCAGTTGCTCTTCCAACTGAGCCATTTAAGGCAATAGCAATCAAATCATTCTGTCTGTCACATGCCAACCCCACCCTATTCCCCCACCTCTTTAAATGATTTTCACCCTGAAATTCCACATCCGAGGTTCTGGAGAGCTCAAAACAGGAATTCAACTTAAATCTGTCAGCTCTAGAAGGTGATCACAACACCATATTGAATGGGAAGGGTGCATATAAATTTGAAACAGTAGACAGGGATTCAAACCCAGTAATGTGCTTTACCACTATTCTTATCTACAGTACCAACCAGACCCAACCTAACAGAAAGCAGACCCCAACCAAACCCTGGGTCTGCTTTCTGTGTCTGCTCAGGGTCTGCTTCGGGTCTGCTGTGGCGGACCCAGAGCTGACCCCAAGCAGACCCAGAGTGGATATAGAAAGCAGACCCTGAATTTAGAAACACCCTTAAATCGCTACTGAAAAATGACCAAATGTTTCTACATGTGTATTTGGAATATACAAGGGACTTACAGGAGGTAAGAAAAAAAGATGGGTCTGCTTCACACTTCAGTGCATCAAGCAGACCCCAAGGACTGACCCCCGGCCAACCTATAGCAGACCCAGAGCAGATTCAAATTTTAAAAAAACAGACACAAAGCAGACCCAGGATCAGCTTTTGGGGTCTGCTTTGATGTTAGGTTGTGTCTGATCGGTATTGTAGCTTGCACAAGTCTTCACGATATTGTCTTATTCCTTTTCCATTAATAATATCTTTATCTCAGGCTCTTAAGCTTCTGGCAGGAGTTAAACTTGCAGTGGGAATACATCAGGATATAATGGGATGAGAAAAAACGTGAGGGCTGGACCTTCCATGATTTAGATGGACTAAATTCCAGGGTTTCAAAATGGGACCATGTGTTCTCTACAGACTATTTATTAATTATTAAGCTGTAATACTGATGTGCACTGTAATAAGGACACATAATGAAACAAAATCTGAAGTGATATAATAAGATTAATAGTGATGCCCTCACAAGTATTTTCATCTAATTCAGAAAGAAAGTCATTATCTGATTCAGTGTGTTATGTACATTTTAATGCAACAACATAGACATGGATGAAAGGGAGATAACTCAATAAAAGACTGTTATTCAATATGTAAGAAATAAATACATTTGTATAATATATGATGTGAAATTTGATTATTTTCAAATAACAGAAAAAAGAATTTATGTACATGCATGTAGGCAAATGTTATAGAAACATAATCATACATTATATATAATTATATTTGCAAGTTAAAATGCAGTGTTAAACTAACGTATCTATTGGTTATAATCTTCAGCACAGCAAACCAAAGTCTCATTGGGATGGTGTAGTAAGTGCATTCACTGATCTCATCTTTGCTTCTTTATTTTCTCTGGAAAAGACAACATAGTTTTAATCAATTTATTGATAAATTTAGTTATTTTACCCCATGATTATAATTATTAAGTATTTTCACTAATCTTCTACATCATATCACAGGTTATTAAAACAAGGGCATACCCCTTCATATTTCCTTTAACTTGTTTTGAATTATTCCTCTTTGGTTAGATTTAAGAAAGAGAGAGATTGTATACAACAGCCATGTTATATGATTTGACCTGATTTGAACTTTATGATAGGTGAGTTTTATCATTTTACCCCCCATTCTAACCCCACCCCCCAAAAGTACCACTATATATTTCTCTATGGCCTGTCAACATGAATTTTCCTGTAGAGCTACAGATCTGCAGCTTATAAGACATCAACCAGTACGCAAAGAGTTGTCCACTCTTTTTCACTCAGCAGCTTGTCATGACATAATATACCAAACTTTGGACACTCAGGTGCCCCTCAGGAAGTGAATGACTATAGATATCCAATTCATTAGGTCAAGGGTGAAACTGGTACACTGAATACCAGTATTAACAATTCGTAAAATAATTTTTCCACTCAATATCAGAATCCTTTGCCTTACGGAAAGTTTGGTACACTGCATGGCCTAATTTTGAGGACAAGATGATTCCTACTGATTTTTAAGTCAGACGGGACAATCTACTCTGGACCTATAAGATAGATATAATGTCAACTCAATCATTGTCTTTAAAACTTTTGCTTTTCTGATCAGTGTGATTCTTTTCAATATTGACATATGGGGAGCATATTATGTTTTTACCAGTAGATCATTTCTTGTTAAAATCTTAACTTTGAAGACCTACCTGTGAGTAGAATTATTGTTTACTAGTATAATGACATATTCCATTTTAGATAGTCATATAACTGACAAGTTCAAGGAGCATATATATAATGCCAATAGGAACTAATGGATATAAACTAGAACGCCACCTGTCTCATCTAACTACCGGAATGAAAAATACATCGTCTCTGTAAGATTCAAACCTCTATCTTTAACCATATACCGGTGTAGTAGGAAAGGAGAAATGAGCATATAAATACATTGAAAGTACATGGCTGGACCGGGAATTAAACCCGGGACCCCTGCAATTCTAGTCGGGAGCTCTACCACTGAGCTACCCAGGCCGATATCCATGGTCCATATAGCCCCAACTACTACACCAGTATTAATGTCAATGAAAAAATGCACTGACAAATCTCCATTTTGAAAATACGAAATCGAACATAAATGTCAACCCCAAGTGACCTGCTGCTCTGGCAAATATCCATAGAAAAGCCCATACTTTATATATGGGTCTTTTTCTTCACACTTACATATTAAAAAATCTGGATGAATTATGAAATTACAAGAAAATCACTTTTTAGGCAAATATTAGCTCACCTGAATAATGGTCCCTTCCAGCTATATTTAGGAAATTTAAGCCATAGATTTTGTTAAATATATGTAGTTTAATTTCTTTCTTCTTTTTTTTTCAGCCATTACTGGCAATGAACTTCAGACACCAACTAATATTTTTTTAATGAACATAGTTTAAAACCACAAAGTAAGTCATCATAATTATTAAGCTTTAGGTATGTATCGGTAATACAGTAAAACTTGAATATACATTAAACTCCATGAGATTAACACATTTATAACTGTGTATTGGGAATTCACAATATACATGTTTTCTTCCTTGTGACTACTTTAAGTGCCTATGGAAGCATTAATTTAAAAAACTTTTTTTTGGAAACAGAACTAGTGGATTTGAAATTAAAGGATTTGTGTGAAAATCAATTCTTTCAAAAAATATTATCAATTTCTGTTGTTTAACTTTATATTAAAAAATTGTCATAAAGTTGTTATTTTATTATTTAATATATAATATAATATAATATTCAATAATTTAATATTGAACTCAGTATTAATTTGCATTATCAGTAAATTCATTACATCAAAATTTTTATCATTGACAGTAAAATGTAACAAGGATTTGTCAAGAATTTTTTAGTGGATCTTACAAAACTTGGCTATATCCGTGAATTTCCTCTAACCGTTTTTGTATTAATTGAGATTTACTGTATTTGTGATTTACCGGTATATAGATATTGCCTAAAATAATTCTACAACTTTTTTTTAACCTTTTACTTTCTGTCATGGTTAAAAAAATTATCACTGCAATTGGCAACAACTACAATAATTATATATTTCCCCAAGATGTTTAATGAAATTGTGTGTCAAAAGGTTTAAGATTCTTTCCTAACTTAAGTACTGTAAACCCATTACATGTACATTTGATTGTGTATTCCCTTTAGCATTTTTGGTGGAAAGCTACTTTTGCTAAATCTAGTGAAATGCTAAATGTCATGCGCATGTGAAATTAAATATATAAATGTAGAAATGCACAAAATTAAATCTACACCAACTAGTTGAAAATTCAATTTCCACCATATATCAAACAGGCTACATATAATACATTTACAGTAACAGATTTTAGGTTTTGTGATATCATTTTAAAACAAGAGGCCCATGGGCCACATCCCTCACCTGAGCAACAACAGACATAATAAAATCAGCTTTATGGAGTCATATACAAAATATCTGAACAATGTTTTATAGTAGATCCTGTATAAAAAAAATTCCCCTGCATATTCTTATGTTTATCATTGAGCCCCTTTGTAACAGGATGATTTTACAGTCATATCATATATTAAGCATTGCAGTTCAGACTTAAACAACTGTTTATGTATGGATTATGAACCTACATCAAACTTTTAACCCCTTGTGAGGTCTAAGAATTGTCCAGGGGCCAGAGTCTAAACAATTTTAAAGAATCAACAATATGTCAAAATGCTTGTATATAAGTAAAACCATATATAAAAACATTTGAGTTTTTGTGAACAATTTAAATGTTTTCCTTTGTAAAATTGGACCCCCCCCCC
>WFKH01011801.1:31153909-31163216 GCA_016163765.1 Magallana hongkongensis
TAAGTGTCTAACTGAGATAGAGCATCTTGCAAGGAATTTTCAAGTTTCTTTGCACTGTGTCGTAGTTTGTGGAGTTTTTCCTCGGACAAAGGAATAACAGAGTCATTATTAGAAACAGGAGAAGACCCAGTTTGCATAGAGGAAGGAGAGCTTCTTTCTATGGGAGGCAGATTGCTATATTTGGGCTTTTTCTCAAAAACTGCAGGTTTCTCTGAATATTCATCTTGTGTTTGTCGGTGTTTCTGAAATCTCTCCATTTCATCACTTTTCCTCATCAATTGTTTCTTAAGTTTGAGATTTTCTGCTTCAAGATCAATCACCTTTTGAGAGAGACTAGAAAAGCTTTGCTGGGTGATCTTGTGTTCTTTGTGTAAATGCTCCTTGAGCATCTCACACAGTGACGTAGCATCAGTCTCTTTCTTGCGTAGAAGATGAAGACACTGTATTCGATCCTCAACCAAAGAGTTAATCAGATCTGTCAAACATTCAATGTAAAGTGGCAAGGCGTATTTAGGCTCTTTGTCAGCAATTTTCAATAACCGGTCTTTATCCAAATTACAGCACTCTGAAATAACATGAAGCTGTTCGGTGCACTGATTTAGAACTCCTTGTATTTTGAGAGCTTCCCTTCGGTGGTTTTCGATTTCCTGCATGGC
The DNA here is from genome assembly GCA_016163765.1 of Magallana hongkongensis. NCBI lineage: Eukaryota > Metazoa > Mollusca > Bivalvia > Ostreida > Ostreidae > Magallana > Magallana hongkongensis. The sequence goes on from WFKH01011801.1 coordinate 31,154,566, forward strand.
CATTCTAACTTTGTAAGCCCATCCCTCGCGCTCCTGTTGGATCATGGCTCCTAACCAGTGGGAGATTTCTACAATGCTGTTTTTAAACGATTGTTCCTGATGCTTTGAGGACTCCACGTCCAAAAACTCTGAGACAGCTTTTTGAATGTCATCATCAGTTCTAAGGGTCGACCACTGTTGTGAAGTAGCACTAAGAAGATTTCCTTTCAATGTTCCCATTTTTTATAACTGTATAGATTTTCTTCACAATTCTGTTTCAATTTCACATCTGTAAAATGAAAAAAATATATCATTACTTGACAGTTAAAAATAGTATGCGTTCATTCTATGCATTGAAAACAAAAAAATACGAACGTATTTGGTCAACGATAAAAATGTATCTTGGATTAATTTGCTAGACACATGCATAATGCATCTAGATAAACATTCAAGTATTGAGACAAAGCACCACCTCAGTGTGTATAGATAATTAAGAGAGCTGTCAACAGCGGAGACTAAAGTACATTTAAATATTAACAACTTCGTGATGAAATAAGATAGTGTTAAAACTTGGGTTGTGGTAAACTTGCCAAATTTTGGCTGAGAGATTTCAACATGCACCGTCACACTGAAGGACAATGTTTAAAGTTAACTTCGATCTAAATTGATATCCTTGGGATTTTTTACCATCCCAGAGCAACAAAATTTGTCTTACATAGAGGTACCTTCTTACATAATTTATTATTCTTAAACCATGGGATAATATGAAATGTAAGAGTGAAATGATTTGTCGAGCTTAAATTGCTATAAAACATGCAAATTTATAAAGTCGTAGCTTAAAACTTAATGACATTTTACTTTTAAGGTTTTACATAAATGCATTAGAGTGATGAATGTTTAGATAAAATTTATGAGGAAACCCTCAAACTTTTTTCTGATCAATATGCTTAACATTTTGGGGTGCATTCTGATGTATAGTTATTGATTTTGTTTCTACTAAGTCTGCACCATTGTCTATTTTCAAATTGACAAATGTTATCTGCTAATGAAAAGGATATGTTAACGATTTAAATTTATTGGAAAATTCTGTTTAATTCCCTTCAATGTTTTGAAGGAATGATGGGCATTGACTGTTGAATTTCAATTTTAATAAACAAGTATCCATAATTTAACATTGTTTTCTACAGTTTTAAAGTATGATACAAGCATAATGACATTAATTTTATTGAAAAAGTTATGTATACATGGCAGCCATTCCACTGACGTTTAAATGATACAAAATGAACTAAAGCAGTTGTTGAAACACAAGATAACATTTGTTGAAAAATTGTTTTTACTTCTTTCAATAAACAAACTACTTATTGGGGAGAGTTGAAAATAATTATCTCTTAAAGATCTGTTACAGTGATAAGAGGCTTTGAAAAGTAAATATTTCAATTACAAATTTTGTAAATAGATTTAGAATAAAAAAGTACACACTTTACCAAAATGCAGACTGGAGAAAAAATTACCACTTTCAAAAAAACAAAAGGTTGAGAAAGTAAACATTAAATGTCTTATCTGTTCAAAGTCGTTAAAGTAAATCCGAAATATGAAGGAAGATTCCACAGATTATGGTGGGCTCCGAAATCACCCCCGAAAAAAGCCCAGCACTTGTCTTATCCATAAGACTGATTTCTGTCAGGTGAAGATTTAAAGTCCACGGCCCTGGGTTTATAGCATTTCATCAGCTACAGGTATCTCTAGAACAAGAGCTTTAATTCTGTTGACAAAGAATCTTAGTGTATTCAATACAACAGGTCGAGGTATTTTGTTATCCAAATGCGATCCCAATCAATTATAATTTATAGAATTCTTTTTTTTTCTACGTTGTACAATAGATTTCATTCTACCCAACTGCTCTCCTACAACGGTTTGGGAGGTTCAGCTAGGACAATAAAAATCAGATTGCTACACTGCTGTTGGGTAATTTGGGTAATTAAAGGTGTTTTCAAGTATTACCTTAACGATATTTTGGATTCGAACTGAAGGGATTTTCTATCAACTTGTCAGACGTTTCCTTGTTTTCTATACACTGGAGTTTTGTCTCAACTTTAGGCCATATTTCTTGAATAAAGGAAATTTCTGGGCTGCTTTGGAATGAAAAGTTTTAATCAAATATTGTTTAATATTACAGCTGCCTTTGCACATTAATTGAAAGTCCCTTATTTTTATTTTTTATGTACATTTAGTTTCATTTAGGATTTTGATTGTTAAGGAAGAAAGCTATTGTTCTTTTCATTCTATGAATGTTTGATTTGTGGATTTGCTGTATTTTACAACTTTCTATAGTCCTCATAAGAGCTCTTTAAAATTGTTTTTACCTTATTAACTGCCTCTCATTGCCTTATTTCATTTCTGTTTTCTGTCTGCTTTGAAAGGGTTATTTAACAGTAAAAATGTTTATGAGAAGCATCAGTTTTCATTAAACAACAGATTAATCTGAAAGTTTCATATTCTATGATGCATGTTGGTTAGCTGTTGGGTTTCTCTACCCTGAAAACTTGGGACTGTCAGCACAACTGCTGAAGGCATTGAAAAGAAATACATGTTCAGTGTATATATTAGTATCAAATTTCATTCAGAGTTGGATTTCATTCAGATATCGTTTAGGAGATGACTACAGAAAAGAGCAATGAATAAATTAAAGGCAAAGCATAAGTTTCACTTGATATACATCTGCAAATCTTAAATGCCCCGCTGAATGGAAAATTTGTATAGAAGATTTGCAAAAATGTTATGAAGTTAAGTAAAAATAACTTTTAACAGTTTATTTGAACCAATGTAAATGAATAATAAGGAATAGGAAAGTCAGGGTCAGAGAAAAGGTCAAGGTGAAAAAAAATAGAACCTGGCTAATGAATTGCTCACTTATGTGCATATTTTATTGAGGTTTGATGAAATTATATATCATTGATAGTTTCTTTGAAACTGAGCTTACTGCTGAATTTAAGGAATAATGAATGCAATGTCATTAGCCAGGTCAAGGTCAGAAAAAGATTACATCCATTGATTGATATTGCCAATATCCATCTTTGTATTAGGAGTTTGATGAAAATATCTTGACCACATTTGAAACTCTAGTAATGCAAACGCTCATGATGATAAATGCAAGAAATCATTAAGTCAATGTCATAGAAAAAATCAAGCTCAGAAAACTTTAAAACAGTTTAATTTTTATTACCAAAATGTATTTTAGTATTATGAAAATATAAAGTTTCTTTGAAATTGAGTGGGATGGAAGAGTGTCAGTCATGACAAACACTAGCTATGCCCTGGCTATATACATGCAGACAGAGCATTAAAAACAGCTGTATTAAACTAGTCTGAGTTGTTGCCAGGTGTTTTGTTTTGGGGTTTTAAGATGGGGTTTTTTTTATATTGTTTTATTTTATTTCATTACTCTGGTGCAATGAAGTTTTCAAACATTTTCTAGATTTATTCTAGTCTGCAGGAGCAGATGTAGAAATTGTTCCACTTAATAACCACTTTGTACGTAAAAGCTTTCTCTCGTAAAGTTTAAAAGATTGCATGTTACGTCTCAATTTTTATTGGTATATCTAACCATATTTACAAGAAATTGATGGATTGTTTATGGGATTATGCCAAGTCGGTTATATCGGTTACACCTTGCCTATATTTGGCATTGCTGGTGTATATATACTAAGGAATTTAGGTAAACTGTCCCATTTAAAGACAAAACAGGTGCTTTGATTATTCTAACATAGCAGCACATGCTAATATTTTTGCATACATAATGTACATATATTAACATTAACTGAAAATTACCCATTAGTTTATGAGTTTAGACAATTCTTCATCAGTCCTTATACAGTGATTTGGTCATGATGTTCCTTTGGGTTTTGCTAATAAGTGCTTAATTTGATTAGTTTAGCGCTTGATTGGACGAAGCTGCATATGAATAGGTGTGTCACCGGGGTGAAGGTAAATAAAATCCTGATGGCATGCTCGATAAAAAAGAAATACCCCCCGTTGGAAGATCAAATAATCATGGAGGGTTTTGTTTTAAAGGAAACATTGTGGATCTTTTTTGTCAAATCTATTGATTTAGCTGGGTTGAACTTCAAAGAATTTATAAAGATAAGGAATAGACATCATCAAGGCTTGATTTGAATTTGTCACTGCATGTGCAATATTAACTATTCAGTAGGTGTTTTTATCTCTGTGCTTCTATAAAAATGTTCAATGTCTTTTAATTAATTTGTACTGATTATTTTCAAACTCAAGAAAAACTGTGCGCATCAATTTTGTCAGTGGCAACGGGAAAGGTTGAAGAAGTAAAACATTATACACAGTATTCAGTACACTAGCTGTGTAACAGAGATCAGTATAATTTTCATAATTATGAAAATCTACTTTCAATTGAAAAGTTTTCTTGTAAATAAACAGTAAATCAAATGTACCTGTATCTAATATTTCAACTGGTACATGATATAATTAGTTATTAATGCAAGTTTTACAATATGTATAAATGAAGGAATCACCTTTTAAAGAGAATTTGAAAAATGTTTGGGTTTTTAAGTTAAAATAAGACACTTTCAATGCCTATGTGTAACTTTCACTCTTTCAATATTTGATTGATTTTAAATGAGGATTTGAGACACTTAACAGAGATAATGGAATCTTGTCAAGCAAGAATCGACCATCTTTAAAGAGACAAAATTATTTAGTTTCACACTCTTTGTTTAATTGAAGACACCCTGGGGTTGAAAAGAACTTTTTGGAATAAGTTTCTACAGAAATTCTATCCTTAATTGAATTTTAACACTTTTCACAAACTGAAGTGACTCTTAGACTCTTAAGTTAACGCAGCACTTTACATGTTAGTGTTAATTATCCACATTAAAGCACAAGTTAACATACTAACCACTTGTTTCTTCTCTCTGAGGTAAGTCCTAATACGATTCCTTATACTTTTACATCAGGTTAATTCCAATCGAACTTGGGAACATGAAAGCCAAAATTAACACTCAATAATGTCACCAGAAAGGCTTGAGCACAATTAATTATTTCTTGATGGAATAAGTCTGAATTCTATCCACCCATTTCTAATGTACAGCTCTAGGAAACAAATCTTTGCATGAGTCTTGTTTCCAGTGTGTGCAATACTGCAGCCCCACTGTGGGTTTTATAGACTTGACAAGAGTGGAATCTGCCCTGTTGTGAAGTAGGTGGCAAACAGCTCCACGGTCATAAATGTATCACCCCTGTAAATCACCGCCAATTGTCTTCTCAGGGGCTTTAACTCTTCTGAATTGTCCTGACCCCAAGAGTGTGGCTCTAGATCTTTGATGCTGTACATTTTTTGTTGTAGTGTTGTAAACTCAAATTGCAAAAAGATTTGTTTTTTCCAAAGGAAAAATTATGCAACTTGTAAAAACAGTCAAATATGAAGGCTTGAAGAACTCCTAATAACTTGCAGTTTAATTTTTTCAAAAATTTCAGAAAGAAACATGGTTTTCAAGGAGCCATCTAAATTTTATCAATTTTATTTTGTAGTTCACAAATATGCATATTTGCAATGGGTAAACCAAATGTACTTTGGTTTCTAATATCCTTTATTCTCCTGTGATATTTATTTACCCGACAAATAAAAGAAATTTATTTAACTAATAAAAATAATGTGTTCGCATTCAGATTTCTAAAGTACATGTTGGCTGCCTTGGGATTTTACAAAATGCAAATGTTTTCACAAGTTCAATAAAATATTTCTTGCAAACATGTGTAGCCAAAACTTCTATATCAAGACAGCCAATTGAGAACTGTAATAGATTGATTCAGGGATAATTAGCACTGATTTTCAATGCATTAGCTGGTTTTTTCCATCTCTGTTTACTTCTCCAATTAGCCATAGCGGTGCAGATCCACACCTTTTGTAGATTTCATCGCTCAAGAACAATGTGTCAATATTGATTTGATCTACGGCTTGATCCAGGTACTTGATAGGTAAAATTCAACAAACATGTAAATATTGTATTGCGTTTAAAAAACCCTGTCTGAGATATATCTTGACTTAGGTCTTTTTTTTTCTTTTCAGATTTTAAGGTGACACTATTGCAGATTTTGAATGTACACTGCAGGACTACTTTAGATAAAATTGTCACATTCTAACTTACAGTATATTTTTATACTCTTTCCGGTACATGTAAACAAATTCATTTTTGACTTCACATTGAATTAATTGTTTTGGGTTTAATCTTAATTGAATGATTATTCAACAGAATGGGGGAAAAAAATATTTTTTAATGTGTACCCACAAATTAATGTATAATTTTGAGATCAGTACGTGCACTGATTATTAGCAAAAAAAAAAAGACTTCTAAGTTTTTGTTTATTGCTTCCACCACAGATTTTCTTATCACCAAATATTTAAAACATTTGCATAACCCAATATGCAAGAGGGTATTTGATCGGATTTGCATATTAAGTAGTTCCAAATACTGTTCTTATTAAAAATAATCGTATACCCACTGAAAAGTGCTTTTCTTATAAACTAACTATACATGTACTTAGAAAAACTATCGCTATAAATTTACTTAGAGATTTCAAAGTTGGAATAAGTCCTGTTGAAATATATATACATGGTACTCACAAGACTGGTGTCCTGTTGCCAAAATATACCATCTAATACAACGTATTGTAAAAACAGTACTATCATTGCATGTTAAAAATGGGGGAAAAAATGAAGATTAAGTATGATGGAACATGTTCGGTTTGGATATGGAATTACTTAAACGACCCTTTTTGCTTCCATTTCAGTTCAACATGCTGTGAGGCACAACCAGGCACTGTTGTACATAAATGAACATCAGAAATGCATCCTTAATGAGGAGAAAAACCATGTTTGCAGTCTGCAGTCACAAATACTGGAGGTCAAAAGTCATCTGCAGAAGAAACCAGATGAAACCAGTTTGCAGCAGTATCAGCAGGAAATAGCATCACTGAACCAAAAGATAGAGAGGGTACTATTATAGCAGTTATTTTATAATGAAACCAAAGAATTTTTGTTATTATATCTTTGGGAGCACTGTTAGTCCCAATCTCAGAAGCTTCAAAATATACAATTATTCTTATTAGGGGATTATATTACCACATGTATCTCCAATTTTAACATTTGTCGATCGCTAATGGAGGAAGCCTGCCTTTTGATAAAAAAAAATTTCTTTTCTTTTTTCAAATATAGTTAAAAGCTGAAAAAGAAAGTTCCTCAAAAGAAATCATTGAGTGTGCTGCAAAGTATGAGGTAATCCTGCAATCAGATCAGTGAATTTATTTCAGTTGGTTCCATTCCTTTAATGTTAATGAAATTTAAGTGTGATTAATTTTTTACTTGATATTTTTTAGAAAGTGTCTCAGTTATTGCAAGATACACACAAACTGCTGGAACATCAGATTGAGATTGCAGAGATACATAAAAAGAATGCCTCCCAACAAAAGACACTCATTCGTCAACAGCAGGAAGAATTAGCAGAGGTCAAAGGTGAACTTCAGGAGGTCAAGGACAAAGCTAAATTGCAGAGGGATCAGCATAAGGAAGAGGCAGAGGAATGGCGAAAAAAGGTTAAATTTTCACTGATGAATTCAAGTTTTCCACAAAACTGCTACATAACGTATAACATACCAGGTACTTTAAAATTGTCTTTCACAAGAATTATTGATGTCATTTGTAGCTTATATCTTGGCTTTTTTGCAGACCTCACAACTTCAGGATGAGCTTAGTAAAATCAAGGAGGATTTGGAAGAACAAAAGAAAAGATGTGCAGATTTGGAAGACTTGAATACAACATGGTCAAACCAGAATATCCAACTAACAGAGCAGCTTCAGTTCACAAAGGTATGTGTCAAATGATTGGCTGCTGTTCCATATTCATAAAAAGTTGAGATTGATTCAAACCAAAGCAATGAAAAGGATGGAAGAGTTTTCGTCATACTTTCAAAATTAACTTGATTCCAGGAACAGCTGAACAAACCAAGACAAGACCAGATCCTGCAGACAGAACTCTGCCTGATGAACATGGTGGATAGTGAAAGTCAGGTAGAGGTAATCAGTACTGACTCATCAGTCCAGACCATGTCTGTCCCACAGAGGACCAACAGCACCCAGACTCCTGCTCCAGAACTCACTGTCTCCAAGACCCAGACAAACAACCCAGCCCTAGCCAACTCTAGCTCCCAGACAGAGAGAGTGGAGACACAGAGTGTGTCAGTGCAGGCAGAGATCATTAAGTACAACTCCAAAGAGAGGCTGTTCTGTCAGTCACTCATGTCGTCTGCTAACAGTTCTTGCAAGTCAGTCGGTCAACAATCTTTAGTAGAACTCCAGACTCTTTGTAGTCAGTCAAATGCAGTGACTTTATCAGACAGCCAAACTCTTCAAAGTTTATTGTCTGCTAGTAATAGTCAGTCAGATAGTCAGTTGTCAGCTGTCGCTAGTCAACCCATGCAGACTGAGCCTGATCAACTACAAAATCCCAGCTGTAAACACACATCAGAATACATTTATCAAGCAAAGACAGGAGATGTAAATCAAAGAGAAACTGCTCAGCAGCTTCCTGAAAATGAGGCATTGGGAGAAAATCAAGAAAATACCATTAATAAAAGTCAAGTGGTAC
>WFKH01011801.1:31172799-31186638 GCA_016163765.1 Magallana hongkongensis
ATATTGTATCATATCATGTGATACAATAATATATTATATAATACAATATCATATGAAACAATATTGCATCATAATATACAAAAAAATTTGATAAAATATCACATCGTATCATTTAATATTTTACAATATAATAAGGTAGAATATTGTATCATATAATACAATAGTTTATCATATCATACAGTACTATATCATAGGAAAAATGTTATATCATTTAACAACAAACACATCTATCAAGCAAGTTGAGTGAGGTATTAAGTTTTTTTTAGTATCCGTGATAATGGAGATCAGGCTCTGTATCTGAAGCTAGCCTAAAGTTTCCAATCCAAAGTTACATGATCCATGAAAGTAGGGTCAGCTTTTTTCCAAGAGTCAAACTACTTAAAAAACTTATACCTGCTCCAGCATCAAGATAATCAAGATCCAAGCTCTGTATCTGAATCTACAACTTTACACATCCATAGTAATATTAACTGTTAAAGTCTGACTAGGTATAAGCAGAATTTACTTCATTTTATAACCAGCTCCAAAAGCCTAACACAATATGAGTTGTTCCAAAATCTTAAATCTCCAAAAACCTTAACCTCATTCATCATCCGAAACCTATGACTCAGATTCAGCATTCAAGCTGTCAAGTGCATAAGTTTCATAAGACGCATCATCCATGCAAGTTTGGTGAAGTTAGGACCAGTAATATCAAAGAAATAGTCATCAAAGGACACCTGCTCCAAAAACTTTAACCAGCTCCAAAAACCTTAACCTCATCCAGCATCCGAAACCTTTGGTTCAGATTCAGCATTCAAGCCTGTCAAGTGCATAAGTATCATAAGACGCACCATCCATGCAAGTTTGGTGATGTTTGGACCAGTAGTAACTTAGAAATGACTATCAAAGGACACCTGCTCCAAAAACTTTAACCTGCTCCAAAAATCTTAACCTTCTCCAGCATCTGAAATTCATGGCCCAGATTCAGCATCCAAGTCTTTCAAGTCCATAAGTAGGTCCAGATGCATCATCCATGCGAGTTTGGTGAAGATAGGACAAGTAATAACTTAGATACTGGACCTGCACCAAAAACTTTAACTAGGTTCGGACGCTGACGTCGGGGGTATAGCATAAGCTCCCCCCGACTTTGTCTCGGTGAGCTAAAAATGAATTTCAAGATGCTGATACACATACCATTATCTAATAGTATCAAAGCCATAATCAGTACATGTACTTACAATGTGGAAAGGACCCTCTCTTAATGACATTGTTGAGGAATGTAGAAAGAAACAGAATACATCTGGAAAACTCAATCTCCATGCCCTCAATGGTCTTCAAGCTGTAATATACATTCAATGCAAACATATAGTTATTCTGTACTTCATACAAGTTCCCTTAAATATCATCTTTTGAGGATATAAACCCTTTCAATGTATAGGAAAAAGCCATAAATGTGTAAATGTGTAATTAGTTTAGACAAGGGAATCATCCCAAATATATCTCATTTCAAGAATAAAAGTTAGTTTACTGTACCTGATTTCATGGATGCCTTCGTCCCAGAGAGCCTGGAAGTTCAGGATCAGGTTGAGGACGTTCATCACGGCTTGCTTCAGAAGCTTCACCATCTTGTGCAGGAGGCATCGCTCGTGTATCGTGTTGACATATTTATTATGGATGGCAATGATCTGATCTAGATCTTTGGCTTTCTCCAAGTCTTGCTTAAATTCAATCCCTGTGCTATGTAAAATCTGAAGAAGAAAATCAAAATTAAATTAGACAAGAAAAGCATGCTAAAACTACAAAATTAATCTGATTTTTATTCTGTTTGGTGTTGCATTAGAAAAGAACTGGTGGAATAAATAGAGATGTATCTTCGTACAAAATTTTGTTACTGCAACTGATGAAAATTTCAAGAGATCAAATAACTTTTACTACTGTTTCTTTTCATTAAATTGACAAAAATACTTAACACATTCTGATGTACAGAACATTTGATTATTATCTGTATGCAAGTATAATTTCATCACAGTTTGGTATTTTGATAAAGGTTGAAGTAAATTGTCTTATAAAAATTTTACACCAATCATAACATAATATTCATTTTTTTTTTTTTGCAATCAAGCCACTGAAGTGTTGAAGAATTGACAAGTCAAAACCAAAAGAATTTTTGTAAAATTCAAGCCATTTTTTAAAACCACACTTCAGTGTACACAGGTTTTCAATAATGAGGCATGCTGCAATAGAATCATCACAAGATATGTGAAACAAGAGGCCCATGGGCCACATCACTCACCTGAGCAACAATAGACATGATAAAATCAGTTTAATGGAGTCATTATACAAATATCTGGACAATGTAGTATAATACATGTAGATCCTGTATAAATAAAAATCCATTCTTTCCCCCTGGATATTCTTATGTTTATATTAAGTCCCTTTTCTTACACGATGATTTTAAAGTCATATCACATGCTGAGCATTGCAGTTCTCAGAAAGATTCTAAACAATTGTTTATATATGGGATATAAACCTAAATCAAACTCTGGACCCCTTGTGAGGTTGATAAATCGTCCAAGGGCCAAAGTCTAAACAATTTTTAAAAATCAGCAATATGTCAAAACGCTTGCATATAAGTTAAACCATATATTATAACATTTTAGTTTTTGGGAATAATTAAAATGTTTTCCTTTGTTAAATTGGATCCCCAATGTGGCCCCACCCTACTCAAGATTTTGATTTTAACGAATTTGAATCTACACTATCCGAGGTTGCTTTCACTAAAGTTAAAGCTTTTCTAGGCAAATGGTTTTTAAGAGAAAGATTTTTAAAGATTTTTCTCTAGATATTCCTACGTAAAAACTTGTCCCCCCCCCCCCCCCCGTTGTGACCCCACCCTACCCCCGGGGATCATGATTTGAACAAACTTGAATCTACCCTACCTGAGGAAGCTTCCACACAAGTTTCAGCTTTTCCTGGCAATTGGTTTCTTTGAAGATTTTATCTATATATTCCTATGTAAAAATTCAACACAACACCCCCCATTGTGGCCCCAGCCTATCCCCGGGGATCATGGTTGGAACAAACTTAAATCTACCTCACATGAGGATGCTTCAACACAAGATTCAGCTTTGCTGGCGAATCGGTGTTTGAGAAGATGATTTTTAAAGATTTATCTCTATATATTCCTATGTAAAAATTTCATCCCCCATCGTGGCCCCACCCTACCCCCGGGATCATGATTTGAACAAACTTAAATCTACCCTACGTGAGGATGCTTCCACACAAGTTTCAGCTTTCTTGTCTGATTTGTTTCTGAGAAGAAGATTTTTAACGATTTACTGTATTTATTCCTATGTAAAAATTTGACCCCCCAATTGTGGCCCCACCCTTACCCTGGGGATCATGATTTGAACAAACTTGAATCTACCCTACCTGAGGATGCTTCCACATAAGTGTCAGCTTTCCTGGCTGATTTGTTTCTGAGAAGACGATTTTTAACGATTTACTCTATATATTCCTATGTAAAAATTTGATCCCCCATTGTGGCCCAACCCTAACCCCAGGGATCATGATTTGATTGAAATTGAATCTACCCTACCTGAAGATGCTTCCACACAAGTTTCAGCTATTCTGGCCAATTGGTTTCTGAGAAGAAGATTTTTAAAGATTTACTGTATTTATTCCTATGTAAAAATTTGACCCCCCCTCATTGTGGACCCACCCTATCCTGGGGGTCATAATTTTAACAAACTTGAATCTACCCTACTTGAGGATGCTTCCACACAAGTTTCAGCTTTTCTGGCCGATTAGTTTCTGAGAAGAAGATTTTTAAAGATTTACCCTATAAATTTCTATGTAAAAATTTGACCCCCGATTGTGGCCCCAGCCTACCCCTGGGGATCATGGTTTGAACAAACTTAAATCTACCTTACCTGAGGATGCTTCCACACAAGTTTCAGCTTTTCTGGCCAAGCATTTTTTGAGAAGAAGATTTTTGAAAAACACCAACAAATTTTCAATAATTCTAAATTATCTCCCCTTTAAAGAGGGCATGGCCCTTCATTTGAACAAACTTGAATCCTCTTCACCCAATGATACTTTGTGCCAAGTTTGGTTCAAATTGGCCCAGTGGTTCTGGAGAAGAAGATGAAAATGTGAAAAGTTTACAACAACGACAATGCCAAAGCCAATACCAACAACAACAACGACGACGACAGACAACGGACAAATTTTGATCAGAAAAGCTCACTTGAACCTTCGGCTCAGGTGAGCTAAAAAATGAAATACCCTGGTCATTATGTAGTTGTGCAGACTGTTGACAAAGTAGGTCAGCCTCATTCTAAGAACATGCATGCGGTGAATGCGTCCCTCTCTCGGCATGTCCTCGTCAAGATGAAGAGAAAACTCTGTCCCTGAGTGACTCTGGAGCCCAAGGTCCTTCTCCAAGTCTAAAACAAGGTAACATTATTATTATTCATGTGCTAAGTTTCTACTGCATGTAAACTTGGGTGTATGATTACTCTCAAATAGATCTTTTTATTTTACCTAGTAAACTGCATTGTTTAGATTAAAATAATACACAACAACTACTGTTTAATACACTATCACAACCAATGTTTTTTTAGTGCCATAAACATCTAAACCTCATAGCTTATCCAATTCAGTCTTTCAACAATCATTGAACAAAGAAAAACAAGGAACATCTATATATAACCATGTGTACATACCACAGAATCTGAGCTCGTCCAGGCAGTACTTGGCCCGCTTGACTTGCAGGAGGAAGGTGAAGATCTGGTTGTAGATTGCCTGACACTTGGAGCTGATGACCACATCCACTGGCCAGGGCACCTGTCAAAAGAGGACAGAGAGCTTTACTAAACATCAGCCAGATACATGTATCAGATATCTGTGAGTTTCCAGACAGACAAAAATTTGTTTTAAGAACTAAACATGAGTGATACATAGAATATTAAGTACAAGTGCGAACAAGGACAAGTTCATATCAATACCAATTTTACATTTTGGAGACTTTCAATGATGAGAATTCCATGTCTACTATAGTTTTTATTTTCAAATACCTTGTAGTGCAGTTTGATGCAGTCTGTGATATTGATGGGACGCCTGTCTTCTGGTAACTCCTCAATACTCACATACAACCTGTTCAATAGACAATTAAATATATAATAATTTTTATAATAGTAACACAATGTGAAAAACAACAAGATATAAATTTATTTGGAATTTCTAAATGTACATACATGTGTTATTTTATTCAATGAACATCAGTTTTGCCTTTAAAAACTTTAATGTGTAATTCTAAACAATATTTTAAAAAATTTGAAGGGCACATACTGGTATCTTGGTATCTATGGACTATGAACCTGCATTACAATAGATATAAAATAGCACACTTTCCAGTACAAACAAGAGCAATGGTTTCTCTTACCGACTGGATTCCTCTGGATAATGAGTCTGTAAAGCTTCCTGTAGGATCAGGTTGACTGTAGAGATGTCCCTCCAGTGACTGTTGAGGCGAATCTGTCAGCAGAAAGGTTGGTTTGTATGATACATGGCACACACAATGATACTTGTAATGATACACAACAAATACACAAAGTTCTAGTTATTTAAACTTTCTTTGATGGTTTATGCAGGTAGTGAACATTGCAGAAATATATACAACTAGTGATGATGGTGATATTAATTTTGTTCTGCAATGATCTCTTTAAAGATTACACAAGTCACCAAAGAAAATATTTTAGTGTTTTAGATATACACTTTCTTATATTATTTATATAAAGTTTGTAAAAGTATGTGAAATGTTGTTATCATTGATCAGAACGCTACATAGAAGGAAGAACTAAATCTTTAATATATGGAAATAACTACAACTTTCTGCATGTTTTACATAAGTCTATGCACTCTGTGTTTTCAATGTCAAACATCCTACCTTGTCAAATATAGGGGTGTAGAAATCAAACATTGTATCACCAGCTTCCATCAGAAAGAAATGCTGAAAAAAGGAGCAAATGCAAACCTTTAAATAAAAGTAAATGTACATCAATTCTATTATTTTCAGTGGGTAAGTGGTTATTTCCTCCTCCTGTATATCTTTACAAAAATAAATTGAACATTCATCTTAAAACAAGAACAATTCTTTGACCCTGACCAATACCAAATGACCTTACCAGTTTTTCTCTCTCACATACCTGTACTGGTACTGTACCAGTTATCGACTAAGACCAGTTATCGGCTAAACTGAGAGTTTGGGTTTATAGTACGCAACTATCCGACATTTTTTAATTCAGTCGTCTGTTTCAAATAAAGAAAAGTAAGTTTGCTTGAAAACTTTCTTGAATATGATTTAACCATGAGCCTAAATGATCATTGTTAACTGCTGATTTACATCTTTGCACTTTCAGCAGTGGGGGAAGTGACGTAATAAGTTAAAAATAGAATATTACCTCTTTGTGATACGTTATTATATACCTTCTTTGATTTGACATAAAATATCAATACATATAACATGTAGAAACGAAAGGATTTCATTAAATACTGAGAGATTCATAGCGCAGTTGAACGCCTGATTGCACAATATTATGTATTGAATAGCCTACGATTTTGTGTATTACCGTATGATAACAAACGAATAATTTTATAAGTTTTGTTTATGTATCATAACCCCTACGACCTTTAGTCTGACCCCATAAGGGGCATAATTTGAATTACATTTTGCAGAGTATCAAATCAACATGTACAGGGATTTTTCTATGTTATTAACGTGAAGCCAATACCTGGTACAGTAAATCCTAAAAATTTGGGGCGTGCTAAAAAGCACAAAAACAAGATGTTTTGAGTTCTTAATAATGATATAATCTAACAGATGGATAACCAAGGAGTTCACCATTTAAAGTATGTCAGGTTTTATCCAAAAATATTAAGAAATAAGGTAATACGAAAAGAAAACGTTAAATTTTAGACGATAACTGGTACAGTGCCAGTATAGTCTTTGTGTGAACTATAAACTTCCAATGCTTCTATCAATAATTAATTAAACTAAATCAAAAACAGAGCAATAATTATCATTTCTCTCAATCTGGTACATTAAAACCTATGACTTTATCGAGGTCAACCCACTACAATGACTCAATCCCATGTCTGTTAACTGTAAACCAACTTTTATTCATGAGCATGAAAATTACATGAGATTTTCAAATACCGGTATCTCTTGCCATGAGCCACTCAATTGTCTTTCATAATTAATATTATCATCTTAGAATTAGTCCATCAAATTTTTAGCCACAAATAAATTTATCACAAGCAAAATGGGAAATAAAGTTGAACAACAGTTGGTTGACTGTATTGGATCTGTGACTCACCCTCATAGCTGCCAGGTATCCCATCAGTCTGTACTCCTCCTTCAGGATCTGGACTAGGCGGGTACACACTCGATAGTACTTCTGGCTGATGTGGGGGTACAGACACTTCCTGAGGACCAGGTTAACCGGCTGTAATCTCTCAGTCTCCAGCATACTCAGCATCCTAATGCAAGAGAAATCCACACAGCTTTAATATTTTCATAAAATTAATACATTAGAAATTTAATAAGCTTTCTAAATTTGTCATAATATACATGTAGTTAAACCAAAGCGTATTCCACATGGTGCTCCCTGGATAGCCTACTCAATGAATTACCTTTCACTCTATATTGTTGACCAAATATTTCACTAACTATCCAAAATTAAACATATGTGTGCAATATCTATCTAATTATTGTAACAAGTAATGAAAGCTAAAATTTCCACCAGGACTCAAACCCATTGGATACTATGCCAGGATTTTTACAGTTGAGCTACTGAATATTGACTGATATTCACACATCTATTAACCCAGTGACATTATCAAACACAGGACCAACAAAAAAAACTTAAACTGGTTCTCACTTGCTATCCTGCTCTTCTTCATCTATAGATCCTTGCAAGCGGACATTGCAGGAGTGAAAAATGTTCATAAAGTTAATCTTCAACAGTGGATCAAAAATTCCCTTCATTTTCATCTGCCTGTCAATCTGCTCTGGGTACATGCTGATGTCAGGGGGCGGGGCTTCTACAAAATCATCGTGTGGTCGAGCCCCCAGTAGGTCTTGCAGCGATTCCAAAAATGACATGTACAACGACTTTTCTTTGTTTACTGTAATACACCATCAAATACTAGTACAAATGTACAATGCTAAGTTTCGCATTTAATTAAATACATACATGTACAACAGTCCTGAAGTTTGACATAAACTTCTATTTATTTAGTAAATTTCCCTGCATACCTCCACAAACATCAGCCAGTTTTCCGAGGTCCTGTAACATTTCCATGGATTTTCCCGCCAATACTACCTCCAAAATGACAGGCTCCAAAAACTCAGGGGCCCAGTGAGAAGAACCTACAAATTTTAAATGTACATGTACAAATATTTACACATGAGTTCTAAGACTACAATATAACCATCTTTAAGATATCAAAATAAAACAATAATTTGCATGTACCTTAAAAATAATACTTACCTTTAGTCCTATCTACAGAGTTACTGCCCCTTTGTGCCCTATTGTCCATGATTGTCTCAGCATGCTGGGACTGCTGTTGAGAGTTACTTCTCCTGCTTGATTTGCTGTCGTCTGTACTCCTGGTAGTGTGCTGGGACTGTTGAACTTCATCAGGCAGTACAGAGTCTGCTGGTACGTGTATAGTGAAGGCTGTCTCCCAGAAACTCTCATCCAGAGATTTCACATTCTCATTTCTGGTCAAAATGCATCAATAAAGATAAGTTAATACAGCTGTGGTAATGATGTTGTAATTTTTCAATCTCTCCCAAATTAATACACATAAGAATATCCCTTTCATACAGTAATTCTGTCATTTCTACAATTACTTTAGATTCAATATACCCGGTCATACCTTTTGAGGATAAACTCTGCTCTGGGGTCGACTAGATTTCCGTTAGTGATCCACTCATCTATCACCTCTATGTAAGGCTTGGTGGTCTGTATCCACAGTGGGATCAGAAGCTCGGTCTGTTATTGATAACAGAAAAGAAATAAAAAATGAGCAAATACTGGGCCAACATTGTTTACAAGAAGAATTAAGTGTGCTTGATTTATTCCTAAATAAATTCCCATTTTTTTTTACACTAACTAGATCAATAATCTTTCTGGCCAAACTATATTGCATCAATATTTATTATATAAATATATATTTGTATATAAATGTAATTATTGGATGAAACTAAAATTTTGAAGTGTTGAAAGTTACACAAAGTAAACAACAAAATGTTCAAAATTACAGAAAGTATACGAAATAAATATACTTAGTCAAAGCAAAAGCAGTACAGAAATAAGCCTTACAATATCTGAAGCATTTTGTCCCAGCGTGTCGTACTCCACCACCGTATCAAACAGTACACTAAGTAGATAGGATGCCCTCTGACAGTTGTTGACCAGCCAATCGGCTTCCCTGACTCCTCGAATGTACACAGAATGTAGCACCTCAATCTTCTTCAGCCACAACGATAAATCTCCATGCAGCATGGCCAGTGTTATTGTCTGCTCTGAAGAATAAACAACTTTTACACTCACACAGGCGATAACACTTCACTTGGCTTAACTTTGAAATACTTAGTGCTTCTCAAAATCCATTTCAAAATTAATGAGTACTGTAAAAATCCAGCATCTCAAAGTTAAGACACTTATATCGATGTGAAAATGTACAATATCAACTACTGCAAAATTCTGCAAAATTTCCACCTACCTTGCTGTATTATTTTTTTCTCAATTATTGTCAGATCTTTCCTCAAAGATTTAATGAAGTTGGAGATTGCATTTGCAAATGCCTGGTAGGTCTGGCAAGTCAGGCTGTTGGGGTCTGTGATTGACAGGTCACATGACCCACAGATAGACTCCTCCTCAAAGCATAACAGACGATGCACACAGGAGCCATACTTAGCAAAACAGGAGAGATAACTTTCCAAAGAATTCTGCAACATGATAACATTAAAAAGGTCAAATAAAAATTACATAATGTAAAGTAAATTTTAGCAAATAAAGATGACATGCTAAAAAGGAGTATAAAAGTAAAGGAATAATGTGTAATTATAGAAATTCTTTTTGTTTTGCAGCAGTAAAACTTACATCTGTTAGATGCTGGACAAAAACATTTTCTCGCACAATGAATTCCTCTCCATGCAGAATAAACACAAAGGAATCTGTCACCCCTCCAAGGATCCTTAAGAAAGTGAAAACATTTTGGTAGAATTTTAAATCAAGACCAATATTATCAATTCACAAAATTTTTTTCCATTCTTGTTTCCTCTAGAGTTCATTTCTATCAACAGTTATGCAATAGTCACATGAATAGATCAGCTCTAAAAAAAGCTAAACAACACAAAAACACCATTCCATTCCACACCTCAACAAAGCAGATATACATGTACATGTACATGTAGCTTCAAAACCTTTCAATGGAGACAATTTCACAAGGCTTTCAAGAAGGGGCAACTGTGGTGGTTCATCATATTTTGGGGAATTCTCACTGCTTCAGATTTCATAATTGTCAAATTAAATATGTACCGGTAGATACAGCCTTTTTAAATAGATGAATGAATTTTTTCTCTTCAAAACTACTGAAAACCCTGTTGATTCAATATACTTACCATAACACTTCCCTTAGGAGCTGTATCTCGGAGACAGTGATGCTGTTGTGGTTGCTGTAGATTGGATCAGTCGCCTCTCTGTATCTCTCCCTATCAAAGCAAAACAAGAAGAATCCTTATATTAACTTCTTGAAAAGCTCAAACGTTCATCTCCTGGCCTAAATATTAGATGGGGTTAATTTTCTTAGGTAGAATTCATTGACTAAACATAGGTAATCACAGATTACAAAGCTCACCGAGACGTGGCATCACCTTTATGTGGAATCATCTTTATGAAACCACCTTTATCATATTATTTGAAAATCATAGTTAATAATGATCTTGGATATACATGGATACTGTTTTGACACAATATCATATAACAATATCATATGTTTAAAAAATTGTATAATAATCATATGTTCATTTCATACGGTATTGTATGATACAATGTTTATCAATACAATAATATAAAATACAATATTGCACCTTATGATACCTACAATATATATCATATAATACAATAAAATACTGTAATAAATAATGATGAAATATGATATTGTAACATATGATATGACATTGTATCTTGTTATACATTATTGTATTTGATCACATAATACAATATCATAATATATTATGATATTGATATTATATGACACAATATAATAATATATGATACAATATCATATCACATAATACATCACAATATTGTAACATATGATATTATATTGTATAATATTATAGTATGATATTGTATTGTATGATATTGTATCATATTTGATACACAATAGGATTTTGTATTATATGATACAATAAAATTAGATACAACATTGTATCATATCAATTGATACAATATCATGTGATATAGTACTATATTATATCATACAATATCATATTATACTATATTGTATTATATGATACAATATCACATTATACAATATCATATTATACATATTCATGTGATATAATAATTTATTATATAAACCAATATCATATTATACAATATCGTATTATATGATACAATATATATTAAACAATATTATATCATACGATACAATATTATATGTTGCAATATCATATGAATCAATAACATGTTATAAAATAGTATATTATACAATATCATATTATACAATATTGTATCATAATAAACAATACTATACATAACAATATCATGATACAATATCATATCATAATGTACAAAAAAATTGATACAATATCATATCGTATCATATAACTTTTTACAATATAATATATGATATAATATTGTATCATATTAATAAATGGTGTATCATATCATACAATACTATATCATAGGAATCATATTATATCATTTAACAACGAACACATCTATCAAGCAGGTTTGAGAAAGGAGAATTTTTTTAGCATCCTTGATAATGGAGATCTGCATCTGAAGCTACCTCTGGGGTTCATTAATATTATAGTTAAATCAACTATGCAAGCTATTATCTATAAAATATGTGACTTGTTCCAAAAAAACAAATCTCATCCAGCATCCGAAACCTATGGCTCAGATTCAGCATTCAAGCCTGCCAGGTGCATCAGGATCATAAGATGCATCATCCATACAAGTTTGGTGAAGTTAGGATCAGTAATAACTAAGATATAATCATAAGAGAGCACCTGCTCCAAAAACACCAGCTCTTAAAACCTTAACCTCCCTCCAGCATCCAAAACCTATGGGTCAAATTCAGCATTCATGCCTGTCAGGTGCATCAGTATCATAAGACGCACCATCCATGCAAGTTTAGTAAAGTTAGGACCAGTAATAACTTAGATATATTTTTTAGCATCCTTGATAATGGAGATCAGGCTCTGCATCAGAAGCTATCTCTGTGATTCGTTTATATTATAGTTCAATCAACTATGCAAGTTTGAAATAGTACTAATATATATTAAACATGTGACCTGTTCCAAAAATCTTAACCTCATCCAGCATCCGAAACCTTTGGCTCAGATTCAGCATTCATGCCTGTCAGGTGCATCAGTATCATAAGACGCATCATCCATGCAAGTTTGGTGAAGTTAGGACCAGTAATAAACAAGATATAATCATCAGAGGGCACCTGCTCCAAAAACTTTAACAAGCTCTTAAAACCTTAACCTCCTTCAGCATCCGAAACCTATGGCTCAGATTCAGCATTCAAGCCTGCCAGGTGCATCAGTATTATAAGACGCACCATCCATGTAAGTTTGGTGAAGTTAGGACCAGTAATAACTAGGATATAATCATCAAAGGGCACCTGCTCCAAAAACTTTAACCAGCTCTAAAAACCTTTCCCTCATCCAGCATCCGAAACCTATGGCTCAGATTCAGCATTCAAGCCTGCCAGGTGCATCAGTATTATAAGACGCACCATCCATGTAAGTTTGGTGAAGTTAGGACCAGTAATAACTAGGATATAATCATCAAAGGGCACCTGCTCCAAAAACTTTAACCAGCTCTAAAAACCTTAACCTCATCCAGCATCCGAAACCTATGGCTCAGATTCAGCATTCCTGTCTGTCAGAGGCATCAGTATCATAAGACACACCATCTATGCAAGTTTGGTGAAGTTAGGACCAGTAATAACTAAGATATAATCATCAAAGGGCACCTGCTCCAAAAACTTTAACCAGCTCTAAAAACCTTAACCTCATCCAGCATCCGAAACCTACGGCTCAGATTCAGCATTCAAGCCTGCCAGGTGCATCAGTATCATTAGACGCACCATCTATGCAAGTTTAGTGAAGTTAGGACCAGTAATAACTAAGATATAATCATCAAAGGGCACCTGCTCCAAAAACTTTAGCCAGCTCTAAAAACCTTAACCTCATCCAGCATCTGAAACATATGGCTCAGATTCAGCATTAAAGCATGTCTGGTGCATCAGTATCATAAGATGCACCATCCATGCAAGTTTGGTAAAGTTAGGACCAGTAGTAACTTAGAAATTGCTATCAAAGGGCACCTGCACCAAAAACTTTAACCTGCTCCAAACACCTTAACCTCCTCCAGCATCTGAAACTCATGGCCCTGATTCAGCATCCAAGTCTGTTAAGTCCATAAGTAGGTCAAGATGCATCATCCATGCAAGTTTGGTGAAGATAGGACAAGTAATAACTTAGATACAGGACCTGCAACAAAAACTTTAACCAGGTCCGGACGCCGACGCCGACGCCGA
>WFKH01011801.1:31207391-31219340 GCA_016163765.1 Magallana hongkongensis
CTCTGAACGGTTTGATATCCTCCATAAAAATATGCATGATATAGATAAATATATTGTGTATAAAATGATAAGCAATTACAATTTAAAGGAAGCTCTCTCTCTCTCTCTCTCTCTCTCTCTCTCTCTCTCCTCTCTCTCTCTCTCTCTCTCTCTCTCTCTCTCAATTTTTTTTCGTCCAATGCAATGTATTAAAAAAAACACAGAAAACAAAAACACAAAACAAAACAAAACGCATACATGCATTGTGCGCATTTGAATTATTTGAGGTACAAGCTATTGACAGCTAACGACTTTCAGTTTCGATTTCACTTCACACACGTGTAGGTTGTAAACATTGATGTTTTGGGTGGTTAAGACAGAAGATAACTACTTTGATGATTTAGACCATGTAGAATTTATCACTTTTTATGCCATTTAAAATCTTCGAATGATGGATTAAACAATTTAATCAAAACGACGAACGGGGGATTCCACTCCTCTTTTAGCAAAAGTTGTGACGTAGTGCGCAAATGGGATATCCTCCTCACAACGTAGCGAAGCATTTCCGCTGAATTTCCCTCCCGCTGTACAGGTGGGTGTCGGACCGTATGTTTACTTTCCCACCGGCTATGGAGAGGTGACATGAAACGGTACCGCATACACAGGTAAGCTACTTTCTAATCATTCCATATCTATGTTTTTATATGAATTCTAAAATGACTCCGGGGGTTTCAGCTTAAATGGGGAAATGAATTCCATGGCGAATTTCAACGAAGAGAAATCCCCCGCAGTACTAGATTTTTTTGACATGTCAAGTGAAGTGTGTCCGTTTTATATGGGGAACATTTCATGGGTTTCTTTCGCCTAAAGCGGGAACAGGTTTTATCAAACCATGTTTGCAAATTGACAGTGTTGGTGTATTGTATTTATAAATATCAAATATCATATGTCTCAGCTGCCATCAAGGGTTTTTTGTGGTTTTTAATCTATACAATTTTAATAAAGTAGAGTCTTTGTCAAATCGAATACCTGGTTCATTTTTAAGTTTGATTTCAGAATCACTACAATCATTGAAAACCATCGATTTTATCCTGTCTATTGTTCACCTATGTATAGTATCTTATTTTTCTTAAAAAAGTTGCAGGTGTATTATATAATCCGTGCTGTGTAATTTATGGGGGTTTGAATATAACTCATAATGACATGTGAATTTTTAGAAATCCCTCAGAGTTTGTTCTGGTGCATGCACATGGGGCAATTAATATTTAAAAGAAGGTAATATTTAGAGTATGTAAATCTTGGCTTGGAAGAGAACAATGGCTAAATTACTGTAGCCAAGCCAAGTGTTAATTCAAAGGTCTTTAACAAGTAGCGCTGACAGGGAAATGGAGAATATTAGTGTGCCTCAGTAAAGAGGGAAATTTTGTTCCAGTTTTATATAAATGCTCACCACAAAATGCAGATTTTACTAAGGATTGACTTTGTCATACTAATTAGAATTGAAAACATATCTTTTTACTAATTATGTTTACAGTCATTGTAAATATGACAAACAACTGAAGTTTTGTTTAATTTGTTGGTAAATTGTGTTTTTAAGAAATTTGTAAAGCAAATTTGCAATGTCATGCAATTTAGTACAATTTATTTCACCAACATGTATTTTCTCTGAAAAAATAAGTCTTTAAAAATATTTCAAAGTATGAAATAACTATTTAAAGAGTAATATTTCAATGAAAACTACCTCTCACATTTAATAAACAGGTAGCCAGTAAAAGCAACTATTCAATTCTTTCTTTTCTTGATTCACCCAAGAACAGTTCACTGGTATATGAGGTTCATGTTCAACATAAGTATTTACAAATGAACACAAAAACATGCAAGGATCAAAGTTACATGTATATGTAATACAGGTAAAACAAAAAAAATGGGAATACAGTAGGTGTATAGGAATTTTTTTAGGGAGAGCAGACTTTGAAAATTTTCTTGATAAATTTTGACAATGTTTTTAGTTTTTCTACATCATAAGTAATCATCAGCTTCTTAAATTTTATAATATTTCGATTTTCATAGTATTCAGTTATTCAAATCATTATTGTTAATAATTTCTTAATGTTTTTCCTCTTAAATAAAAAAAAAGGAATAAAATTTACCATTTGCATTCTCACATATTTAAAGATTCTCCTCCTCTCTTTTTCATATTTGGACAGTTTAGCTGAGTTGACATGATTATGTAAAATAGGACCAATCTGTCATTAATCACATCATAATCAATAGGAATTAATTACATTCATAATTATCACCTCACCATGACTGTTTGACCTGCAGTCAGCTAACTGTCTATGTTAGGTTGAAAGATTACCTCAGAGAATTAGCCCCAGGGCCCCTGGTCTGTTCTGATTTGGGGTAAGTTTTCCTTCAACATAATTACACCTGTGCTAGCTATATAGTGGGTACATGTCATAAATCAGAGGACATTTTCTCCACTTCAGCCCTCCAGTGAAGAAGGATCTGATATTTGGGCTCTATCTATTGAATTTTTATTATTTTGGCCTTCCAGTTTACATAGCATTATATGGTAATCATCCTTGGTAGTAATAGGATCAAAAACTGTGTGTGAGTATGATTTTTACCACAGATCAGATAAAACCTTGTAGTTTTGATTTAATATCAGTATTCTGAGGGATATATATATTTGATTCTTTTTGGTGTGTGAATGCTTTAGCTAAGCATTTATGAGGTGTCAGCATTGAAACTGTACTTTGCTTTAATTTATCAAACTTTATACTATTATCTGTAGTCAGTTGAAGGGATTTAAAAAATGGGGGGTTTAAAAAAAGAAAGATTTTTCTTTTTCTGTCATTGGAATGAAATAAGTGGAGGTAAATTACGTTAT
Organism: Magallana hongkongensis; assembly: GCA_016163765.1. NCBI lineage: Eukaryota > Metazoa > Mollusca > Bivalvia > Ostreida > Ostreidae > Magallana > Magallana hongkongensis. Next base: position 31,210,264 of record WFKH01011801.1, read on the forward strand.
ATCTTCAAGGGAGGAATTTTTTTTTCTTCTTTTGTAGAATGCGTGAGGGAAGAGAAACACTAATATTATTATTACGGTAGTTAGTACATTCATTGAGAGGAGGAGAAGAAGAAAGACTCGACCAACAAGAAGCATGGAGAAGACGATGCACTACACCTCCGTAAACCACGCTCACCAGGCCATCGAGCAGATCAACCAGCTGCGGAACCGGCGAGAACTCTGCGACATCATCCTGCGCTGCAACGAGACCAGAATCTTTGCTCACAAGTTGGTGCTGTCGGTCAACTCTCCCTACTTCAAGGGCCTCATGAACACCCGGTACTACATGGAGCCCGGGTTGTATGAACATCCGCTGAAAGGTGTGGAGGGGGAAGCGGTGCAGACCATCGTCAATTTCTTCTACACCGCCACTGTGTCTGTAAACGAGGAGACAGTGTGGAATCTGTTGCCGGCGGCTGCTAAATTGCATGTTGCTGAGATTCAGAGCCTATGCAGCAACTTTCTGCTTTCAATACTAGACATTGAGAACTGTCTGAAGATCCATCATATAGCTACGGAATGCTTAGCTTCCAATCTCCTGAAAGAAAGCACTGACTTCATTAAAGAAAACTTTGACAAGGTATTGTCACGATTCTTTGTTGTATTTTTAACTTTCATTGTCTTCAGTATTAACCTGTGGTAACCTGGCATATGGGACATAAGCATATCATCATCTGTATCTGTAATCAATGATCAGTAATTAATTATTCATGGTTTTGACAGCATCACATTAAATTTTTAAAAGCATGTTTTGTGAAAGTCAGCAATGTTAGAAATTAAAGCAATATACTTTTTTATCAATGAATATTTAAACTGGAAAAAATCATAATCCTTTTATAAGGAAAACATTTTCAGGAAATGGAATTTCATTCACACTGTTAAAATAGACATTGTATTGAATTGATTTATTTTAAGCTATTGGATGAAGACTGTTTTTTGGACTTGGAGTTCGGAGAGGCCGTGCCCCACCTGAAACGTCTAGGAGACACAGGACTTACCAACGACCAAGTTCTTCATGCCATCAAGTGTTGGATGGTCGCTGCCATCGATGAAAGACAGGTGTTTGGACCAAAGGTAAGCATTACCTTATTCTTAGTTCCCTGAACCTTGGAAACTGGGTTTTACATACTTGAAGTTGGCGTCTTCCTGTGTTTGATGTATATAAGCCTTTTGAGCTTTTTGTGAATCTTGTAAGACTGATTTTGAAGTTACCTTGTATCCTCAGATTAGAGGGAAATTTTCTCGGAAGACATACATTTTTGAAAAAAAGTATGTCCTTTTGGGGAGGAAATGAATACAGAATTATGTATGAGAAAATGTGGGTTAATCATCCCGCAAAAAACTTGGTGCCGCTGAAAGTTTTATTTAAACTAGATTCATTAATAGGAGGTAATTATCATATTTTCACAGTATCATCGGGATATTAAATTCATTAGGCTGACGTTCAGGTGCCCGAATCCCAGGCAGCTAGGCCAGGCTTAGACACGACAAACCCCCCATCTGTGTCGCACACATTTACAAACTTGTACCCCCTCGAGCTATGGCAATGTACGGAGAGATCTGTTGAATTAATCTGATCGTTTTATTCCCTCCGCTCAGCCAAGCAGTAGTAAAACAGTTGAATGTATAGCTAGGGGGTAGACACAGAGAATTAAAGGACCCTGTTGACATTGCTAGGGATTGGGCTAGTTTCGTCTCTCTCTCCCTCAAATGCCAACCAGGTAGAACACTCTAGTGCCTAGGGCATTAGTAGGTAATTATATCACTTGGATGGTATGCATATAATTCCACACCACCACTCATTTCCTCCCAACGATGTAGACAAAATTTTTTTTTATCCCCTAAAGGACACGCTCTGCTAAGAATCTACTTGGTCACGGCTGGCTGAACCCAAAAGCGTGGGGATTGAAAAAACATTCCTCATAAGGTATTATGGCAAAGTAAAGCTCTCAGCATAATAGAGAATTTGAAAAGGAGATAGAAAAAAAAATTGGCAAAATGAGGTTTTAATTTTAAAACCATTGTCACCCTCTCTCCCCCCTTGAATTGTGAACTTTTTATCTACAAACCCTTTGAGGGTTATTTATGCATTGGTGTGTGACGTGGAAGAGTTAAAACGCCTCCAAATCATTTCTATTTAAATATTTTTTTCTTCCACGCCAGATTAAAAAGAAATAAAAAGTGTTTCATCTGTAAATTTCTAATCAAATTTGAAAGCAATTGATTGGAAATTTGAAATGCTCATCTAATTTTTTTTTGCAAGAAAAAAACCCAATAAGAATGAAAGGCCATTCATTTTGAAAAAGGAGAATTCAACATAAGTTTAAAGGAAACAAAAAAAAAAAAGAACCAATTCACATAAAAGATTTTGAGACAGAAAAATATGGAATGAAAACCAATTTTTTAATGTGTGTTAACAAAGATATTGGGTACCATCCTTGATATTTTTTTGAAAAGTTATTTTTGATGAAACTTCCCTCTCTCATTTGATGCTCTTTTGTCTGATTTTTTTTTACATATGCTAATAGTGATTCACCATAAAAAATACTCATAAGAGTTCTTAAACAAGAAAATTATATTTCATTTGCATAAAAAATATAAGCTGTTAAGATAAACTGTGTTTTGGGGGGGGGGGGGGGGGTTAGAAAAAAAAAAAATCTCAAAAATCATTCCCATCCCCATGTGGTGTCTTATTTGAAACTGAGAAAATTAAAGATAAAAATATATATTCAATATACAACCACGCATTTGATCATACGCAATTCCATATTCAGACAGTAAAAACAGATCCCCAAAATGTGCATGCTAAGAAGGACAACAATAACAGGAGAGGGATCTGATCAAGGAACCTGCATGTAACACTGCACGATGCAGTAGGGGTTGTGCAGTAGGATGCACTGTGCACTCAGTGTTGTGCAGAAGGATGCAAGGAGGTGGCCTGACGCAGGTCTGACCCAGGCATTGTCCTCACAATGACCCCCCCAGCCCTGTGAACTGACCTTACACTTCATTCATGTAAATACTGTAGAACTTGTTAAAAGTGCCACAGTCTTCTTAATTATTGTTGTTATAGTACAGGTGGCTGTGCCCTATAATGAACAATATCTACCACACAGTACTTCTCGCTGTGTGTCAGTCTATATGAGTGTTTTTATTAATTTGGCCGTTTTCCACCTGCAAAGAATTTGTATAAAAACTTCACCAGTAAAAATAAAATGGCTATGAGCGTTTCCTTTTTTGGATTGAAGGGGAAAAGAGGGAGAAGGGATTGAGGGTCTTCAACAACAAATAGGAAAGATAAATAAAGATAGCTGTTGGCCTATTTTGTGAATGGCTATATATATGAAATGTTCTAGGAAGGAAGTTTTATATTTTTTTTTTACTCCATTAGAGTAGTACATGTAATACGATGCACTTAAGCTTACTTGTAAAGTTAAACCAGCAAGATATCATTATATTATACAAGTATGCCTGTAAGGAGGTTAAAATACATGTATACATGAGAACAGCTCTGTAATTGGAGTAGGGTAACAGAAATATCAATCTTATATTTCCAGATACATGCGTCCAGGGTACTCCTTACTGCTTTACATTTATTATACATGTAATGAATACTTTTACATATAATACATGTAATAATGATAAAATATATGTGTGATCTCTTTTGATGAAAGATTCTACATTGAAATCTGGGTGCAAATTAGGATCAATATCTAGACAGGCATCCTAGCTGTTTGCCTGTTCATGTGTCAGTAGATGACCCTTTTCTTTTAGGTATTCTTAGGTTTTTGGGAAGGATTGTAAATAATAAAATATTTAATTTCTGAATTTTTTTTTCTCACAGATCATCAAGAAGTTTCCTAACCTTGCCACCAAGCTTGAAGAGTTCATTCCATTGGAGTTCCTTGAAAACGAAAGTGAAATTCAGGGTATGCAAGTGAAAGCTTCAAAGAGAAAGGGACTTAAATTACCCCTGCGTCAAGTTTATACTAGTACCCACAATGACCAATCAGCTGAAAGAACCCCGCTTTTGCCCCACACTAGCACCCCCAAGACTCCTTATGGTAAAAAGTTTTATCTTAATTTAAAAAAAAAACACCCCAAAGTGACCAATACTCAGTTTCTATATAAACATGCATGTTTTGCACTTAAAAACTTTTATACTAAAAATGTATATATATAGGTATTTTGCATGCCATAATAGTATTAGTGAAAAAAATCCCAGAAAGTAATCTATCACTCCATCAAGGAGTATGAAAAAACAGCTATTTTTGACCAATGTATTCAGAGCTCATGAAAATTGATATAAACCTGAGAAGTTGGGTTTTTTTTTTTAACCACACCTTGCCAAACATTATTAAGACCAGAATTACAGCCTGAGAGAGGTTGTGTTGAAAAAAGCACTTTTTGCATTGTATGTGTTTCTAATAATCCCCATGTGAAGCAAAAATCAATGCTACCCACCTCCTTTGTACATTGAATTTAGTTTTCTCATCAAATTAAGCTTGAAATATGATATATCAGGATTTGTGGTTTACCAATACTTAGCAATATAGAGATGTGCGTAGGTGTGCTTTTGCAGGGAACAATATCAACATCATTTATTTGAAAATAGATGCTCAGGTTTTTAATATCTATGATATTTGGATAATACACTTGGACATTGAATATATGGGATTGAGTCTCAGCATGCAGTACAAAACTTGTTTAGTAGTGTACAAAGGCCTTTTAGTTCATATAAGCAAAATGATGAAATATTGCAACCATTCAAATGTGCAATTTATGGGAAATTTAAGACTTTACGAAACTCCAAAAGTCTTTTATCAATAACCAGGCTAAGATTTGTCTTATAGCCCCCCCAAAAACTGGTTTAAAAAATTTTGTAAATCATAACTGCAATGCAATGAAATATTTTTCTTTTCTTTTAGAAAATGGTATTGGCTCACACAATGGCTCAGACAAGGGAGGGAGTGACAACAGCTGTTCTCCCCACAGCAACAAACCCCAGGGGCCAAGTCAGACCCCCACAGTCCCCAACGGCAAGGCCGAGGAGAACTTCATGTGCTTTGAGTGTGCAGAGGAATTTGATACCAAGGCAGAGTTGGAGGAACATGCCAAGGGCCACAAGGTGTACATAAAGAAAGAGAACATATCACCCAATCAAAACCATGCTTCAAAGCAGTCCAGCAAAAGTAACAGTCCTAATTCCTTGTCTTATAGCCCTACCCCCACCAAATTCTCAACCCCACCCCCAAGGTCGTTCAGCCCATACGAGGACTACATCAAGATGAATGCCAACAAGTCACTTGACTTCAGTAGCAGTCTGTCCAGTTACCTTAACAACACTGATGACTCGGGCGGGTCATATTTTGACCAGTACATGAGAGCCCGAGGACTGGACAGCCCCAGCTTTGGCCAGAGATATTCCCGATCTCCCACACCCAGTCGTGTTCAGTCTGCCAACCCTCTGCTCATTACGGTCACCAGTGGAACAGTGGATGGGAGCGACATGAAGTTCATTTGCCCTGTGTGCGGCAAGAGTTACCTGGACAAGGACTCCCTCAGCAGACATTATGAAACCCATTCTCACTTCCCGTGCAATGTGTGTGGAAAAACTTACAGCACAAAATCAAACTTGCACACTCACATGAAGAAACACTCTGATGACAAAACCTACTCCTGTAACACATGTGATAAAACTTTCACCAGTCCATCCGTTCTCAAAACTCACTTGCGCACACACACTGGAGAAAAGCCCTTTATCTGTCCAACATGTGGAGTAGCTTTCGCAAAAAACATCCACCTGAAGCGGCACTTGTCCATCCACACTGGGATAAAACCCCATGAGTGTAAAGTCTGCAACAAGAGGTTCAGCCGCTCCGACCATCTGAAGCGCCATGTCCAGAGCATCCACACACAGGACAGGCCCCACATCTGTTCACTGTGCGGCAAGGACTTTGTTCGCAAGTACGAACTCAACAAACACATGAAGCAGTCACACTGGGGCTTCACAGTGGGAGAGGAAGACCAGGAGATGGATTCCTCCACCAATGAACCCATGGACACAAGTTCCATGTCCAGCATGCATGCAGCCATGGCAAAAGGGTTCGTTCCGTTCAGTGAATCAAAAGGAGATACTTCTGTAGAGGACGAGGAGAACTCGCCCGGTAAGAAAGGCTTGGTGTCTCCCACTGATAGAATTCCAGTGACCGTCAAGGAGGAGCCTATATCTCCTTCCAAGTAGGGAAATACATGTAACTTAATCTACACGCACCACTGGAAAAAGAGTCTATCTTAGAAAACGTATGTTATTTGCACATGACTTATTCAAAAATGTTATTCATGTTTGTTTGTTTTTTGATATTGCTTATTTTTTGTATGACAGAAATTATTATTATTATATGAGACATTCCTGTTTTGCTCTGCAAGCCTTATTAATACTATATTGCCTAGTCTGCATAAAGGGAAGTAACTCAATATTTTACTTGAGCCTTGTGGCTGTTGTGTTTTGTTTGCCTTTCAATATTTGGAAATAGAGATGTTAAACTTTTATGCATAGTTTTCTTGCATGTTACAGATTATGTTGACAGAATCTCAGAGATATAATTTATTTTCCCTTGTTATTTTTCAAATGCATAGTTCTATTTACATGAAGTAGCTTGCCTAGATTTTTTTGAATAAAGAACATTTTATTATTATTTGATCTTAGCATAATGATTCTATATTTGAAAAGGTATTTAGAAAGAACTGTTCAAGCTTGGCCTTTCTTTCTGTATTTATATCAATTTTTCTCCTTTCTTTCAAATGTATTCAAATTTCTTTCTTACATGTATACATTCCAAGGTGTTGAAAACTTATTATTATTTTTACTTCATCAAAAAAGTAACATTTAATTATTTTAATGCTCTGCAACATAAATTTGTTATAATTTTCAAATATATATTGATATGTAAATAATTAACATAGATGATTTATTTATTTTTGGTTATTATCAATAAGAAAAATATCTTTGTGTCAGACATATATGTATAAAATTAGAGTTAATTGATACTATTTTCATTAGGTATATATATTCGTGTATTGCCTATCCGATATGTAGTCATGTTGTTATTTTTTGTGACGTTGGAACCACTTGGGCTTTCATTGAAGAGATGGGGATGTCCATGACATGTTACGTGTGTGCGAGTTCACTCTTGTTTTGGCTGTCGAGAAATGCTCAATTTTATCAAAGAGTTCTATTTAATTTTTTTTGTTAAGTGCTTCATATGTTTATTTTTCATAGTTTTTGTGACATAGTTATTCTTATTTAATCTGGTCTTGTTTTCGTGTGTAATTTCTCTGTGCACATGTTTTTTTTTTCTTGTGTGTGTAATTTATTAATATTGTGGATGGCAACAGAAAAGAAGAACATTTATATATATATATATGACACATATTTTTCTTGTTTCATGTCTTTCATCTTGCATTTGGCTCTTAGCTGGATGTAGATAAGTGGATTTATTATTATTTAGTTTTTTTTGTTGAGATTATAAAAGTTATATTGGCTATACATTCCAGAACCTAAATATTGTCATTGATAAAGAAAAGTGTGTTATTGGACTCAATATTTGTATTAGTTATCCAGATTTAGTATAAGGTGTACAATAAAATTGAAGTATTTTGTTAATAACCTACATGTTGATTTCTACTAATCAGCTGTTAATTCTAAGCCACAGGGATGTACCTCACAAATGGTAGAACTGTTGCATTTAAAAACATTTATGTCCTTTATTTTATTTTTAACAAAATTAAGAAATACTTATTGAAAAATTCTTCATTTTAAATGTAACAAATTATGACTTGAAATCAAAATTATATTTAGAATTATAAAAAAAACTTGCAAAATATGCTGCTAAAGTGCTATAAATAAGCATAAAGAAACTTCAGACTAGACTAGACTATGTTGTGAATTGTATAACCCCCCCCCCCCCCCCCCCCTTTCTGTTTAACATTTGGTGGCATATGAATTTGTGAAAATAACTGTAGCAGTGCTTTGTAAATATCCCAGGACATGTATTTACAGAGTTTTAAGATAATGCAGCATCTGTGCATCATAAGATTAACTTTTTAGATGATTTTTTAAAAATTCATTTGAAACTGTTAAAAATATGTGAAGTGCTCATTGATAGATGAACCAATTATGTGTGTAAATCAGGTATACATTCCACCGTACAACCAAGAGAAGAAAAGAGATATTTTGCTCTCAATTGTATATTTTTCTTGCATATTTTGATAAATCTGTGTGTTAAGTTGGACTCCATTGTTATACTGAATTTGACTGCTCCCTGAGATTATGTCGTTACACTGTGTTTTATAATGTTTTGTTTTTCTCTGTGAGAATGTCATCATTTGTGACCGTGAAGATTTGTTAATAATTCTGGTCAAGTATTAAAATTTCTTTAAATGGAACATTCTATCATTGTTTTTTTCATTTTGATATCATTGAAAAAAAGATTCAACACTAAAGGTACAAAAGGTACAAGCTAGTTGGGAACAGACTGTAAGAGCTTTATGCCTCAAATCTTCTTGTACTAATTGTGTTGTACAATCTGGTCAAAAGTATTTTGCCTTGAACCTCTGGCATACTGAATTATAGCTCTAGACAGTTTATTATTTCAGTCTGGTTATTTCATAAATTATCAGTTAAATCCTGTAGGGGCTGAGGTGTTATTGAGATTGTGACCATCTTAAAAGGTTCCCTCTTTTAGATAGGCATTTTTTAATGAATTTTAAGGTACTTGTAAAGAACTGTTTTGGAGAGGACTGTTTTGCACACTATTTATTTATTCATGAGTCCATGACTGAAGTTTTAAAATCAGCTTTTTATATTGATATAATCAACTGAAATGCCATCTTCGCAAGCCAAGGGTTTATGATCCACTCTGCTGCTCTACAGAGTTGTAGAGCAGCAGAGAGGATCATAAACCCTTGGCTAGCGAAGATGCTGAAATGCAAGGTTTAGCATCTTTCATAAAATAAATTGTAAGGGATACATTCCT
>WFKH01011801.1:31224340-31247187 GCA_016163765.1 Magallana hongkongensis
AAAATTAAGCCCAGTGACAATGAGGCTGAATGAGACAAAATTGAATTGAAAGGAGGGGGGATTTCTCTGTACATCCATAATTAATAGTTATCTAATAAATAAATAAGTTCATTTATATCTTATTGTCGATCACATCTTTAGGCGGTACTTTCTTGACAGGGAAGAGATCGCTGGGAATGTTCTGGGGAAGGTTCCTCCCGTACACACTGGTCCTGTACAGCAGCTGGTGGACAAATATCATGGCTCCGGCGTCCACATGGTGGAAACTGATCAGGAACTGACTACAACAGTTACTTCCCTGTAACAAAGTCAATTGTACATGTCGTTATGTAAATTGAATGATATCATATATGACTTATCACATTAATCAAATGATACCATGTACAAGCTATGATATATATGGAATACTATTAATACTATTAATAATATATGCATAAAATTGATCAATGTGAACTGCATATCAAATTAAATTAAATAGGTATCATACTTTCAAAAATGTCCTAACTGTTTATCTATTTGAGCTGATATTTTTGAAAGGATTTAAAAATAAATGTAATCAAGAAAAAGAAGTAGAAAAATATAGAATTATAATCGAAGTTCTTAAATGCAATAAATATTACAAGTAGATCCTATGTATTTTTCACCTATCAATTTATATACAAGGTACAGCTCTAGACAAGATTCCAAAATAACTTACATCCTTCATTGGATCTCTGGAATATGACACAAGGTATTTTGGGAATGTCCCCCATACATGTTGCCAAATTTTATCAGTATGGAATGTCTGCCTTTCGAATCTGTCAATTGAACTCAGCACTGGTACCCCACTGGCCTGAAAAAAAAATATGTACAGTGTAAGTAGCAATAATCAGAATTATTGAATAATAAATCATAGTACTCTTCAGTGCAGAAAACTATTTTTTACATACCCGTATACATGGGGCATGAATGAGAGTTACAATGCCTTGTAATAGATCCTCAAAATATGTACCAGTATACCAATCATGATATGAATAAAATATTTTCTGGATTAGGAATAAAGGATAGATTGAAGTTAAACCAGTTTGTAATCTTTATGCTATAGATGAAGAGTGTCAGAACTGGCTATAACCTGAAAATGGACCCAGAAAACTTAAGAAAAACAATACTTGAGTATGATGTGTACCTCTAAGCATTGTCCAATGTATTTATCCTCTATCTCACCATCTTTTTTACACCTCTCTTCATCCATCTGAAATCCTTTCTCCACCAAATCTTTGACCCCTTTCCGACTGACCACGTAACCAGCACCCCCTGAGGCGTAACCCTGGTGCATGAACTTCTGGAAATGGTATCCTAGGTAACCAGGTTCATTGGGGTCATGATGGGACAGAACATAACGGAGATTTTCCATCACTAGATAAGTGTCATCGTCTGCTTTCAGAAACCAGTCATAGTCATTCAAGTATTTATCATAAGACACCTTAAAGGCATGTCTAACTTTTGCTGTGAGATGGCTGGATCCTTCTCCAATATGACAGGTGCTTAGGAAATGGGGATTGTTTTCGTCAGGGGGACAGAGCACAAACAGAACACGGTTGCAGCGCTGCCCCCATGTTGCATTCACCACTGGAATAGTTTTATCGAGTTTGCTAGATGTTGTTATCACAAAACACAAGATTTTCACTTTCTTGAATAGTTCATCTGCTTTTGTTGTGTCCACATATACTGTGAAAAAACAGAAAATTTGCTTTTAATTTCAATGATTTCGTGCTTAAAATTGCCAAATAAATAAAATTAACGTTAAAGTCTTAGGTTTTATCTTTCACATGTTCTTCATCAAACAGGTTAAATTAGAGCATTGCTTTGCCATCTGTGAGTCATTAATTTGAACATGACAGATAACAAATACTGTGGTTACATTAATTTCGTTGACATTAATTTTCGCAGATATTTAAAAATGATTTGTGGACAATTGCTCTCCCAATTGAAATTGTTGACATAATTCTAACTTTATTTGTCATTTTATTTATTTCTGAGGGTCCGCTCAACAACAAAATTTATGAAAATGGGTGCTCAACAATGTAAATATATTTTTTTTTGTTTTATCCATACTTACATGTAGATTCATCACTGTACTCTTTGGCTAGTCTCTTGTAGTCAAATGACCGGAATAGAGACCTTGCATATAACACAAAGTCTGAAATGCAAATTAAAGCAAATCATGATTAGTACATGTCTTTGTATCTAGCTTTGATTTCCTACCTAACCACAATTTCCTATTTTCATAATGTAACCCTCCCCCTTTTTATCTTTTTTTTGGGGGAGGGGGGGGGGGGAGATTATCTATGATTAAAAAAGAAATCAGGGTTATGTTATTGCAGAGCTCCTGCAATGAGTTAAAAAGAATCAATATTTTATGAACTATCACATAACTTTCATACATTATGGTAAAATTTTACGTAGTGCAACAGGATGTTACTTTTTAAGCACACCACTCCTTCATATCAAATAAATGTTAAAAGATGAATGTTGTCACATACAACATTACTGCATGCAGTACTTGCTAGCATTTTTATGCTATCAACTTTCAATTTGTTTCAGGATCCAAACTCAATTTCTTTTCTAAAATTTGATACTAATCAATAACTTGATACATGTAATAGAAATATAGTGGGTGCCCTTGCACCTGTACAGGTATGTATTCAGTGAAACATAACTAATCCTTTCAGACAAGCACTGTCAGTAAAATTTAAAGTGGTTTTGGAGTGTGTTTATCCAAGCTACTCTTGAGGGAGCAGCAAAGAGAAAGGCTAGAAAATTGACAGACATTTTGACAAAAACATTTTTTTTAATTATTATAGAGTAAGGTAAACAGTTAATTCCATTATAATAAGCCAGATCATTTTCAATGGTGTTTTAAGAAATGAATTGAATTTTTTCTGTATTTTGAAAATCTTTTACATTAAGGCAAAGTATAATATCAAGTAGCTATTACATTTTAACCTTACTTTCTCCTATCTCAAAATATGCATTTTTTATTTTCATATCTGTTATGCATCCCTCAACAGGTAAAACTGCTACATGCATGTATGTCCTGATACCAACACATTCACAATGTCAATGTTTTGGGGTTATGTACTTCAACACAAAGTATGAGGAATGTAACGATAAGCCTCAGTTGTGAGGTTGTGATTTCTGAAGATGTAATACTAAATACAAGTACTGCTATTTTATCAATACAATCACTTCTGTTCAAAAGTATTAATTTCAATTAAGAAATACCTAATTAAGTATACATGAATATCAAGTTGAAAAGGACTGAACAGCATGTAAATATGTCTTTAAAAATATGCTTTATCTTAATATTTTATCTCTATTCATAAGCATTGGATAACTTCAAAATTTCACAATTCATGATTCATACCTTAGAAAAAGACCAGGCTTAAGGGACAAATTTTCAGATATAAGATATAATATGAGAAAAACAATTTTACAAACCTTCATTTTGAACTGCAATTAACACAAGTACCCCAGCAAACACCACCAGAAATAAACAAAATATTAAAAGCTTTCCCCAGTGATTCTTCAGTGATCTTTTCAGCTGTTGAATGGTTGGGAATCTAAATCTAATATTGAAAAGAAATTTGATTATTCTGATACAAAATATTCAGAAGAGGAGTTTGTGCATGTCACAGAATGGATATTGATACAGTACAGAATTAATTAATTTGTCAAAATAGTTACAGCTTTTTACCAGGTTTAGATCCATCAACATAGCATACATTTAACATTCACATTGATAATGCATGTCAATACTTCAAGCCATGCCTATTGGAAATTGAATCTTACAACTGTGCCGAAATCCCATCAAAGGAGATATTTTTTTTCCAATCCTATTTCATACTTGGCATTTCAAATTCATAATTTCATCTGATTCAATATATTATATATTATTTATCAGACAAAGGACCTGGTACATGTTAATTTGAAGGTGGTGCTTATTTCTCAGTCTGAATGATATACTGTAGATTCCTTATTTTACGCGAGTACTTAATTCCGCGATTCAACGGTTTTGCATCAAATCGCGAGAATATAAAATCGCGAACGCCGAATTTTTATCATAATTCCAAATAGTTTACATCTTTCCAGAAAATTAAAGCGAGATTTTAAAATCCGCGAGATGTGCTTCTCGCGATTTTACGCGGATATTAATTCCTCGCGTTTAACTAGGAATTTACAGTAAGCAATAACTTAATCAAACCTCTGTAAGATTAGAAAGAATAATCTTACCGTGACCAGGCTACGCTCAGGTCACAGTAAGAATTCGTCCCATATACCTGCAATGTAGCAGCCACGAAACGGATCTGCTTCGCGTCAATTTAAAGTCTATTTTAAAAAATCTGCAGGGGAAAAACACATTTTTATACATTACAAACCTTTTTGAACATGCATATGTAGTTAAGTCCACAAAATATCCATTTATTGGGTCGTACCAAGGCATTTTGTTAATATACTCGTATGAATTTGCCTGCCATTTTGTCGGAAATCGCACTCGGAATGTCTCGGATTTTATCTTTAACATGGCGACCATAAACAGCAAATTTCTAAACATGATGTTAAAAGTGGCAGTGATTTTGTTGCAAAAACAGTTAATGTGGTAAAATGGGATTATAAAAGAGCAACATTGTAGGTATTTGAGACCAATCATATGAAAATTTAGGGGAGATACAGCGCGATATAATTTTTTTATTTGCTACGAAGCAAGTATATAGGACGAATTCTATCGTTAAACCGGGTCTGTAGGACATCTGTCATTTTAACGATAGAACATTCTATCTACTGTAAGATCAGTTCTGGGTATGTTCATCCAGAACTATCAATATCGGTAGCTTAAATCTTCTAAAAAGTAAGTCAACCATGTCTGTTGAAGTGCATCTCATGCCTTGTTTTTGTTGTTGTTTTTTTAAATGCCCAAACGCATAGAATTTAAAAAGAAGTCTAAGGGTTATTTATAAACTTATGAAGTACACATGCTAGAGTCATTGCCCCGTCGGTTAACATGGACTCTTTCTTCAAAAAACGTAATCCAAACGAAAGAAAATTGACTTCCATTTGGTAAGTAAACTAAGGGTGCAATCCAGGCGTTTGACCACCAAATGGGAGTATAAAAACCACCAAACCGGTGGGCTGTGCCAAACCTACATAAAGTTAGAGTATAAAATGTAAGTACCGGTACCTGAAAACATTCATGGTCCTCAGTAATTCTTTGCACAACCTTTACCTCTGTAACATGCAGTCAAGAAATATAACATGCATGTACGTTAAAATTAGTGAAGTTTGAGCATGTTGATTGGTGTCTATCAGTAACTCAAACAGGAAGTAGAATCTGAGGTCATTAAAATAACTTTGTTAACGGTCAAAGTTACAAATTCCGGAGTACTTAATTAGTGAAAAAAAATTCAGGAATAAAAGAATAATTTTTACAATCAATCATCCATTTGATAAAATATATTTAGCTTCCAAATGACTTTGTTAACAAAATTTTGAAGTATAAAAATAAAAGCAATTCAAATACACGTCTTAGTCACAGATGTGTTTTAATAAACCATATAATCAAAGCGCCGAAATGCTTTAGATGAAAGAACTTCACCTTGTCGCACAGCTTCCGGAAAAGAAAACTAATGTAGAAATGTGGAATGTTTAGCGTTTTAAGCTAATTTCCATGAAACCGCACGATTATTTACCCTGTCGTACATCAAAATATGACTAGTCAAAGGTAAATGTTTCTTTCAAACTAGTTTTTCTGAACTTTTAAGGAAGTTTAAAGTACAATCTGATCATTGTTTTGAAACTTGCTTAGTATCAGGAATATACGGTATCATTTCCATTGTTTTTAACTGTCGATACTTGTTTGGTTACCATTGTTAGATATATTGCAAGGAATTGTACAAACTATCATCGAAAATGTAACTAGCATAACTCATGTTTAAAAAGGTTTCTTAGTTTTTAACAGGATATGATGCAGAATGACAATAAAGATGAGGAACCGCATCATGATCAAATGATAAATGTCATTTGTACACAACAAAGGAGTATCATGATGTTAGAATGTACTCATTTGATAGTACAATTTAGTAAATGAAAAGTTTCGTTTGTTTTTTTTTTCCATCACTAAACTTTGAAATTTGATTGCCACATAATCTCAGTACAGCGGATCGCTGACACTTGCACATGAATTCTGAATTCTTTTCAGTTTTCGAACAGTGTTAACCCTAAACAGTATTATAAGAGAATTAGGTTCAACGTATGCTACATGATATTTATATTGCCACTTTGTAACTGTACATCATTTAGATTTTGTCACAGATATGTAATTGATATTTTTGTTTCTACAAATTAGCTAGGGTATAATATTTGCATTTTGATTGAAATTAATTATCGTTTATCATTTCTTTTGATTCAGTGAGTTAACAAAATTAAGTGATGAGAGTTTGGCTCGACCACCTGATGAGGTTTTTGATATAATTTGTAAAATAGGAAGAGGGTAAGGCATAAGTGAAATGTGGCGGCAGTTTTTTTATGTTTGTTGTCTCCTCATGCATATCTCTGCTCTTATTAGTATTTTCCTGGTGATTTGCACGTTGCAACTGAACAAGTGATGCAGAGCTCATACAGCAAATTGCCAGCAAGATTTTAATTCTATTAATGTAGTGTCATTTGCTGTGAGTTGCATTCCAAACTTGTGTACAGATTCCAGACCACACCTCTCTAATAAAATTTAATGTACATGTTTGATGGAGATGGGAGTTTGTCGTTGTTAATTCCTGGATAGTATTGTTCATGCTTAAAATTTTCAAGAGAAAATCTAATAACAATGACATACTTCCATGCATTAAATTGCATTTTGCCTGATTTATTTTGGTTGCATGTATGTACATAATGTAGTTATGTTCGTAGAACATAGTGTTATGGGAACTTGCAATGCATTTTTCAACTTTTAAAAAAGAAATTCTAAAATATTGATTTTTAAAAAAAATAATGAAATTCAATGGAGTACTTATTTGTAAAAATTAAATGAAAAAACATAAGTGTGATATTAATGAAGTAATCATTGCAAGTTCTCTAATACTTTTTGTAGTGTAATAGAAATACATGTGTACTGTAATACATTCAGGACTGAACAAATTTATATGAATGTCATGTTCTTGAACAAATATACAAATTTGATATCAGATTTATTTACAGAATGGAATTGATGAAAAGGATTTGACAGAAAGTTCTTTTTGAAATATTTCATTTACCAATAGTTTCTCATTCTGGCTTAGAGAATATTAAATATTTTAGCAATTCACAACCTTAAAATTTTTTATGTCATTTACAAATTTAAATCAATAGACTCTGGAGAAAAACAGCTGCAAGATATTTTCTGTCAAAACCTGTCTAGTTTTATATTCATTATTTTTAAACACCATACAAAGAAGTGTAGCATTTTTGTAATGATAAGTTATATTCTGATGCATGCCATGTGATATCCATATTCATTTGATGTACAAGTCCTGAACGTGCATTCCAGTAGAGAACCCTACATACTAATTCACAGAGAACTTTTTTTCATGGCTTGCATTTAGCTTTACACTTTTTTGGTTTGCTTCTACCCCCTAGTGACCCCCTAAAGCGACTTCCAGAGGACGACCTTACGAGGTCACCAGAAGAAGTTTTTGATATTCTAGGCAAATTGGGAGAAGGGTAAGATCTGAAATCTGAAAAGCAAAACAAAAAACAAAACAATAGCAATTTTTTTTTTCATTTGATTTAATGAAAAAACTAATTCAACTTCAGCATCTAAACAATTTTTTTTAGACTAGACTATACAATATTTTGATAATTGCCATTTTACATGTGATATTACATGATAAGACATTTTTTTCTAAAAGAAAACTAATTTACAGTAACAAAACTCTTTTGAAACAAGTTTTCTTTTACATTTTCAAGTTATTTTTATTTTGGGGCATTTTTCTCCTTTTTCTTCCAAGTTTTTAAAATGAATTATTAAAGCTAGATATTTACTGCTGCGCATCCTTTATTTTTGTCCACCATGTTCTGCGCCATTCTTCTGCTTTCTCCTTTGGATGGCTTAATGCATGAATGTTGTGGTCTAGTTTTGCCTTAATTAGCATGGGTGAATGTTGCAGTGCAATTTTACCCATAATCTTGCTGTTGATATTAAAACATTAATTGGTATTTAGAAGTTTAAAGACTATAAATGTCTGAATTAAATTTATGAAATCAATTTTTTAAAGAAGAATTCAGAAGTTTACTTTTGCTCTGATAGAAAGCCATCTTATATTTTGAAAACAAAATATGAATTTCCTAGTTATTAAATTCAAGAACTTAGTATAAGTTTATGTGGAAAATCAAAGTCTTAAGGATCGAAAAGAAAGGGGGGATCGTATGAAAGTAAAAAAAAAAAAAAATTTAAGTCATTCTTTCAACATACACATTAATGGGGACCTTGACCTAGATTTACTAACAGCAGACTTGAAAGTGTAGTTTTGCAATATGTATCAGGAAATCTTTATCTCAGTAACTATACCTGATGTAAACATTTACTTAATATATCTTCACAAATTCTTAAGACATGGAAATATGCACTTCAATTACTACATGTACTGCTCATTTCCTTTAGTACTTAATTCTCTTACTGAAAGTGTGTTATAATTTCTTAGGAATTGGCTCTAATCTGATAGTAAAAAACCCTGATCTTAAGTGCATATTAATTAATCAGTGCAAATTTACCTATAAAAATTTTTAAATTGGAATGGCAACATTTTGCATTTAAAGTCTTTTACTATTTTCATATTTTTTTAATTTCTTTGAAATTCAAATTTTTTTTAAAGGTTATCTTAAATGTAAACTGTAATGATAATGATAAACTCATAAGCCAGTATTTTAAAAGATGTACATGTTTCACTCCGATATTGAGTAGAAATTAATGTTCTGCGACTGTTTCTGTAGATCCTATGGCAGCGTTTACAAAGCGCTTCACAAGGAATCGGGCCAGGTCCTGGCCATCAAACAGGTTCCGGTGGACACAGATCTGCAGGAGATCATCAAGGAGATCTCCATTATGCAGCAGTGTGATAGTGTCTTCATAGTCAAGTACTATGGCAGTTATTTCAAGAACACAGACTTATGGGTAAGGCTTGCAGTGTATTGAAACCTGAATTCAATAAGTCAAAGAATATGCTGGTATTATCTTCATGGACGTATCATTATTTTGATTGGCTTCCCATATTTTTGATTGTGTAAGAAGGACAATACTGATGAAAAAATATTGATGAAATCTGTTGAATGTGCTTTACATTGAAGATTAGCAGATATGAACATGAATTGAAATTAAAACATGCTTTTTAGATGTGCCCTGAAAATTAAGGATACTTGTTATATACAATACATTTATGAAGGATGAACTAGTGTACATGTATGAATTTAGATGCCTTCTTTTTTTTGTTTAGATTGTGATGGAGTATTGTGGAGCTGGCTCAGTGTCAGACATAATGAGATTACGCAATAAAACAGTATGTATTACAGCTGTTTCCTGTAACATGTAAACAACCCAAAGGATGTTTACATTATTATGTATAGTTACATGTACATGGACATGCTTGTAGATTAGGTAGTGATTTTCATATCAGAAATATTTTAATGAAAGTTCCTGTTTATTTTCTTAGTTTACTTTTTAGAAAAAGCTGAATTCATGTCTTTTGTTACTTTGTTCATCTTGCATACCTGGAATTTGAAATTTTGGGGGGAATTAAGATATAGACTGTTCATGATTTAATTTTCTCAATTTTACGGCATAAAAGGTTTCATCTACATAAAGCTTTTGAAAAAATCTGCTTTTTTTTAAAAAGAAATTCAAGAAACTTGAATTTTTTCTCTCTTTTTGTGTGTGTCAATTTTATATGTACCTTTATAATTTTTTTCATAAATGGAGTATACTGCTCTATGTTTGATACATGAATATACAATGAGCTGTGAACATCATGAAAATTAACCCCAATCACATACCATGTTCATTTGATGTTTCTATAAATGCGAGCATGTAGGATTATACATAATGATGTCTTATTTGAATGTAACCCTTGATAATCCAGTTAACAGAGGAGGAGATTGCTACGATACTCTATGATGCTCTGAAAGGCTTGGAGTACCTACATTCCAGGAGAAAGATCCACAGGGACATCAAGGCAGGCAACATCCTGCTGAACACAGAGGGCCACGCCAAACTGGCAGACTTTGGGGTGGCAGGACAACTTACTGTGAGTGTACTTTATACTTAGCAGTGGAATAAGAGTGTTTGATTTGTAAGCTAGTTTATACACTCCAATTAATTAAAAGGGATAAAAATCTAGACTATGGGGTGTCAGGACAGCTAACTGTAAATGTACTGCAGCTATGTCAGGACTAGTACAGACTAATACATGTAATTGATAATTTGTCGAAACAAATTGATAATGATTGTGTAGCATACAACAAATGAATGTAATAATCTGACATCCCAGAACTTTAGTTATAACTGAGAAAAATTATGAATGTTATGTATTATTTTACACCAGGACACTATGGCCAAACGAAACACTGTGATAGGGACACCATACTGGATGGCTCCCGAGGTGATCCAGGAGATCGGATACGACTGTGTGGCAGACATCTGGAGTTTAGGTAGGTGATGCTAGAACTATTCTATTGATATAAAGTACTGTAAACCATCTTTTATTTGTGACAACTTCATTTTACAAGTTACCACTGAAAATGTACCGTAGTTTGTGGACTCAGGTGGCTAATTTTCGCAACTGAGCTTATGCAGGTGACATTTAACAAATATAAGACAATTTAAGACTGATTCACTGAGAGAAGGATAGCACGCCTTGCAATAGTTTCTCACACGCAAGTCAAAGTTGGTTTACAACATACAGTAGGTGTTCAAATATGGCTATGGAATTTGCCATGGCACTTTGAGGAATTTATACATTTATAATGGGAATTAACGAAAAAAAAAGGATGATTAATTGATTTGAATCACAAGCACAGAGAATTTTGGGACAGTAGATACATGTACAAATTTGATAGATTGTCAAAGAAAAACAACCACTGACTACATTACTAATAAATTGAATATATTAGGAGAACTTGAAAATTTTATCTAATTGCAATATTTTAGGTATTACTGCGCTGGAGATGGCTGAGGGCAAACCACCTTATGGTGACATTCATCCTATGAGGGTATGTTCTTTTAACATTGAATTTATGTAGAACTGCAGAAGTGGCTTTAAAAAAAACTATTATTATGAAAAAGAAAGAAAAGTTAAAAGATTTTATATGTATAATAACTTGAACAGCTGTGAGATGATCAGATTTCAAATCAAATATAAAAGTAGTCTATGTGCATGTCCTTGATCAACACATACATATATTTGAGTAAAATTTGTTCAAATACCTGACCATACAGGTAATTGATTACTTTCTTCTTTGCATTATATTTGATTGAATTTGATAATAACTACATGTACATGTATATTCAAAGATTCTGTTTTATGAATTTTTTTAAACTGTCATTTTAGGCAATATTCATGATCCCAACAAAACCACCCCCATCATTCCGAAACCCTGATAAATGGTCCCCAGAATTCATAGACTTTGTCTCGAAATGTCTTGTCAAAAACCCGGAACAAAGGGTCTCAGCAGCTGAACTCATGCAGGTAGGATTTAACTTACTGATTTAATCCATGGGCTTAAGAGGGCTGGATGGTCGTGGCCAGGGAAATATTCGCCCCAGTTTTATTTTCGCCCCTTTCACCCTCGTTGTCGGGGGCGAATTTAAGACTGGGCGAATTCCAATGTCTCAGATTATCTTTCTTTAAACACAACTGCGTCTGGGCGAATTCAAGACGGGGCGAAACCATTTGCAAGTGAAGAAGGGCGAAAATTACATGGGGCGAAAATTACCCTGTATACAGTATGTTTAAAAGTTTGAGGCAGATCTGATGGTTAATTTGTTGACCACCTAGCCTCCTTAATAATGTGCAGCATATATACTATTTATCCCAGAGATATCTTTTATGATAGGTAACTGGTATGAGGGAATTTGACATTTTCTTTATTTGATTTTGTAGCATGAGTTTATTAAAAATGCAAAACCACGAGAAGTATTGCACAAAATGATTAACGACGCCAAAGAAATCCAGGCAGCACAAAACAGCATCATTACCAACGGGGATGATTCGGTGAGTCGTCAGACAATATGTCCCTGCCTTATGGTTGTATCAGATGTTTTAATGTTTGTCCTTTCCTTTCTCTCTGAAGAGCAAGGATGATTTAGAAAAAAACAATTTTTTTTGAAAATTAGTTTTGTTAAATGGATTTGTCTCAATGAACAAACACTTTTTTCAAAAGAGCAGTGATTTTTACCTTTAACTAAAAGCAAAACTATGAAAATTTTTCATTGGATAATTTTTTTTTTTTTGTACAAGTATCAGCTGATACGTAAATTACCAAAATATTAATGAGATGTTTCAGAATCATTGTAGTTTGTGAGGTATCAGAACCAGGTAGAGAAAATAAGATTTATGTTGTGCATGTATATGTTACTAAAATGAAGAGAAATATCAAAATGAATTCTAATTCATGTTTTCCCTATTGAAAAGGATGGAGATGATGATGTTGATCACGGGTCAACCATGAAGAAAACCGATGACTCAACCATGAAATCCTCATCAGGTACATTATATTCAAGAGCAAGCAAATGTATTGTGTGATCTTATATAAACTCTATGCATGCATAGTTATGTGACATGACTTTAAACATTGAGAGTTTTTCGAGTGTTAGGTCTGTAAGTCTTTATAAAATGAAGGTTTATTTGTCTTGCAGGAACCCTGAGTAAGAGTGAGAGTGGAACTGTAGTGGTAAACAGCGAGGCGAACACACTCGTCGAGTCCGACCTCGGCACACTGGTAATCAACGAGGACTCGGAGGATGACTCAACCATGAAACGTAAGTTCTCGTACATCTGTGAACATCTGAAAGAAAAATTTCAAACATTTTTAAAATTAGTTTGATTGGTTATTTTTAAAAAAATATTGACAGGCTTTAAGTGACATTTAAGAAATTGTAGTACATGCACCTATATTTTATAGTGTGTATCTAAAATTCAAAGAAAGTAAAAAAAAGAAGAAAAGAAAAACCAATGTTCAATATCATGATATTTAGGCTTCATGTACATTGTATATATTAAATACTGCAGTAGTGATGATTGTCAATGGTAAAGAAATGAAAAAATTAGAAAAATTTACTGGTCATCTTCATTGAGTTTATCTACTGATGATTTTCTGCCTAAAAGGATGTGACACGATAGTGAAAACTCCCCGTGACTCCGGCTACAAAAGCAGCAGTAGTAGTGCCAGTAATTATCATTATATATAAAACAGACTGTATCTCAGCTTCTCTTCTACATTTGTTTAATCTATGACATTTCAAAATTTGTGTTTTCCCTATCACTTCATTTCATTTATTTTCCTTGTTTTCGCATCATGTACAATATGAGTCCTCAACATAAATGGTTTCCAAGCCAATTGTTTTCAAATCTTTGAACTATATGAATGGTTTGCCCTATGTTAAAAGATATCGAGATTTCATGCATGATATTTTCTTTTCTTATGTTTACTACACAATTCAGAGCTGAAGTCTGAAACTCTGATCGAAATCAACTGATCATGATATATAACCAAAATGCTATAGGTCTCTACTTCTGTGTTGACGTCTTGTGGATTTGTGAAGAATGGACATGTGTCCTTGTGACAGAACAATATTTCTGATTCTTTTAATACTCTACCATCCTTGTTACACACAGTGATATGTCAATTGAGGAAAATAATTTCAGTAAATAGAATATTTTGAATTTGAGATTATTTTTTTAGTGAACAGTATACATATGCATTCTGTGTTTGAGTAAATGTGTGAAGAATGAGTAAGATTAAGTAAGAACAAATATTATCCCTTTGGAAAATTTATTAAAAAATGTCAAAATTAATTTTTTGAATTTGTGAAAGATAGATTTTTTCTGGATGGTACTTTGGTAATTTCTTTAGCATTTAATTGTTCCACTCTGTGCAATGTAATTGTTCCACTCTGTGTATAAAGGTAGTATGTGATTGACAGGGCATGACACAGGAACTGAGGGCAAGGAGAAATACCGACCGGCCTACCTCGACCACTTTGAGAAGAAGGAGCAAGACAAGGTGGCACCACCCAGGGCCCAGCCCCAGATGGCCCCACCAATCAAACATGTCACACCCCCTCACCATTCCCAACGGTCTTTCATTGATGGAGATTTTGATTTCGTAAGTATATCTATTCATGTGATAGCTGAAAAATGTAGGAAAAACAGATGGTAATTATACTACATGTATGTATATATGTGATGTATCAACATTGTGTATGTTATTTTTTGAGGTACACAAATGATTCAGTCTGAACAAAATTCATTATGAGTTTTGTCATTTTGGTATGGTAGTACAATGTATATTCAGGGGCATCAATTTATATTTTAATTCAATTTACCATACATGACAATCACTGACGTGTATTTTTATTTACCCTCTGAACGATCTATCTATCTTGTTAAGATTTCTCTTCACCTTGAACTTTCATAAAAGCATGGCTTAAGCATGTTTCTCTGATTTCTAATTCATGTATATGTAAATTGAAGAATGGGTATAACAGTTAAATTAATTACCGGTAATTGGGACTCAGTTTCATAAAGGCAGTTTTATATTAATTGTTTGATGTTAATTTCTTATACCGGTATTTCTCCCCACATTTGAAAAAATATCACCTTCGTTTATTTAGCAATCACTGGGGAAAAATACTGTACTTCTAAGTTTTAATATTATTTTTTCCAGTTAAGAAATCTGTCGTATGAAGAACTTGAATCAAGGCTATCCGATCTTGACCCAGAAATGGAGAGAGAAATTGATGAATTGCGAGCACGTTACCAAGCAAAGAGGCAACCCATTTTGGATGCAATCGATGCCAAGAAGAAAAGACAGAACAATTTCTAAAACTTGCAACAAAAGGATCTCTTGCTTGAATTTTCAACCTGTGATGTTTAACTAAACAGACAGATGGATTTAACCAATACACAGAGCTACATCATGGTTGATGGTGCTGAGATAGCTAGTATCTTTACTGAATTGTGATAAACTTTATTTTTCCTTCTCTTTTAAAATTCTGATATACATGTATACATAAAATTATATAACAAAAAAGTGGAAGAGAGAGTGAAAAAGTTTTAATTTTTAAAAAGTGAATTTTTTTCTGACATTGTTGATTTTCTTGGTCTTGATTTACATGTAGTTATTAGGAAATCAATTTGTTACAATCTTCTCTTCTCATCACGACTATTACCAATTCAAAGCATGTATTGTTGAGTTGAATTTGTGTGATTGTCAATGAATTATTTCATTTAATTCAGTGAACCTGAACTCTCAGTAAATGTACTGACAATGGATGCGTGTACCGTACCTGGCACATGTACCTCTGTCCAGTCTGAAACATGACCAGACCGTTGTTGATTTCAGTAAACTTTTTTTGTGGTGTGTTGAATTATATATGTATTTGTTTGGTACTGACATACAATGTATGATTAATTAAAACATGATTTGTTAGCAAAAAAAATATATATATAATCAGTAGTGCTTCCTTTCTTGTTTAGTTTGTGGGAAAGGTTGATTAATTTAATTTTTTGTTGAATAATTATTCATCTATATGTGTATGTCTTGTTACATGTCCTTCTCTGTAGGATTGAATCCCACCATTTTACAGCTGAATTCTCCCTGTAGTTGGAGAGTGTTTACAATATATCCAATATTGAGTTTCCCAAGTTTCACGAATTACCGGTAATACATGTATGTCATAATGTCTCAAGCATTATGTAATTTTAAACAGCCACTGTATTGAAATATGATGTAAATATAGTTGGATAGCATGACTACTACACTCAGAGATTGTCATTGTTTTGTATTTTTAATTAACCCAGTTGTTTGTGTGGACTTGTATTAGCTTGAATGCTCTTGTAGAGTCTCTATACTGTTGCCAATTCTGATAAACAAAAATGTATTTTTTTTAAAAGAAATCATCCACCGTCATTATGATTCATATTGTGTCGGATATCAATGATATCATCATCATTTATGATCTTTGTTTCATTAGAATAGCTACCTATCAATTGATTTTTTTTTTGGGGGGGGGGGGGGGGGGTTGGATACATTGCAAAAAGGTAAGGGTTTTCAAGAACAAAGCTGTGAAAGGGATGGTGGGATTGAAATAAGACCCGAATTTGTTAGTTCCATCTGCCGACAAATTATTTTCAAGAACCATTCAAATGAATTATACTTTGCATTGTATGGTTAACATTCAGAATCTTCCCACTTTTCATTGTGTTGCATGTTAAAACTTGACTGGTATACTCAGTAGCTGTTGTTAAGTTTGATATTATGATTTTAGTGTCATCAGAATTTAAGTAATTAGTAATCAATTTCATGATTTGTTTTTTTTTTAACGGTGTTCCTCTAGTCCATTTTACACCAGTACACTGCATTGGATCATAATTACATGTATATCCTCATGTTCATCATGTGTCTAAATGCCATACAGGAAGAAACTTGATATTTGCAATTAAAATAATGTCCCAAGATAGTATTCTTTTAGTTTTGTAGGGTAAGTGTTAAATGATTTTTTTTTTAAATTGAATAACTGTCAAAAACAAAATGAGGTACATTTTTGGGGGGAAAATTACTGTGCAGTCTTCTGACAGTTTTATTTGTTTTTGTTAATTATAATATCTGTACCAATTTGATTTACAAAAAAAAACAACATATTTCATAAGGCACTTGGGTAAGATTAGAATGAAAAATAAGTCTTTACATATTCAACAGTACTGAGATTTGTGCCAATTTTCTCAAAGTAATGTAAGATTGAACTTTATTCTTTGACCATTTATCATTTATTATTAAAGTGTGTTTCTTTTCAGTTTACACACAAAGGTGCAATAATGTTAAAGATAGGTTAGTTGTTTCAATTTGTTGATATGTACTAGATTTCATGTTAATAATAGATTCTTAATATATCTCTTGTTCTGTTCCATGGTTTGGGGTTAGAACAAAAGTTCAAAACTCTTATGTTATTGAAGGACAAAGCATGGTATGCTACTGTAATTGTAATATCTTCTGAAAAAAATAAAGGAAATAGAAAAAAATATAAACAACAACATGCAATCATATTGTGCAAAAAGCTTATCTATAAACAATGGAAATGTACACATGAGAATCATGGATTATATATTAATTTTGGGAAAATCTAAATTTATATCTGAAGAAATTAACCCATGAATACACATGTAATTGAATTTGTGTCTTTTTTAAAAATGAATTACCGGGTATTTGTTATAGTGATAAATTTTACTCAAATTTGTCTTGGCAACTCTGTTTCATGTACATTAACAAATTGAAAATCTTCACATGTGCTCATGCATTGCATATCATGAAAGGTGTACTTTGTTCTGATGAAATAAAGCTTAAGATCTCTAAAAAAAAATTTGTCTCATTTTGTTTTGTTTTTTGTCAGAAGACCTAGGTAGCTTATAATTAAGGAGACTGGGTGGTCAACAAATTTACCAGCAGATCTTCCTTAATATTTATTTTTAGATATGATTTCTTTAGCAACATGTATAAGCTATAATTAGGTAAAGGAAAAATCCATATAATTTAGCTTTGAGATTTGAATATTTTGCTGTATCTCTATACAAAGCTCTTCTTCTTAAGGAGATTAATATAGTCAAAAAATGATCACGACAATCTTGCCCTCTTAATTCAAAATTATGACAAAAGGTTGAGGTCGTTTTTCAACCGCTCGAATTTGTTTTTCTTATCTCTGATGACCTGAACCCGTTGAAAAATGATCTTGTTGAAAATCGACCCCAATTACAAAGTTTTGAACGTTGAACTGGAAGTTGCTCTACCCTATTTAAAAAAATATACTTGAAATTTCAAACACTTTTTCGTTGGTGTGTTAAGGGGGTATCGGACATTTCTGAAGCACTAGATAAAACAATTTCATCAACGACATTTTTAAATTCTGAAAAATCTACAGGGAGGGACCGCACCTAATACCTACCCTTACTCATGTAATCATCTACTAAAGCAATAAGAGCTTTAAATTTTACATGCAAATTTTATTGAAATATTGTTATTTACCACTTCAGTGACACAAAAATAGTGAGAAAATTGATGTCAAGTTTGTGTGAGAAATTTAAATTGAAGCAAAATTACATTATTGTCATCCTGTACAACAGTTAGGTTGCTATATATTCCATTATGCAGAATTTTTATTTCTAGAAAAATAAACGGGTTTTTTTTTTTCAATCCTGTTCATCATACATATTTATAGTAACATGCAATATTACCATAATAGCACACTTTCACAACAAAATAAACGACGGAAAAATACCGTTTTTTAAGATGGATATTGATAGTTACATGTACTATAACATTGTACAGGAATGAGTAGCAATTAAAATGTACATGCAGCATGCCCCAATCCACTAACGTTTCCAAAATACACATGTAATTAAATTACGAATTTTAGGAAAATTACTGCTGTAAAACTTTTCTCTTTAGCGAATTCAATACTGTTAGCCTATTGTCATATCGTAAAGTTTACTGCGTAGGTGTAAATATGTCGTATTGTAAATTTTGCTGTAAATTTACTGGGATGATGTAAATAAAATATTTTAAAAAAATACAGTTTAGATAAACTTAGTGGGTGTAAGAACAAAATTCACAATATTTTATATTGTATATTTTATATTTTACACCCACCAAATTTTTTATTACAAATTTGACAATTTCTATTGACTGGGTAAGTGTAAATACAAAATTAAACAATATGATGCATTGTAAATTTTGTATTTACACCCCTTTAGCAAATCCGTGTAGTATGAAAAATGGTATGATTTAATTCTGGACGAAATAGTACATTTATTTCGTGTAACCATGTAAACCAATAAAAAAAATATTCTAAACATACTTTTGATATATAAATATCACAAAACATAGTGATTATACGCTAAAAGTTCAGTATATTTACAATAGTTGATATACATACATAAAGATAAAAATTCGCCATTTTGATTGAATTTCTTTTTTTTTAAATGATTGTCTTATATTTCTTCTCTAGAACACGCGTCTCTTTAAAAGATTTTATCCATAGGTTTGAAAAATATGAACGAAAGTTGTTTTTTATTTTTATAAATAATTTTTATTTAGAAAAATAAAACGTCTTATTGACATTACTGGACATGATTTAGTAGATATTAATATCATGCATTTATTCACACCAAATTTTAAATTCTACTTACTTGCAACCAAAACAAAATTTCTACTTTCCACAAAAAATACCCAAAAATTCGTACAAAAAAATTAAGAGCATATATCCTTCTTTGAACAACGGAATCATGTGTCAGATATGATACTCTAACGATCCATAAAATGAAATTTGTGTGTAGCATTTCACCGTAATCCCTGCTGCGATTAGATTTAAGGTAACATGAAATAGATTTAAATTTATATTTAAATTTAAAAATTAAAATTACCGAAAATATGCCTCGGACCCCCCTTCCCCCGGGCAAACCTAAATATCCCTCGGACCCCCCCCCCCTGGATTTTTTTTTTGATCCGCGCATGTAAGTAGTCCGTATAGAAAGGGGGGGTTAGTCCACTCTGAGGGTCTAGGGTGGGGGGTGTCCAAGGTCTTTTTTTCAATAACTTTACTAATTCACTTAAAAATGTCTGGACCCCTGACCCAACACTGCAAAGAACAAACCAAGTTTTGAAACAGTCCCCCTGCGTACGCAAAAACTGGTTTTGAGATATTTAATTGTCGAAGGCCGATAACTCTTGAATACAACATCTACACTTCCTTTTCCGGTTAATTCGCCATCATGGGTACGGTGAAGTTTTGTTTGCCTTAACAAATCTTAAACAATCACCATTAGAACTCATCGCCAGTGTCATATGTTGTCAGGCAGTATTAGGGTAATAATAAAGGACAGGAAAATAGTTTTTATTTTAGTCACTTCATCTTCGATGATTTGAAAATTCGGCTTACTTGGTGATGTTTTTCGCAGTATTGCTGATTTTCGCTGTAAAATCACATGTAGTTGGAGTGCTGAAAATTTCAACGAAAATTATTCGACATTTTAATTGGGATATTGATATAAAAACACTTTTAACTCTATAACTTAAGGTTTTTTAGGAGGTTTCTTTGGTAAATAGATAATGAAATTGTCAAGGATAGAACACATCTAAGAGTAATGATGAGGGTCCAGGACTCGGTGGTTGAAAGCTTTTAAAGTGAAAGTGTTAGTCATTGCAATCTACAGTGTATGATTAGGAGGAATCTGAAAATGTGGTGGTGCATATATTATTTAGTGTTAATAACGAAATGTAGAGAGTGTAGTTGACACCAAATTTTCCATTGGTCAAGTTTGTGTGAAGTTTGTGACTTGTATGATTGTATGTGGTAATAAAGCAAGGAAATCTAATATGACTCAAGTGTGGCGCTCATGCACCTCCTTTTTAAGGTCAACATTGCTTATATATAATTCTGCAATCTGACGGCAATTTTTAAAAGGACAGTTGTGCAAATGAATGAATTGTCCTAATGGATTATCAGTGCTTTTGTATAAAGTTAATCCATGACACAAATGTTTTGAATTTCAGGTATATCTCGTGATAAATGGCACAAGAGGAGGAAGACGGGTGGGCGTATGACCCAGATGCGCAAGAAGAGGAAGTTTGAATTGGGCCGTCCAGCTGCTAACACCAAGGTGACAATTACTTTCATAGTACAATATTTCTAACCTAGAAAAATGTGAACTATGAAAGATCAATTTAGTAGTACTAGAGATATTCACAATTCAATAAATTCTCAAATTGATGTTTGCAGCTGGGTGCCCGCAGAATTCACACTGTGCGGACAATGGGAGGCAACAAAAAATACCGAGCCCTTCGTCTGGACACAGGAAACTTCGCTTGGGGATCAGAGGCTATCACAAGAAAGACACGTATCATTGACGTCGTCTACAATGCCAGCAACAATGAACTGGTCAGAACCAAGACTCTTGTCAAATCCTGTATTGTGCAGATTGATGCCACCCCATTCCGACAGTGGTATGAGGCTCACTATGCCAAGCCTTTGGGAAGAAAGGCTGGAGTGAAATTGGTAAGGGTTGTTTTGTAGTAAGATATTGAATGTAAATTTCTAGCTATTGCCATGAAGATGTAAATGATGATTGTTTTTTCACCATCTTTCGGCTGATGCCAGTGATGTATTACAAACACTGCTGATATGTCTGAATGGCAGATACTATTTTTACTGGATAACCAAGCTGTACCTAGAACTTGGTTTAAACATTATTTATAAAATTAGAAATCTATTAAGTACATCAACAAAGGAGATTGCATTGTTTTTAAGCATTATGAAGAGTTATTATTGTCTTAAGGGAAAAGGGGACAAGAAAATGGATAGAGATATTTTTTTTTTTTACAATTTGAAATAAGTCCCCTTTTCTAACTGCAGAAAGTTTTGAAATATTTGGTGTACATGTGTTTTATTGTCTTATTGAATCCATGTTAGCTCAAATGAGACTGATAGTAAGAAAAAGTAGGAAATATTTGTGTAGTGATAGTTGTCTTGGCTCACAAATTCAATTATAGTTTGAAGAAGGACAAAAATGTGTGTTCAAGAAAGATTGTAGAAATCTTCAAATTTCAATATATATACATTTAGAAATTTTCACTTTACAATTTATCTTTTATGAAAGCATTAATCAATGTTAATCAAGGAAGATGGACAAGGTGATGATTTCTTTTTCACCATCTTTCGGCTGTATTGAAAGTGATGATCTTTTTATCTCTGATTGTCATCTTTCCTTGAGTATGAGAGACATGTAAAGCTATGAATATTGATATATATACTTTAAAATTTTATAACCTATAAAATTGGTAGAAGTGAGGGTACAGTTATTAAATTTCTTTGGTCTGATGATATATTACCAAATTTAAATACTAGTGGGTACTAGAAATTATTTTTAGGTATTTTAAGTCTGAATATAAATAAAGGACACTGTTTTAGTTAAGAGATCTTCCCAAAGTAGTTTTGCAAGTGACCCATATATTAATCCAGCTTCTGCTTGTAGATCTAGAAGTAAAGATTTCTACATAGATTTATGTATCTATTTTGAAGTATATGGGAAAGAGTTGTGTGTACTAGTTTTTCTGTGGAAGTATATGTTTCATTGAAGTTTTATATTTCTTCTGGCTGTCCACAATTTGCTTGGCATGGCTAGCTGGATTAGTGGCTTGACGTGAATGAAAATTGTGGTATATGAATACAGACTGTTCCGGGGGTGATTTAATTATTGATCACCATTAACATCATTGTCTGTTACAATCAGTAATAGTCTAAATTGTGGGAAGATTTAAATGAAGTGTTATTTTACATGAGTAAGATCACACTGTCTGACCATTTTAAACCAAATTGGTTAAGCATGGAAATTTAAAGTGTGAAAGATCAATTTCGGAAATGCTTCGAAGATGAGATTCAATGATTTCATTACTTCCATATTTTCCGAAACAAAAGAATTTGGGTCTTCAGAAAGAGAACTACTAGTTTTTGGTTATGAAGGATATATTTGATTATCTCCACTTTTACAACCGCATCAATTTTATGTTAATATGGTTCATCG
>WFKH01011801.1:31250292-31262264 GCA_016163765.1 Magallana hongkongensis
CTCTGAACGGTTTGATATCCTCCATAAAAATATGCATGATATAGATATATATATTGTGTATAAAATGATAAGCAATTACAATTTAAAGGAAGCTCTCTCTCTCTCTCTCTCTCTCTCTCTCTCTCTCTCCTCTCTCTCTCTCTCTCTCTCTCTCTCTCTCTCAATTTTTTTTCGTCCAATGCAATGTATTAAAAAAAACACAGAAAACAAAAACACAAAACAAAACAAAACGCATACATGCATTGTGCGCAATTGAATTATTTGAGGTACAAGCTATTGACAGCTAACGACTTTCAGTTTCGATTTCACTTCACACACGTGTAGGTTGTAAACATTGATGTTTTGGGTGGTTAAGACAGAAGATAACTACTTTGATGATTTAGAACATGTAGAATTTATCACTTTTTATGCCATTTAAAATCTTCGAATGATGGATTAAACAATTTAATCAAAACGACGAACGGGGGATTCCACTCCTCTTTTAGCAAAAGTTGTGACGTAGTGCGCAAATGGGATATCCTCCTCACAACGTAGCGAAGCATTTCCGCTGAATTTCCCTCCCGCTGTACAGGTGGGTGTCGGACCGTATGTTTACTTTCCCACCGGCTATGGAGAGGTGACATGAAACGGTACCGCATACACAGGTAAGCTACTTTCTAATCATTCCATATCTATGTTTTTATATGAATTCTAAAATGACTCCGGGGGTTTCAGCTTAAATGGGGAAATGAATTCCATGGCGAATTTCAACGAAGAGAAATCCCCCGCAGTACTAGATTTTTTTTGACATGTCAAGTGAAGTGTGTCCGTTTTATATGGGGAACATTTCATGGGTTTCTCTCGCCTAAAGCGGGAACAGGTTTTATCAAACCATGTTTGCAAATTGACAGTGTTGGTGTATTGTATTTATAAATATCAAATATCATATGTCTCAGCTGCCATCAAGGGTTTTTTTTGTGGTTTTTAATCTATACAATTTTAATAAAGTAGAGTCTTTGTCAAATCGAATACCTGGTTCATTTTTAAGTTTGATTTCAGATTCACTACAATCATTGAAAACCATCGATTTTATCCTGTCTATTGTTCACCTATGTATAGTATCTTTTTTTTCTTAAAAAAGTTGCAGGTGTATTATATAATCCGTGCTGTGTAATTTATGGGGGTTTGAATATAACTCATAATGACATGTGAATTTTTAGAAATCCCTCAGAGTTTGTTCTGGTGCATGCACATGGGGCAATTAATATTTAAAAGAAGGTAATATTTAGAGTATGTAAATCTTGGCTTGGAAGAGAACAATGGCTAAATTACTGTAGCCAAGCCAAGTGTTAATTCAAAGGTCTTTAACAAGTAGCGCTGACAGGGAAATGGAGAATATTAGTGAGCCTCAGTAAAGAGGGAAATCTTTGTTCCAGTTTTATATAAATGCTCACCACAAAATGCAGATTTTACTAAGAATTGACTTTGTCATACTAATTTAATGAGGAATTGAAAACACATCTTTTTACTAATTATGTTTACAGTCATTGTAAATATGACAAACAACTGAAGTTTTGTTTAATTTGTTGGTAAATTGTGTTTTTAAGAAATTTGTAAAGCAAATTTGCAATGTCATGCAATTTAGTACAATTTATTTCACCAACATATATTTTCTCTGAAAAAAAAAGTCTTTAAAAATATTTCAAAGTATGAAATAACTATTTAAAGAGTAATATTTCAATGAAAACTACCTCTCACATTTAATAAACAGTTATCCAGTAAAAGCAGTTATTCAATGCTTTCTTTTCTATATTCACCCAAAAACAGTTCACTGGTATATGAGGTTCATGTTCATCATAAGTATTTACAAAATTTATGAACACAAAAACATGCAAGGATCAAAAGTACATGTATATGTAATACAAGTAAAAAAAAAAATGGGAATACAGTAGGTGTACAGAAATATTTTTTAGGGAGAGCAGACTTTGAGAATTTTCTTGATAAATTTTGACAATGTTTTTAGTTTTTCTACATCATAAGTAATCATCAGCTTCTTAAATTTGATAATATTTCGATTTTCATAGTATTCAATTATTTGAATCATTATTGTTAATAATTTCTGAATGTTTTTCCTCTTAAATTAAAAAATAAAGAAATAAATTGATTAAATTTTACCATTTTCATTCTGACATATTTAAAGATTCTCCTCCTCTATTGTTCATATGTGGACAGTTTAGCTGAGTTAACATGATTATGTAAAATAGGACCAATCTGTCATTAATCACATCATAATCAATAGGAATTAATTACATTCATAATTATCACCTCACCATGACTGTTTGACCTGCAGTCAGCTAACTGTCTGTGTTAGGTTGAAAGATTACCTCAGAGAATTAGCCCCAGGGCCCCGGTCTGTTCTGATTTGGGGTAAGTTTTCCTTCAACATAATTACACCTGTGCTAGCTATATAGTGGGTACATGTCATAAATCAGAGGACATTTTCTCCACTTCAGCCCTCCAGTGAAGAAGGATCTGATATTTGGGCTCTATCTATTGAATTTTTATTATTTTGGCCTTCCAGTTTACATAGCATTATATGGTAATCATCCTTGGTAGTAATAGGATCAAAAACTGTGTGTGAGTATGATTTTTACCACAGATCAGATAAAACCTTGTAGTTTTGATTTAATATCAGTATTCTGAGGGATATATATATTTGATTCTTTTTGGTGTGTGAATGCTTTAGCTAAGCATTTATGAGGTGTCAGCATCGAAACTGTACTTCGCTTTCATTTATCAAAGATTATACTATTATCTGTAGTCAGTTGAAGGGATTTAAAAAATGGGGGGTTTAAAAAAGAAAGATTTTTCTTTTTCTGTCATTGGAATGAAATAAGTGGAGGTAAATTACGTTATATCCTCAAGGGAGGAATTTTTTTTTCTTCTTTTGTAGAATGTGTGAGGGAAGAGAAACACTAATATTATTATTACGGTAGTTAGTACATTCATTGAGAGGAGGAGAAGAAGAAAGACTCGACCAACAAGAAGCATGGAGAAGACGATGCACTACACCTCCGTAAACCACGCTCACCAGGCCATCGAGCAGATCAACCAGCTGCGGAACCGGCGAGAACTCTGCGACATCATCCTGCGCTGCAACGAGACCAGAATCTTTGCTCACAAGTTGGTGCTGTCGGTCAACTCTCCCTACTTCAAGGGCCTCATGAACACCCGGTACTACATGGAGCCCGGGTTGTACGAACATCCGCTGAAAGGTGTGGAGGGGGAAGCGGTGCAGACCATCGTCAATTTCTTCTACACCGCCACTGTGTCTGTAAACGAGGAGACAGTGTGGAATCTGTTGCCGGCAGCTGCTAAGTTGCATGTTGCTGAGATTCAGAGCCTATGCAGCAACTTTCTGCTTTCAATACTAGACATTGAGAACTGCCTGAAGATCCATCATATAGCTACGGAATGCTTAGCTTCCAATCTCCTGAAAGAAAGCACTGACTTCATTAAAGAAAATTTTGACAAGGTATTGTCACGATTCTTTGTTGTATTTTTAACTTTCATTGTCTTCAGTATTAACCTATGGTAACCTGGCATATGGGACATAAGCATATCATCATCTGTATCTGTAATCAATGATCAGTAATTAATTATTCATGGTTTTGACAGCATCACATTAAATTTTTAAAAGCATGTTTTGTGAAAGTCAGCAATGTTAGAAATTAAAGCAATATACTTTTTTATCAATGAATATTTAAACTGGAAAAAATCATAATCCTTTTATAAGGAAAACATTTTCAGGAAATGGAATTTCATTCACACTGTTAAAATAGACATTGTATTGAATTGATTTATTTTAAGCTATTGGATGAAGACTGTTTTTTGGACTTGGAGTTCGGAGAGGCCATGCCCCACCTGAAACGTCTAGGAGACACAGGACTTACCAACGACCAAGTTCTTCACGCCATCAAGTGTTGGATGGTCGCTGCCATCGATGAAAGACAGGTGTTTGGACCAAAGGTAAGCATTACCTTATTCTTAGTTCCCTGAACCTTGGAAACTGGGTTTTACATACTTGAAGTTGGCGTCTTCCTGTGTTTGATGTATATAAGCCTTTTGAGCTTTTTGTGAATCTTGTAAGACTGATTTTGAAGTTACCTTGTATCCTCAGATTAGAGGGAAATTTTCTCGGAAGACATACATTTTTGAAAAAAGTATGTCCTTTTGGGGAGGAAATGAATACAGAATTATGTATGAGAAAATGTGGGTTAATCATCCCGCAAAAAACTTGGTGCCGCTGAAAGTTTTATTTAAACTAGATTCATTAATAGGAGGTAATTATCATATTTTCACAGTATCATCGGGATATTAAATTCATTAGGCTGACGTTCAGGTGCCCGAATCCCAGGCAGCTAGGCCAGGCTTAGACACGACAAACCCCCCATCTGTGTCGCACACATTTACAAACTTGTACCCCCTCGAGCTATGGCAATGTACGGAGAGATCTGTTGAATTAATCTGATCGTTTTATTCCCTCCGCTCAGCCAAGCAGTAGTAAAACAGTTGAATGTATAGCTAGGGGGTAGACACAGAGAATTAAAGGACCCTGTTGACATTGCTAGGGATTGGGCTAGTTTCGTCTCTCTCTCCCTCAAATGCCAGCCAGGTAGAACACTCTAGTGCCTAGGGCATTAGTAGGTAATTATATCACTTGGATGGTATGCATATAATTCCACACCACCACTCATTTCCTCCCAACGATGTAGACAAAATTTTTTTTTATCCCCTAAAGGACACGCTCTGCTAAGAATCTACTTGGTCACGGCTGGCTGAACCCAAAAGCGTGGGGATTGAAAAAACATTCCTCATAAGGTATTATGGCAAAGTAAAGCTCTCAGCATAATAGAGAATTTGAAAAGGAGATAGAAAAAAAAATTGGCAAAATGAGGTTTTAATTTTAAAATCATTGTCACCCTCTCTCCCCCCTTGAATTGTGAACTTTTTATCTACAACCCTTTGAGGGTTATTTATGCATTGGTGTGTGACGTGGAAGAGTTAAAACGCCTCCAAATCATTTCTATTTAAATATTTTTTTCTTCCACGCCAGATTAAAAAGAAATAAAAAGTGTTTCATCTGTAAATTTCTAATCAAATTTGAAAGCAATTGATTGGAAATTTGAAATGCTCATCTAATTTTTTTTTTGCAACAAAAAACCCCAATAAGAATAAAAGGCCATTCATTTTGAAAAAGGAGAATTCAACATAAGTTTAAAGGAAACAAAAAAAAAAAAGAACCAATTCACATAAAAGATTTTGAGACAGAAAAATATGGAATGAAAACCAATTTTTTAATGTGTGTTAACAAAGATATTGGGTACCATCCTTGATATTTTTTTGAAAAGTTATTTTTGATGAAACTTCCCTCTATCAATTGTTGCTCTTTTGTCTGATTTTTTTTTACATATGCTAATAGTGATTCACCATAAAAAATACTCATAAGAGTTCTTAAACAAGAAAATTATATTTCATTTGCATAAAAAATATAAGCTGTTAAGATAAACTGTGTTTTGGGGGGGCGGGAGGGTTTTAGAAAAAAAATAAGTCTCAAAATTCATTCCCATCCCCATGTGGTGTCTTATTTGAAACTGAGAAAATTAAAGATAAAAATATATATTCAATATACAACCACGCATTTGATCATACGCAATTCCATATTCAGACAGTAAAAACAGATCCCCAAAATGTGCATGCTAAGAAGGACAACAATAACACGAGAGGGATCTGATCAAGGAACCTGCATGTAACACTGCACGATGCAGTAGGGGTTGTGCAGTAGGATGCACTGTGCACTCGGTGTTGTGCAGAAGGATGCAAGGAGGTGGCCTGACGCGGGTCTGACCCAGGCATTGTCCTCGCAATGACCCCCCCAGCCCTGTGAACTGACCTTACACTTCATTCATGTAAATACTGTAGAACTTGTTAAAAGTGCCACAGTCTTCTTAATTATTGTTGTTATAGTACAGGTGGCTGTGCCCTATAATGAACAATATCTACCCTACAGTACGTCTCGCTGTGTGTCAGTCTATATGAGTGTTTTTATTAATTTGGCCGTTTTCCACCTGCAAAGAATTTGTATAAAAACTTCACTAGTAAAAATAAAATGGCTATGACCGTTTCCTTTTTTGGATTGAAGGGGAAAAGAGGGAGAAGGGATTGAGGGTCTTCAACAACAAATAGAGTAGGAAAGATAAATAAAGATAGCTGTTGGCCTATTTTGTGAATGGCTATATATATGAAATGTTCTAGGAAGGAAGTTTTATAATTTTTTTTTACTCCATTAGAGTAGTACATGTAATATGATGCACTTAAGCTTACTTGTAAAGTTACACCAGCAAGATATCATTATTTTATACAAGTATGCCTGTAAGGAGGTTAAAATACATGTATACATGAGAACAGCTCTGTAATTGGAGTAGGGTAACAGAAATATGAATCTTATATTTCCAGATCCATGCGACCAGGGTACTCCTTACTGCTTTACATATATTATACATGTAATGAATACTTTTACATATAATACATGTAATAATGATAAAATATATGTGAGATCTCTTTTGATGAAAGATTCTACATTGAAATCTGGGTGTAAATTAGGATCAATATCTAGACTGGCATCCTAGCTGTTTGCCTGCTCATGTGTCAGTAGATGACCCTTTTCTTTTAGGTATTCTTAGGTTTTTGGGAAGGATTGTAAATAATAAAATATTTAATTTCTGAATTTTTTTTTTCTCACAGATCATCAAGAAGTTTCCTAACCTTGCCACCAAGCTTGAAGAGTTCATTCCATTGGAGTTCCTTGAAAACGAAAGTGAAATTCAGGGTACGCAAGTGAAAGCTTCAAAGAGAAAGGGACTTAAATTACCCCTGCGT
Organism: Magallana hongkongensis; assembly: GCA_016163765.1. Taxonomy (NCBI): domain Eukaryota; kingdom Metazoa; phylum Mollusca; class Bivalvia; order Ostreida; family Ostreidae; genus Magallana; species Magallana hongkongensis. Next base: position 31,257,211 of record WFKH01011801.1, read on the forward strand.
CAAGTTTATACTAGAACCCACAATGACCAATCAGCTGAAAGAACCCCGCTTTTGCCCCACACTAGCACCCCCAAGACTCCTTATGGTAAAAAGTTTTATCTTAATTTAAAAAAAAACACCCCAAAGTGACCAATACTCAGTTTCTCTATAAACATGCATGTTTTGCACTTAAAAACTTTTATATTAAAAATGTATATATATATAGGTATTTTGCATGCCATAATAGTATTAGTGAAAAAAATCCCAGAAAGTAATCTATCACTCCATCAAGGAGTATGAAAAAACAGCTATTTTTGACCAATGTATTTAGAGCTCATGAAAATTGATATAAACCTGAGAAGTTGGGGTTTTTTTTTTACCACACCTTGCCAAACATTATTAAGACCAGAATTACAGCCTGAGAGAGGTTGTGTTGAAAAAAGCACTTTTTGCATTGTATGTGTTTCTAATAATCCCCATGTGAAGCAAAAATCAATGCTACCCACCTCCTTTGTACATTGAATTTAGTTTTCTCATCAAATTAAGCTTGAAATATGATATATCAGGATTTGTGGTTTACCAATACTTAGCAATATAGAGATGTGCGTAGGTGTGCTTTTGCGGGGAACAATATCAACATCATTTATTTGAAAATAGATGCTCAGGTTTTTAATATCTATGATATTTGGATAATACACTTGGACATTGAATATATGGGATTGAGTCTCAGCATGCAGTACAAAACTTGTTTAGTAGTGTACAAAGGCCTTTTAGTTCATATAAGCAAAATGATGAAATATTGCAACCATTCAAATGTGCAATTTATGAGAAATTTAAGACTTTACGAAACTCCAAAAGTCTTTTATCAATAACCAGGCTTAGATTTGTCTTATAGCCCCCCAAAAAACTGGTTTTAAAAATTTTGTAAATCTTAACTGCAATGCAATGAAATATTTTTCTTTTCTTTTAGAAAATGGTATTGGCTCACACAATGGCTCAGACAAGGGAGGGAGTGACAACAGCTGTTCTCCCCACAGCAACAAACCCCAGGGGCCAAGTCAGACCCCCACAGTCCCCAACGGCAAGGCCGAGGAGAACTTCATGTGCTTTGAGTGTGCAGAGGAATTTGATACCAAGGCAGAGTTGGAGGAACATGCCAAGGGCCACAAGGTGTACATAAAGAAAGAGAACATATCACCCAATCAAAACCATGCTTCAAAGCAGTCCAGCAAAAGTAACAGTCCTAATTCCTTGTCTTATAGCCCTACCCCCACCAAATTCTCAACCCCACCCCCAAGGTCGTTCAGCCCATACGAGGACTACATCAAAATGAATGCCAACAAGTCACTTGACTTCAGTAGCAGTCTGTCCAGTTACCTTAACAACACTGATGACTCGGGCGGGTCATATTTTGACCAGTACATGAGAGCCCGAGGACTGGACAGCCCCAGCTTTGGCCAGAGATATTCCCGATCTCCCACACCCAGTCGTGTTCAGTCCGCCAACCCTCTGCTCATTACGGTCACCAGTGGAACAGTGGACGGGAGCGACATGAAGTTCATTTGCCCTGTGTGCGGCAAGAGTTACCTGGACAAGGACTCCCTCAGCAGACATTATGAAACCCATTCTCACTTCCCGTGCAATGTGTGTGGAAAAACTTACAGCACAAAATCAAACCTGCACACTCACATGAAGAAACACTCTGATGACAAAACCTACTCCTGTAACACATGTGATAAAACTTTCACCAGTCCATCCGTTCTCAAAACTCACTTGCGCACACACACTGGAGAGAAGCCCTTTATCTGTCCAACATGTGGAGTAGCTTTCGCAAAAAACATCCACCTGAAGCGGCACTTGTCCATCCACACTGGGATAAAACCCCATGAGTGTAAAGTCTGCAACAAGAGGTTCAGCCGCTCCGACCATCTGAAGCGCCATGTCCAGAGCATCCACACACAGGACAGGCCCCACATCTGTTCACTGTGCGGCAAGGACTTTGTTCGCAAGTACGAACTCAACAAACACATGAAGCAGTCACACTGGGGCTTCACAGTGGGAGAGGAGGACCAGGAGATGGATTCCTCCACCAATGAACCCATGGACACAAGTTCCATGTCCAGCATGCATGCAGCCATGGCAAAAGGGTTCGTTCCGTTCAGTGAATCAAAAGGAGATACTTCTGTAGAGGACGAGGAGAACTCGCCCGGTAAGAAAGGCTTGGTGTCTCCCACTGATAGAATTCCAGTGACCGTCAAGGAGGAGCCTATATCTCCTTCCAAGTAGGGAAATACATGTAACTTAATCTACACGCACCACTGGAAAAAGAGTCTATCTTAGAAAACGTATGTTATTTGCACATGACTTATTCAAAAATGTTATTCATGTTTGTTTGTTTTTTGATATTGCTTATTTTTTGTATGACAGAAATTATTATTATTATATGAGACATTCCTGTTTTGCTCTGCAAGCCTTATTAATACTATATTGCCTAGTCTGCATAAAGGGAAGTAACTCAATATTTTACTTGAGCCTTGTGGCTGTTGTGTTTTGTTTGCCTTTCAATATTTGGAAATAGAGATGTTAAACTTGTATGCATAGTTTTCTTGCATGTTACAGATTATGTTGACAGAATCTCAGAGATATAATTTATTTTCCCTTGTTATTTTTCAAATGCATAGTTCTATTTACATGAAGTAGCTTGCCTAGATTTTTTTGAATAAAGAACATTTTATTATTATTTGATCTTAGCATAATGATTCTATATTTGAAAAGGTATTTAGAAAGAACTGTTCAAGCTTGGCCTTTCTTTCTGTATTTATATCAATTTTTCTCCTTTCTTTCAAATGTATTAAAATTTCTTTCTTACATGTATACATTCCAAGGTGTTGAAAACTTATTATTATTTTTACTTCATCAAAAAAGTAACATTTAATTATGTCAATGCTCTGCAACATAAATTTGTTATAATTTTCAAATATATATCAATATGTAAATAATTAACATAGATGATTTATTTATTTTTGGTTATTATCAATAAGAAAAATGTCTTTGTGTCTGACATATATGTATAAAATTAGAGTTAATTGATACTATTTTCATTAGGTATATATATTAGTGTATTGCCTATCCGATATGTAGTCATGTTGTTATTTTTTGTGACATTGGAACCACTTGGGCTTTCATTGAAGAGATGGGGATGTCCATGACATGTTATGTGTGTGCGAGTTCACTCTTGTTTTGGCTGTCGAGAAATGCTCAATTTTATCAAAGAGTTCTATTTAATTTTTTTTGTTAAGTGCTTCATATGTTTATTTTTCATAGTTTTTGTGACATAGTTATTCTTATTTAATCTGGTCTTGTTTTCGTGTGTAATTTCTCTGTGCACATGTTTTTTTTTCCTTGTGTGTGTAATTTATTAATATTGTGGATGGCAACAGAAAAGAAGAACATTTATATATATATATATATGACACATATTTTTCTTGTTTCATGTCTTTCATCTTGCATTTGGCTCTTAGCTGGATGTAGATAAGTGGATTTATTATTATTTAGTTTTTTTTTGTTGAGATTATAAAAGTTATACTGGCTATACATTCCAGAACCTAAATATTGTCATTGATAAAAAGAAGTGTGTTATTGGACTCAATATTTGTATTAGTTATCCAGATTTAGTATAAGGTGTACAATAAAATTGAAGTATTTTGTTAATAACCTACATGTTGATTTCTACTAATCAGCTGTTAATTCTAAGCCACAGGGATGTACCTCACAAATGGTAGAACTGTTGCATTTAAAAACATTTATGTCCTTTATTTTATTTGAAAAAAAAATTAAGAAATACTTATTGAAAAATTCTTCATTTTAAATGTAACAAATTATGACTTGAAATCAAAATTATATTTAGAATTATAAAAAAAACTTGCAAAAGATGCTGCTAAAGTGCTATAAATAAGCATAAAGAAACTTCAGACTAGACTAGACTATGTTGTGAATTGTATAACCCCCCCCCCCCCCCCCCCCTTTCTGTTTAACATTTGGTGGCATATGAATTTGTGAAAATAACTGTAGCAGTGCTTTGTAAATATCCCAGGACATGTATTTACAGAGTTTTAAGATAATGCAGCATCTGTGCATCATAAGATTAACTTTTTAGATGATTTTTTAAAAATTCATTTGAAACTGTTAAAAATATGTGAAGTGCTCATTGATAGATGAACCAATTATGTGTGTAAATCAGGTATACATTCCACCGTACAACCAAGAGAAGAAAAGAGATATTTTGCTCTCAATTGTATATTTTTCTTGCATATTTTGATAAATCTGTGTGTTAAGTTGGACTCCATTGTTATACTGAATTTGACTGCTCCCTGAGATTATGTCGTTACACTGTGTTTTATAATGTTTTGTTTTTCTCCGTGAGAATGTCATCATTTGTGACCGTGAAGATTTGTTAATAATTCTGGTCAAGTATTAAAATTTCTTTAAATGGAACATTCTATCGTTGTTTTTTTCATTTTGATATCATTGAAAAAAAGATTCAACACTAAAGGTACAAGCTAGTTGGGAACAGACTGTAAGAGCTTTATGCCTCAAATCTTCTTGTATTAATTGTGTTGTACAATCTGGTCAAAAGTATTTTGCCTTGAACCTCTGGCATACTGAATTATAGCTCTAGACAGTTTATTATTTCAGTCTGGTTATTTCATAAATTATCAATTAAATCCTGTAGGGGCTGAGGTGTTATTGAGATTGTGACCATCTTAAAAGGTTCCCTCTTTTAGATAAGCATTTTATAATGAATTTTAAGGTACTTGTAAAGAACTGTTTTGGAGAGGACTGTTTTGCACACTATTTATTTATTCATGAGTCCATGACTGAAGTTTTAAAATCAGCTTTTTATATTGATATAATCAACTGAAATGCCATCTTCGCAAGCCAAGGGTTTACGATCCACTCTGCTGCTCTACAGAGTTGTAGAGCAGCAGAGTGGATCGTAAACCCTTGGCTAGCGAAGATGCTGAAATGCAAGGTTTAGCATCTTTCATAAAATAAATTGTAAGGGATACATTCCT
>WFKH01011801.1:31267264-31291115 GCA_016163765.1 Magallana hongkongensis
AAAATTAAGCCCAGTGACAATGAGGCTGAATGAGACAAAATTGAATTGAAAGGAGGGGGGATTTCTCTGTACATCCATAATTAATAGTTATCTAATAAATAAATAAGTTCATTTATATCTTATTGTCGATCACATCTTTAGGCGGTACTTTCTTGACAGGGAAGAGATCGCTGGGAATGTTCTGGGGAAGGTTCCTCCCGTACACACTGGTCCTGTACAGCAGCTGGTGGACAAATATCATGGCTCCGGCGTCCACATGGTGGAAACTGATCAGGAACTGACTACAACAGTTACTTCCCTGTAACAAAGTCAATTGTACATGTCGTTATGTAAATTGAATGATATCATATATGACTTATCACATTAATCAAATGATACCATGTACAAGCTATGATATATATGGAATACTATTAATACTATTAATAATATATGCATAAAATTGATCAATGTGAACTGCATATCAAATTAAATTAAATATGTATCATAATTTCAAAAATATCAGCTCAAATAGATAAACAGTTAGGACATTTTTGAAAGGATTTAAAAATAAATGTAATCAAGAAAAAGAAGTAGAAAAATATAGAATTATAATCGAAGTTCTTAAATGCAGTAAATATTACAAGTAGATCCTATGTATTTTTCACCTATAAATTTATATACAAGGTACAGCTCTAGACAAGATTTCAAAATAACTTACATCCTTCATTGGATCTCTGGAATATGACACAAGGTATTTTGGGAATGTCCCCCATACATGTTGCCAAATTTTATCAGTATGGAATGTCTGCCTTTCGAATCTGTCAATTGAACTCAGCACTGGTACCCCACTGGCCTGAAAAAAAAATATGTACAGTGTAAGTAGCAATAATCAGAATTATTGAATAATCAATCATAGTACTCTTCAGTGCAGATAACTATTTTTTACATACCCGTATACATGGGGCATGAATGAGAGTTACAATGCCTTGTAATAGATCCTTAAAATATGTACCAGTATACCAATCATGATATGAATAAAATATTTTCTGGATTAGGAATAAAGGATAGATTGAAGTTAAACCAGTTTGTAATCTTTATGCTATAGACGAAGAGTGTCAGAACTGGCTATAACCTGAAAATGGACCCAGAAAACTTAAGAAAAACAATACTTGAGTATGATGTGTACCTCTAAGCATTGTCCAATGTATTTATCCTCTATCTCACCATCTTTTTTACACCTCTCTTCATCCATCTGAAATCCTTTCTCCACCAAATCTTTGACCCCTTTCCGACTGACCACGTAACCAGCACCCCCTGAGGCGTAACCCTGGTGCATGAACTTCTGGAAATGGTATCCTAGGTAACCAGGTTCATTGGGGTCATGATGGGACAGAACATAACGGAGATTTTCCATCACTAGATAAGTGTCATCGTCTGCTTTCAGAAACCAGTCATAGTCATTCAAGTATTTATCATAAGACACCTTAAAGGCATGTCTAACTTTTGCTGTGAGATGGCTGGATCCTTCTCCAATATGACAGGTGCTTAGGAAATGGGGATTGTTTTCATCAGGGGGACAGAGCACAAACAGAACACGGTTGCAGCGCTGCCCCCATGTTGCATTCACCACTGGAATAGTTTTATCGAGTTTGCTAGATGTTGTTATCACAAAACACAAGATTTTCACTTTCTTGAATAGTTCATCTGCTTTTGTTGTGTCCACATATACTGTGAAAAAACCAAAAATTTGCTTTTAATTTCAATGATTTCGTGCTTAAAATTGCCAAATAAATAAAATTAACGTTAAAGTCTTAGGTTTTATCTTCCACATGTTCTTCATCAAACAGGTTAAATTAGAGCATTGCTTTGCCATCTGCGAGTCATTAATTTGAACATGACAGATAACAAATACTGTGGTTACATTAATTTCGTTGACATTAATTTTCGCAGATATTTAAAAATGATTTGTGGACAATTGCTCTCCCAATTGAAATTGTTGACATAATTCTAACTTTATTTGTCATTTTATTTATTTCTGAGGGTCCGCTCAACAACAAAATTTATGAAAATGGGTGCTCAACAATGTAAATATATTTTTTTTTGTTTTATCCATACTTACATGTAGATTCATCACTGTACTCTTTGGCTAGTCTCTTGTAGTCAAATGACCGGAATAGAGACCTTGCATATAACACAAAGTCTGAAATGCAAATTAAAACAAATCATGATTAGTACATGTCTTTGTATCTAGCTTTGATTTCCTACCTAACCACAATTTCCTCTTTTCATAATGTAACCCTCCCCCTTTTTTTCTTTTTTTTTGGGGGGGGGGGGGGGGATTATCTATGATTAAAAAAGAAATCAGGGTTATGTTATTGCAGAGCTCCTGCAATGAGTTAAAAAGAATCAATATTTTATGAACTATCACATAACTTTCATACATTATGGTAAAATTTTACGTAGTGCAACAGGATGTTACTTTTTAAGCACACCACTCCTTCATATCAAATAAATGTTAAAAGATGAATGTTGTCACATACAACATGACTGCATGCAGTACTTGCTAGCATTTTTATGCTATCAACTTTCAATTTGTTTCAGGATCCAAACTCAATTTCTTTTCTAAAATTTGATACTAATCAATAACTTGATACATGTAATAGAAATATAGTGGGTGCCCTTGCACCTGTACAGGTATGTATTCAGTGAAACATAACTAATCCTTTCAGACAAGCACTGTCAGTAAAATTTAAAGTGGTTTTGGAGTGTGTTTATCCAAGCTACTCTTGAGGGAGCAGCAAAGAGAAAGGCTGGAAAATTGACAGACATTTTGACAAAAACATTTTTTTTAATTATTATAGAGTAAGGTAAACAGTTAATTCCATTATAATAAGCCAGATCATTTTCAATGGTGTTTTAAGAAATGAATTGAATTTTTTCTGTATTTTGAAAATCTTTTACATTAAGGCAAAGTATAATATCAAGTAGCTATTACATTTTAACCTTACTTTCTCCTATCTCAAAATATGCATTTTTTATTTTCATATCTGTTATGCATCCCTCAACAGGTAAAACTGCTACATGCATGTATGTCCTGATACCAACACATTCACAATGTCAATGTTTTGGGATTATGTACTTCCACACAAAGTATGAGGAATGTAACGATAAGCCTCAATTGTGAGGTTGTGATTTCTGAAGATGTAATACTAAATACAAGTACTGCTATTTTATCAATACAATCACTTCTGTTCAAAAGTATTAATTTCAATTAAGAAATACCTAATTAAGTATACATGAATATCAAGTTGAAAAGGACTGAACAGCATGTAAATATGTCTTTAAAAATATGCTTTATCTTAATATTTTATCTCTATTCATAAGCATTGGATAACTTCAAAATTTCACAATTCATGATTCATACCTTAGAAAAAGACCAGGCTTAAGGGACAAATTTTCAGATATAAGATATAATATGAGAAAAACAATTTTACAAACCTTCATTTTGAACTGCAATTAACACAAGTACCCCAGCAAACACCACCAGAAATAAACAAAATATTAAAAGCTTTCCCCAGTGATTCTTCAGTGATCTTTTCAGCTGTTGAATGGTTGGGAATCTAAATCTAATATTGAAAAGAAATTTGATTATTCTGATACAAAATATTCAGAAGAGGAGTTTGTACATGTCACAGAATGGATATTGATACAGTACAGAATTAATTAATTTGTCAAAATAGTTACAGCTTTTTACCAGGTTTAGATCCATCAACATAGCATACATTTAACATTCACATTGATAATGCATGTCAATACTTCAAGCCATGCCTATTGGAAATTGAATCTTACAACTGTGCCGAAATCCCATCAAAGGAGATATTTTTTTTCCAATCCTATATCATACTTGGCATTTCAAATTCATAATTTCATCTGATTCAATATATTATATATCATTTATCAGACAAAGGACCTGGTACATGTTAATTTGAAGGTGGTGCTTATTTCTCAGTCTGAATGATATACTGTAGATTCCTTATTTTACGCGAGTACTTAATTCCGCGATTCAACGGTTTTGCATCAAATCGCGAGAATATAAAATCGCGAACGCCGAATTTTTATCATAATTCCAAATAGTTTACATCTGTCCAGAAAATTAAAGCGAGATTTTAAAATCCGCGAGATGTGCTTCTCACGATTTTACGCGGATATTAATTCCTCGCGTTTAATTAGGAATTTACAGTAAGCAATAACTTAATCAAACCTCTGTAAGATTAGAAAGAATAATCTTACCGTGACCAGGCTACGCTCAGGTCACAGTAAGAATTCGTCCCATATACCTGCAATGTAGCAGCCACGAAACGGATCTGCTTCGCGTCAATTTAAAGTCTATTTTAAAAAATCTGCAGGGGAAAAACACATTTTTATACATTACAAACCTTTTTGAACATGCATATGTAGTTAAGTCCACAAAATATCCATTTATTGGGTCGTACCAAGGCATTTTGTTAATATACTCGTATGAATTTGCCTGCCATTTTGTCGGAAATCGCACTCGGAATGTCTCGGATTTTATCTTTAACATGGCGACCATAAACAGCAAATTTCTAAACATGATGTTAAAAGTGGCAGTGATTTTGTTGCAAAAACAGTTAATGTGGTAAAATGGTATTATAAAAGAGCAACATTGTAGGTATTTGAGACCAATCATATGAAAAATTAGGGGAGATACAGCGCGATATAATTTTTTTATTTGCTACGAAGCAAGTATATAGGACGAATTCTATCGTTAAACCGGGTCTGTAGGACATCTGTCATTTTAACGATAGAACATTCTATCCTGTAAGATCAGTTCTGGGTATGTTCATCCAAAACTATCAATATCGGTAGCTTTAATCTTCTAAAAAGTAAGTCAACCATGTCTGTTGAAGTGCATCTCATGCCTTGTTTTTGTTATTGTTTTTTTAAATGCCCAAACGCATAGAATTTAAAAAGAAGTCTAAGGGTTATTTATAAACTTATGAAGTACACATGCTAGAGTCATTGCCCCGTCGGTTAACATGGACTCTTTCTTCAAAAAACGTAATCCAAACGAAAGAAAATTGACTTCCATTTGGTAAGTAAACTAAGGGTGCAATCCAGGCGTTTGACCACCAAATGGGAGTAAAACCACCAAACCGGTGGGCTGTGCCAAACCTACATAAAGTTAGAGTATAAAATGTAAGTACCGGTACCTGAAAACATTCATGGTCCTCAGTAATTCTTTGCACAACCTTTACCTCTGTAACATGCAGTCAAGAAATATAACATACATGTACGTTAAAATTAGTGAAGTTTGAGCATGTTGATTGGTGTCTATCAGTAACTCAAACAGGAAGTAGAATCTGAGGTCATTAAAATAACTTTGTTAACGGTCAAAGTTACAAATTCCGGAGTACTTAATTAGTGAAAAAAAATTCAGGAATAAAAGAATAATTTTTACAATCAATCATCCATTTGATAAAATATATTTAGCTTCCAAATGACTTTGTTAACAAAATTTTGAAGTATAAAAATAAAAGCAATTCAAATACACGTCTAAGTCACAGATGTGTTTTAATAAACCATATAATCAAAGCGCCGAAATGCTTTAGATGAAAGAACTTCACCTTGTCGCACAGCTTCCGGAAAAGAAAACTAATGTAGAAATGTGGAATGTTTAGCGTTTTAAGCTAATTTCCATGAAACCGCACGATTATTTACCCTGTCGTACATCAAAATATGACTAGTCAAAGGTAAATGTTTCTTTCAAACTAGTTTTTCTGAACTTTTAAGGAAGTTTAAAGTACAATCTGATCATTGTTTTGAAACTTGCTTAGTATCAGGAATATACGGTATCATTTCCATTGTTTTTAACTGTCGATACTTGTTTGGTTACCATTGTTAGATATATTGCAAGGAATTGTACAAACTATCATCGAAAATGTAACTAGCATAACTCATGTTTAAAAAGGTTTCTTAGTTTTTAACAGGATATGATGCAGAATGACAATAAAGATGAGGAACCGCATCATGATCAAATGATAAATGTCATTTGTACACAACAAAGGAGTATCATGATGTTAGAATGTACTCATTTGATAGTACAATTTAGTAAATGTAAAGTTTCGTTTGGGTTTTTTTTCCATCACTAAACTTTGAAATTTGATTGCCACATAATCTCAGTATAGCGGATCGCTGACACTTGCACATGAATTCTGAATTCTTTTCAGTTTTCGAACAGTGTTAACCCTAAACAGTATTATAAGAGAATTAGGTTCAACGTATGCTACATGATATTTATATTGCCACTTTGTAACTGTACATCATTTAGATTTTGTCACAGATATGTAATTGATATTTTTGTTTCTACAAATTAGCTAGGGTATAATATTTGCATTTTGATTGAAATTAATTATCGTTTATCATTTCTTTTGATTCAGTGAGTTAACAAAATTAAGTGATGAGAGTTTGGCTCGACCACCTGATGAGGTTTTTGATATAATTTGTAAAATAGGAAGAGGGTAAGGCATAAGTGAAATGTGGCGGCAGTTTTTTTATGTTTGTTGTCTCCTCATGCATATCTCTGCTCTTATTAGTATTTTCCTGGTGATTTGCACGTTGCAACTGAACAAGTGATGCAGAGCTCATACAGCAAATTGCCAGCAAGATTTTAATTCTATTAATGTAGTGTCATTTGCTGTGAGTTGCATTCCAAACTTGTGTACAGATTCCAGACCACACCTCTCTAATAAAATTTAATGTACATGTTTGATGGAGATGGGAGTTTGTCGTTGTTAATTCCTGGATAGTATTGTTCATGCTTAAAATTTTCAAGAGAAAATCTAATAACAATGACATACTTCCATGCATTAAATTGCATTTTGCCTGATTTATTTTGGTTGCATGTATGTACATAATGTAGTTATGTTCGTAGAACATAGTGTTATGGGAACTTGCAATGCATTTTTCAACTTTTAAAAAAGAAATTCTAAAATATTGATTTTTAAAAAAAATAATGAAATTCAATGGAGTACTTATTTGTAAAAATTAAATGAAAAAACATAAGTGTGATATTAATGAAGTAATCATTGCAAGTTCTCTAATACTTTTTGTAGTGTAATAGAAATACATGTGTACTGTAATACATTCAGGACTGAACAAATTTATATGAATGTCATGTTCTTGAACAAATATACAAATTTGATATCAGATTTATTTACAGAATGGAATTGATAAAAAGGATTTGACAGAAAGTTCTTTTTGAAATATTTCATTTACCAATAGTTTCTCATTCTGGTTTAGAGAATATTAAATATTTAGCAATTCACAACCTTAAAATTTTTTATGTCATTTACAAATTTAAATCAATAGACTCTGGAGAAAAACAGCTGCAAGATATTTTCTGTCAAAACCTGTCTAGTTTTATATTCATTATTTTTAAACACCATACAAAGAAGTGTAGCATTTTTGTAATGATAAGTTATATTCTGATGCATGCCATGTGATATCCATATTCATTTGATGTACAAGTCCTGAACGTGCATTCCAGTAGAGAACCCTACATACTAATTCACAGAGAACTTTTTTTCATGGCTTGCATTTAGCTTTACACTTTTTTGGTTTGCTTCTACCCCCTAGTGACCCCCTAAAGCGACTTCCAGAGGACGACCTTACGAGGTCACCAGAAGAAGTTTTTGATATTCTTGGCAAATTGGGAGAAGGGTAAGATCTGAAATCTGAAAAGCAAAACAAAAAACAAAACAATAGCAATTTTTTTTTTCATTTGATTTAATGAAAAAACTAATTCAACTTCAGCATCTAAACAATTTTTTTTAGACTAGACTATACAATATTTTGATAATTGCCATTTTACATGTGATATTACATGATAAGACATTTTTTTCTAAAAGAAAACTAATTTACAGTAACAAAACTCTTTTGAAACAAGTTTTCTTTTACATTTTCAAGTTATTTTTATTTTGGGGCATTTTTCTCCTTTTTCTTCCAAGTTTTTAAAATGAATTATTAAAGCTAGATATTTACTGCTGCGCATCCTTTATTTTTGTCCACCATGTTCTGCGCCATTCTTCTGCTTTCTCCTTTGGATGGCTTAATGCATGAATGTTGTGGTCTAGTTTTGCCTTAATTAGCATGGGTGAATGTTGCAGTGCAATTTTACCCATAATCTTGCTGTTGATATTAAAACATTAATTGGTATTTAGAAGTTTAAAGACTATAAATGTCTTAATTAAATTTATGAAATCAATTTTTTAAAGAAGAATTCAGAAGTTTACTTTTGCTCTGATAGAAAGCCATCTTATATTTTGAAAACAAAATATGAATTTCCTAGTTATTAAATTCAAGAACTTAGTATAAGTTTATGTGGAAAATCAAAGTCTTAAGGATCGAAAAGAAAGGGGGGATCGTATGAAAGTAAAAAAAAAAAAAAAATTAAGTCATTCTTTCAACATACACATTAATGGGGACCTTGACCTAGATTTACTAACAGCAGACTTGAAAGTGTAGTTTTGCAATATGTATCAGGAAATCTTTATCTCAGTAACTATACCTGATGTAAACATTTACTTAATATATCTTCACAAATTCTTAAGACATGGAAATATGCACTTCAATTACTACATGTACTGCTCATTTCCTTTAGTACTTAATTCTCTTACTGAAAGTGTGTTATAATTTCTTAGGAATTGGCTCTAATCTGATAGTAAAGAACCCTGATCTTAAGTGCATATTAATTAATCAGTGCAAATTTACCTATAAAAATTTTTAAATTGGAATGGCAACATTTTGCATTTAAAGTCTTTTACTATTTTCATATTTTTTTAATTTCTTTGAAATTCAATTTTTTTTTAAAGGTTATCTTAAATGTAAACTGTAATGATAATGATAAACTCATAAGCCAGTATTTTAAAAGATGTACATGTTTCACTCCGATATTGAGTAGAAATTAATGTTCTGCGACTGTTTCTGTAGATCCTATGGCAGCGTTTACAAAGCGCTTCACAAGGAATCGGGCCAGGTCCTGGCCATCAAACAGGTTCCGGTGGACACAGATCTGCAGGAGATCATCAAGGAGATCTCCATTATGCAGCAGTGTGATAGTGTCTTCATAGTCAAGTACTATGGCAGTTATTTCAAGAACACAGACTTATGGGTAAGGCTTGCAGTGTATTGAAACCTGAATTCAATAAGTCAAAGAATATGCTGGTATTATCTTCATGGACGTATCATTATTTTGATTGGCTTCCCATATTTTTGATTGTGTAAGAAGGACAATACTGATGAAAAAATATTGATGAAATCTGTTGAATGTGCTTTACATTGAAGATTAGCAGATATGAACATGAATTGAAATTAAAACATGCTTTTTAGATGTGCCCTGAAAATTAAGGATACTTGTTATATACAATACATTTATGAAGGATGAACTAGTGTACATGTATGAATTTAGATGCCTTCTTTTTTTTGTTTAGATTGTGATGGAGTATTGTGGAGCTGGCTCAGTGTCAGACATAATGAGATTACGCAATAAAACAGTATGTATTACAGCTGTTTCCTGTAACATGTAAACAACCCAAAGGATGTTTACATTATTATGTATAGTTACATGTACATGGACATGCTTGTAGATTAGGTAGTGATTTTCATATCAGAAATATTTTAATGAAAGTTCCTGTTTATTTTCTTAGTTTACTTTTTAGAAAAAGCTGAATTCATGTCTTTTGTTACTTTGTTCATCTTGCATACCTGGAATTTGAAATTTTGGGGGGAATTAAGATATAGACTGTTCATGATTTAATTTTCTCAATTTTACGGCATAAAAGGTTTCATCTACATAAAGCTTTTGAAAAAATCTGCTTTTTTAAAAAAAGAAATTCAAGAAACTTGAATTTTTTCTCTCTTTTTGTGTGTGTTAATTTTATATGTACCTTTATAATTTTTTTCATAAATGGAGTATACTGCTCTATGTTTGATACATGAATATACAATGAGCTGTGAACATCATGAAAATTAACCCCAATCACATACCATGTTCATTTGATGTTTCTATAAATGCGAGCATGTAGGATTATACATAATGATGTCTTATTTGAATGTAACCCTTGATAATCCAGTTAACAGAGGAGGAGATTGCTACGATACTCTATGATGCTCTGAAAGGCTTGGAGTACCTACATTCCAGGAGAAAGATCCACAGGGACATCAAGGCAGGCAACATCCTGCTGAACACAGAGGGCCACGCCAAACTGGCAGACTTTGGGGTGGCAGGACAACTTACTGTGAGTGTACTTTATACTTAGCAGTGGAATAAGAGTGTTTGATTTGTAAGCTAGTTTATACACTCCAATTAATTAAAAGGGATAAAAATCTAGACTATGGGGTGTCAGGACAGCTAACTGTAAATGTACTGCAGCTATGTCAGGACTAGTACAGACTAATACATGTAATTGATAATTTGTCGAAACAAATTGATAATGATTGTGTAGCATACAACAAATGAATGTAATAATCTGACATCCCAGAACTTTAGTTATAACTGAGAAAAATTATGAATGTTATGTATTATTTTACACCAGGACACTATGGCCAAACGAAACACTGTGATAGGGACACCATACTGGATGGCTCCCGAGGTGATCCAGGAGATCGGATACGACTGTGTGGCAGACATCTGGAGTTTAGGTAGGTGATGCTAGAACTATTCTATTGATATAAAGTACTGTAAACCATCTTTTATTTGTGACAACTTCATTTTACAAGTTACCACTGAAAATGTACCGTAGTTTGTGGACTCAGGTGGCTAATTTTCGCAACTGAGCTTATGCAGGTGACATTTAACAAATATAAGACAATTTAAGACTGATTCACTGAGAGAAGGATAGCACGCCTTGCAATAGTTTCTCACACGCAAGTCAAAGTTGGTTTACAACATACAGTAGGTGTTCAAATATGGCTATGGAATTTGCCATGGCACTTTGAGGAATTTATACATTTATAGTGGGAATTAACGAAAAAAAAAGGATGATTAATTGATTTGAATCACAAGCACAGAGAATTTTGGGACAGTAGATACATGTACAAATTTGATAGATTGTCAAAGAAAAACAACCACTGACTACATTACTAATAAATTGAATATATTAGGAGAACTTGAAAATTTTATCTAATTGCAATATTTTAGGTATTACTGCGCTGGAGATGGCTGAGGGCAAACCACCTTATGGTGACATTCATCCTATGAGGGTATGTTCTTTTAACATTGAATTTATGTAGAACTGCAGAAGTGGCTTTAAAAAAAACTATTATTATGAAAAAGAAAGAAAAGTTAAAAGATTTTATATGTATAATAACTTGAACAGCTGTGAGATGATCAGATTTCAAATCAAATATAAAAGTAGTCTATGTGCATGTCCTTGATCAACACATACATATATTTGAGTAAAATTTGTTCAAATACCTGACCATACAGGTAATTGATTACTTTCTTCTTTGCATTATATTTGATTGAATTTGATAATAACTACATGTACATGTATATTCAAAGATTCTGTTTTATGAATTTTTTTAAACTGTCATTTTAGGCAATATTCATGATCCCAACAAAACCACCCCCATCATTCCGAAACCCTGATAAATGGTCCCCAGAATTCATAGACTTTGTCTCGAAATGTCTTGTCAAAAACCCGGAACAAAGGGTCTCAGCAGCTGAACTCATGCAGGTAGGATTTAACTTACTGATTTAATCCATGGGCTTAAGAGGGCTGGATGGTCGTGGCCAGGGAAATATTCGCCCCAGTTTTATTTTCGCCCCTTTCACCCTCGTTGTCGGGGGCGAATTTAAGACTGGGCGAATTCCAATGTCTCAGATTATCTTTCTTTAAACACAACTGCGTCTGGGCGAATTCAAGACGGGACGAAACCATTTGCAAGTGAAGAAGGGCGAAAATTACTTGGGGCGAAAATTACCCTGTATACAGTATGTTTAAAAGTTTGAGGCAGATCTGATGGTTAATTTGTTGACCACCTAGCCTCCTTAATAATGTGCAGCATATATACTATTTATCCCAGAGATATCTTTTATGATAGGTAACTGGTATGAGGGAATTTGACATTTTCTTTATTTGATTTTGTAGCATGAGTTTATTAAAAATGCAAAACCACGAGAAGTATTGCACAAAATGATTAACGACGCCAAAGAAATCCAGGCAGCACAAAACAGCATCATTACCAACGGAGATGATTCGGTGAGTCGTCAGACAATATGTCCCTGCCTTATGGTTGTATCAGATGTTTTAATGTTTGTCCTTTCCTTTCTCTCTGAAGAGCAAGGATGATTTAGAAAAAAACAATTTTTTTTGAAAATTAGTTTTGTTAAATGGATTTGTCTCAATGAACAAACACTTTTTTCAAAAGAGCATTGATTTTTACCTTTAACTAAAAGCAAAACTATGAAAATTTTTCATTGGATAATTTTTTTTTTTTTTGTACAAGTATCAGCTGATACGTAAATTACCAAAATATTAATGAGATGTTTCAGAATCATTGTAGTTTGTGAGGTATCAGAACCAGGTAGAGAAAATAAGATTTATGTTGTGCATGTATATGTTACTAAAATGAAGAGAAATATCAAAATGAATTCTAATTCATGTTTTCCCTATTGAAAAGGATGGAGATGATGATGTTGATCACGGGTCAACCATGAAGAAAACCGATGACTCAACCATGAAATCCTCATCAGGTACATTATATTCAAGAGCAAGCAAATGTATTTTGTGATCTTATATAAACTCTATGCATGCATAGTTATGTGACATGACTTTAAACATTGAGAGTTTTTCGAGTGTTAGGTCTGTAAGTCTTTATAAAATGAAGGTTTATTTGTCTTGCAGGAACCCTGAGTAAGAGTGAGAGTGGAACTGTAGTGGTAAACAGCGAGGCGAACACACTCGTCGAGTCCGACCTCGGCACACTGGTAATCAACGAGGACTCGGAGGATGACTTAACCATGAAACGTAAGTTCTCGTACATCTGTGAACATCTGAAAGAAAAATTTCAAACATTTTTAAAATTAGTTTGATTGGTTATTTTTAAAAAAATATTGACAGGCTTTAAGTGACATTTAAGAAATTGTAGTACATGCACCTATATTTTATAGTGTGTATCTAAAATTCAAAGAAAGTAAAAAAAAGAAGAAAAGAAAAACCAATGTTCAATATCATGATATTTAGGCTTCATGTACATTGTATATATTAAATACTGCAGTAGTGATGATTGTCAATGGTAAAGAAATGAAAAAATTAGAAAAATTTACTGGTCATCTTCATTGAGTTTATCTACTGATGATTTTCTGCCTAAAAGGATGTGACACGATAGTGAAAACTCCCCGTGACTCCGGCTACAAAAGCAGCAGTAGTAGTGCCAGTAATTATCATTATATATAAAACAGACTGTATCTCAGCTTCTCTTCTACATTTGTTTAATCTATGACATTTCAAAAATTGTTTTTCCCTATCACTTCATTTCATTTATTTTCCTTGTTTTCGCATCATGTACAATATGAGTCCTCAACATAAATGGTTTCCAAGCCAATTGTTTTCAAATCTTTGAACTATATGAATGGTTTGCCCTATGTTAAAAGATATCGAGATTTCATGCATGATATTTTCTTTTCTTATGTTTACTACACAATTCAGAGCTGAAGTCTGAAACTCTGATCGAAATCAACTGATCATGATATATAACCTAAATGCTATAGGTCTCTACTTCTGTGTTGACGTCTTGTGGATTTGTGAAGACTGGACATGTGTCCTTGTGACAGAACAATATTTCTGATTCTTTTAATACTCTACCATCCTTGTTACACACAGTGATATGTCAATTGAGGAAAATAATTTCAGTAAATAGAATATTTTGAATTTGAGATTATTTTTTTAGTGAACAGTATACATATGCATTCTGTGTTTGAGTAAATGTGTGAAGAATGAGTAAGATAAAGTAAGAACAAATATTATCCCTTTGGAAACTTTACTAAAAAGTGTCAAAATTAATTTTTTGAATTTGTCAAAGATAGATTTTTTCTGGATGGTACTTTGGTAATTTTTTTAGCATTTAATTGTTCCACTCTGTGCAATGTAATTGTTCCACTCTGTGTATAAAGGTAGTATGTGATTGACAGGGCATGACACAGGAACTGAGGGCAAGGAGAAATACCGACCAGCCTACCTCGACCACTTTGAGAAGAAGGAGCAGGACAAGGTGGCACCACCCAGGGCCCAGCCCCAGATGGCCCCGCCAATCAAACATGTTACACCCCCTCACCATTCCCAACGGTCTTTCATTGATGGAGATTTTGATTTCGTAAGTATATTTATTCATGTGATAGCTGAAAAATGTAAGAAAAACAGATGGTAATTATACTACCGGTACATGTATGAATATATGTGATGTATCAACTCTGTATATGGGTTATTTTTTGAGGTACACAAATGATTCAGTCTTAACAAAATTCATTATGAGTTTTATGTAATATTTATGGTAGTACAGTGTATATTCTGGGCATCAAGTTATATTTTAATTCAATTTATCATACATGACAATCACTGACGTGTATTTTTATTTACCCTCTGAACGATCTATCTATCTTGTTAAGATTTCTCTTCCCCTTGAACTTTCATAAAAGCATGGCTTAAGCATGATTCTCTGATTTCTAATTCATGTATATGTAAATTGAAGAATGGGTATAACAGTTAAATTAATTACCGGTAATTGGGACTCAGTTTCATAAAGGCAGATTTATATTAATTGTTTGATGTTAATTTCTTATACCGGTATTTCTCCCCACATTTGAAAAAATATCACCTTTGTTTATTTAGCAATCACTGGGGAAAAATACTGTTCTTCTAAGTTTTAATATTATTTTTTCCAGTTAAGAAATCTGTCGTATGAAGAACTTGAATCAAGGCTATCTGATCTTGACCCAGAAATGGAGAGAGAAATTGATGAATTGCGAGCACGTTACCAAGCAAAGAGGCAACCCATTTTGGATGCAATCGATGCCAAGAAGAAAAGACAGAACAATTTCTAAAACTTGCAACAAAAGGATCTCTTGCTTGAATTTTCAACCTGTGATGTTTAACTACACAGACAGATGGATTTAACCAATACACAGAGCTACATCATGGTTGATGGTGCTGAGATAGCTAGTATCTTTACTGAATTGTGATAAACTTTATTTTTCCTTCTCTTTTAAAATTCTGATATACATGTATACATAAAATTATATAACAAAAAAGTGGAAGAGAGAGTGAAAAAGTTTTAATTTTTAAAAAGTGAATTTTTTCCTGACATTGTTGATTTTCTTGGTCTTGATTTACATGTAGTTATTAGGAAATCAATTTGTTACAATCTTCTCTTCTCATCACGACTATTACCAATTCAAAGCATGTATTGTTGAGTTGAATTTGTGTGATTGTCAATGAATTATTTCATTTAATTCAGTGAACCTGAACTCTCAGTAAATGTACTGACAATGGATGCGTGTACCGTACCTGGCACATGTACCTCTATCTTCTGTCCAGTCTGAAACATGACCAGACCGTTGTTGATTTCAGTAAACTTTTTTTGTGGTGTGTTGAATTATATATGTATTTGTTTGGTACTGACATACAATGTATGATTAATTAAAACATGATTTGTTAGCAAAAAAAAAATATATATAATCAGTAGTGCTTCCTTTCTTGTTTAGTTTGTGGGAAAGGTTGATTAATTTAAATTTTTGTTGAATAATTATTCATCTATATGTGTATGTATTGTTACAATGTACATGTTCTTCTCTGTAGGATTGAATCCCACCATTTTACAGCTGAATTCTCCCTGTAGTTGGAGAGTGTTTACAATATATCCAATATTGAGTTTCCCAAGTTTCACGAATTACCGGTAGTACATGTATGTCATAATGTCTCAAGCATTATGTAATTTTAAACGGCCACTGTAATGAAATATGATGTAAATATAGTTGGATAGCATGACTACTACACTCAGAGATTGTCATTGTTTTGTATTTTTAATTAACCCAGTTGTTTGTGTGGACTTGTATTAGCTTGAATGCTCTTGTAGAGTCTCTATACTGTTGCCAATTCTGATAAACAAAAATGTATTTTTTTTAAAAGAAATCATCCGCCGTCATTATGATTCATATTGTGTTGAATATCAATGATATCATCATCATTTATGATCTTTGTTTCATTAGAATAGCTACCTATCAATTGATTTTTTTTTGGGGGGGGGGGGTTGGATACATTGCAAAAAGGTAAGGGTTTTCAAGAACAAAGCTGTGAAGGGGATGGTGGGATTGAAATAAGACCCAAATTTGTTAGTTCCATCTGCCGACAAATTATTTTCAGTAACCATTCAAATGAATTATACTTTGCATTGTATGGTTAACATTCAGAATCTTCCCACTTTTCATTGTGTTGCATGTTAAAACTTGACTGGTATACTCAGTAGCTGTTGTTAAGTTTGATATTATGATTTTAGTGTCATCAGAATTTAAGTAATTAGTAATCAATTTCATGATTTGTTTTTTTTTAACGGTGTTCCTCTAGTCCATTTTACACCAGTACACTGCATTGGATCATAATTACATGTATATCCTCATGTTCATCATGTGTCTAAATGCCATACAGGAAGAAACTTGATATTTGCAATTAAAATAATGTCCCGAGATAGTATTCTTTTAGTTTTGTAGGGTAAGTGTTAAATGATTTTTTTTTTAAATTGAATAACTGTCAAAAACAAAATGAGGTACATTTTTGGGGGGAAAACTACTGTACAGTCTTCTGACAGTTTTATTTGTTTTTGTTAATTATGATATCTGTACCAATTTGATTTACAAAAAAACCCAACATATTTCATAAGGCACTTGGGTAAGATTAGAATGAAAAATAAGTCTTTACATATTCAACAGTACTGAGATTTGTGCCAATTTTCTCAAAGTAATGTAAGATTGAACTGTATTCTTTGACCATTTATCATTTATTATTAAAGTGTGTTTCTTTTCAGTTTACACACAAAGGTGCAATAATGTTAAAGATAGGTTAGTTATTTCAATTTGTTGATATGTACTAGATTTCATGTTAATAATAGATTCTTAATATATCTCTTGTTCTGTTCCATGGTTTGGGGTTAGAACAAAAGTTCAAAACTCTTATGTTATTGAAGGACAAAGCATGGTATGCTACTGTAATTGTAATATCTTCTGAAAAAAATAAAGGAAATAGAAAAAAATATAAACAACAACATGCAATCATATTGTGCAAAAAGTTTATCTATAAACAATGGAAATGTACACATGAGAATCATGGATTATGTATTAATTTTGGGAAAATCTAAATTTATATCTGAAGAAATTAACCCATGAATACACATGTAATTGAATTTGTGTCTTTTTTAAAAATGAATTACCGGGTATTTGTTATAGTGATAAATTTTACTCAAATTTGTCTTGGCAACTCTGTTTCATGTACATTAACAAATTGAAAATCTTCACATGTGCTCATGCATTGCATATCATGAAAGGTGTACTTTGTTCTGATGAAATAAAGCTTAAGATCTCTAAAAAAATTTGTCTCATTTTGGGTTTTTTTTGTCAGAAGACCTAGGTAGCTTATAATTAAGGAGGCTGGATGGTCAACAAATTTACCAGCAGATCTTCCTTAATATTTATTTTTAGATATGATTTGTTTATCAACATGTATAAGCTATAATTAGGTAAAGGAAAAATCCATATAAGTTAGCTTTGAGATTTGAATATTTTGCTGTATCTCTATACAAAGCTCTTCTTCTTAAGGAGATTAATATAGTCAAAAAATGATCATGACAATCTTGCCCTCTTAATTCAAAATTATGACAAAAGATTGAGGTACAGCAATTCAAATTGCAGTTTATGAGTTTAGACAGTACTAAGTATTTTGGATGCTTAATTGATCCAAGAAAATGTGACAAGTAATTTAAATTGACCATTTCCCATACTTAAATTCTTATACTTTCAAGGATTTATAAATCTGTGGCCAATGCTTCTCTGTTGGATATTGCACTTAGTGCTACATAACGAAGAATATTGACCCGGGTGTGCTTTTTCAACGTTGAAAATTGAGACCAAAAGCCGTGAAATTTATATCCGGGGTCGTTTTTCAACCGCTCGAATTTGTTTTTCTTATCTCTGATGACCTGCACCCGTTGAAAAATGATCTTGTTGAAAATCGACTCCAATTACAAAGTTTTGAACGTTGAACTGGACGTTGCTCTACGCTATTTAAATAAATATACTTGAAATTTCAAACACTTTTTCGTTGATGTGTTAAGGGGGTATCGGACATTTCTGAAGCACTAGATAAAACAATTTCATCAACGACATTTTTAAATTCTGAAAAATCTACAGGGAGGGACCGCACCTAATACCTACCCTTACTCATGTAATCATCTACTAAAGCAATAAGAGCTTTAAATTTTACATGCAAATATTGTTATTTACCACTTCAGTGACACAAAAATAGTGAGAAAATTGATGTCAAGTTTGTGTGAGAAAAACTATTATAAGAGATTTAAATTGATTATTGTCATCCTTTACAACAGTTAGGTTGCTATATATTCCATAATGCAGAATTTTTATTTCTAGAAAAATAAACGTTTTTTTTTTCAATCCTGTTCATTATACATATTTATAGTAACATGCAATATTACCATAATAGCACACTTTCACAACAAAATAAACGACGGAAAAATACCGGTTTTTAAGATGGATGTTGATAGTTACACGTACTATAACATTGTACAGGAATGAGTAGCAATTAAAATGTACATGCAGCATGCCCCAATCCACTAACGTTTCCAAAATACACATGTAATTAAATTACGAATTTTAGGAAAATTACTGCTGTAAAACTTTTCTCTTTAGCGAATTCAATACTGTTAGCCTATTGTCATATCGTAAAGTTTACTGCGTAGGTGTAAATATGTCGTATTGTAAATTTTGCTGTAAATTTACTGGGATGATGTAAATAAAATATTTTTTAAAAATACAGTTTAGATAAACTTAGTGGGTGTAAGAACAAAATTCACAATATTTTATATTGTATATTTTATATTTTACACCCACCAAATTTTTTATTACAAATTTGACAATTTCTATTGACTGGGTAAGTGTAAATACAAAATTAAACAATATGATGCATTGTAAATTTTGTATTTACACCCCTTTAGCAAATCCATGTAGTATGAAAAATAGTATTTAATTCTGGACGAAATAGTACATTTATTTCGTGTAACCATGTAAACCAATGAAAAAAATATTCTAAACATACTTTTGATATATAAATATCACAAAACATAGTGATTATACGCTAAAAGTTCAGTATATTTACAATAGTTGATATACATACATAAAGATAAAAATTCGCCATTTTGATTGAATTTCTTTTTTTTTTTTTTAAAATGATTGTCTTATATTTCTTCTCTAGAACACGCGTCTCTTTAAAAGATTTTATCCATAGGTTTGAAAAATATGAACGAAAGTTGTTTTTTATTTTTATAAATAATTTTTATTTAGAAAAATAAAACGTCTTATTGACATTACTGGACATGATTTAGTAGATATTAATATGCATTTATTCACACCATATTTTAAATTCTACAGTGTATTACTTGCAACCAAAACAAAATTTCTACTTTCCATAAAAAATACCCCAAAATTCGTACAAAATAATTAAGAGCATATATCCTTCTCTGAACAACGGAATCATGTGTCAGATATGATACTCTAACGATCCATAAAATGAAATTTGTGTGTAGCATTTCACCGTAATCCCTGCTGCGATTAGATTTAAGGTAACATGAAATAGATTTAAATTTAAATTTAAATTTAAAAATTAAAATTACCGAAAATATGCCTCGGATCCCCCCTTCCCCCGGGCAAACCTAAATATCCCTGGGACCCCTCCCCCCCCCCCTGGTTTTTTTTTTTTTGATCCGCGCATGTAAGTAGTCCGTATAGAAAGGGGGGGGTTAGTCCACTCTGAGGGTCTAGGGTGGGGGTGTCCAAGGTCTTTTTTTCAATAACTTTACTAATTCACTTAAAAATGTCTGGACCCCTGACCCAACACTGCAAAGAACAAAACCAAGTTTTGAAACAGTCCCCCTGCATACGCAAAAACTGGTTTTGAGATATTTAATTGTCGAAGGCCGATAACTCTTGAATACAACATCTACACTTCCTTTTCCGGTTAATTCGCCATCATGGGTACGGTGAAGTTTTGTTTGCCTTAACAAATCTTAAACAATCACCATTAGAACTCATCGCCAGTGTCATATGTTGTCAGGCAGTATTAGGGTAATAATAAAGGACAGGAAAATAGTTTTTATTTTAGTCACTTCATCTTCGATGATATGAAAATTCGGCTTACTTGGTGATGTTTTTCTCAGTATTGCTGATTTTCGCTGTAAAATCACATGTAGTTGGAGTGCTGAAAATTTCAACGGAAATTATTCGACATTTTAATTGGGATATTGATATAAAAACACTTTTAACTCTATAACTTAAGGTTTTTTTAGGAGGTTTCTTTGGTAAATAGATAATGAAATTGTCAAGGATAGAACACATCTAAGAGTAATGATGAGGGTCCAGGACTCGGTGGTTGAAAGCTTTTAAAGTGAAAGTGTTGGTCATTGCAATCTACAGTGTATGATTAGGAGGAATCTGAAAATGTGATGGTGCATATATTATTTAGTGTTAATAACGAAATGTAGAGAGTGTAGTTGACACCAAATTTTCCATTGGTCAAGTTTGTGTGAAGTTTGTGACTTGTATGATTGTATGTGATAATAAAGCAAGGAAATCTAATATGACTCAAGTGTGGCGCTCATGCACCTCTTTAAGGTCAACATTGCTTATATATAATTCTGCAATCTGACGGCGATTTTTAAAAGGACAGTTGTGCAAATGAATGAATTGTCCTAATGGATTATCAGTGCTTTTGTATAAAGTTAATCCATGACACAAATGTTTTGAATTTCAGGTATATCTCGTGATAAATGGCACAAGAGGAGGAAGACGGGTGGGCGTATGACCCAGATGCGCAAGAAGAGGAAGTTTGAATTGGGCCGTCCAGCTGCTAACACCAAGGTGACAATTACTTTCATAGTACAATATTTCTAACCTAGAAAAATGTGAACTATGAAAGATCAATTTAGTAGTACTAGAGATATTCACAATTCAATAAATTCTCAAATTGATGTTTGCAGCTGGGTGCCCGCAGAATTCACACTGTGCGGACAATGGGAGGCAACAAAAAATACCGAGCCCTTCGTCTGGACACAGGAAACTTCGCTTGGGGATCAGAGGCTATCACAAGAAAGACGCGTATCATTGACGTTGTCTACAATGCCAGCAACAATGAACTGGTCAGAACCAAGACTCTTGTCAAATCCTGTATTGTGCAGATTGATGCCACCCCATTCCGACAGTGGTATGAGGCTCACTATGCCAAGCCTTTGGGAAGAAAGGCTGGAGTGAAATTGGTAAGGGTTGTTTTGTAGTAAGATATTGAATGTACATTTCTAGCTATTGCCATGAAGATGTAAATGATGATTGTTTTTTCACCATCTTTCGGCTGATGCCAGTGATGTATTACAAACACTGCTGATATGTCTGAATGGCAGATACTATTTTTACTGGATAACCAAGCTGTACCTAGAACTTGGTCTAAACATTATTTATAAAATTAAAAATCTATTAAGTACATCAACAAAGGACATTGCATTGTTTTTAAGCATTATGAAGAGTTATTATTGTCTTAAGGGAAAAGGGGACAAGAAAATGGATAGAGATATTTTTTTTTTTTTACAATTTGAAATAAGTCCCCTTTTCTAACTGCAGAAAGTTTTGAATTATTTGGTGTACATGTGTTTTATTGTCTTATTGAATCCATGTTAGCTTAAATGAGACTGATAGTAAGAAAAAGTAGGAAATATTTGTGTAGTGATAGTTGTCTTGGCTCACAAATTCAATTATAGTTTGAAGTAGGACAAAAATGTGTGTTCAAGAAAGATTGTAGAAATCTTCAAATTTCAATATATATACATTTAGAAATTTTCACTTTACAATTTATCTTTTATGAAAGCATTAATCAATGTTAATCAAGGAAGATGGACAAGGTGATGATTTCTTTTTCACCATCTTTCGGCTGTATTGAAAGTGATGATCTTTTTATCTCTGATTGTCATCTTTCCTTGAGTATGAGAGACATGTAAAGCTATGAATTGATATATATACTTTAAAATTTTATAACCTATAAAATTGGTAGAAGTGAGGGTACAGTTATTAAATTTCTTTGGTCTGATGATATACAGGTGACACTCGATGGCTCGAACTTCGATCTCTCGAAGTTCTTGATCTCTCGAAGTGAAATCACGGTCCCGATTTTTTTCTCTATATAACTAAGCAAATTTACTCTTGATCTCTCAAACTCCGATCTCTCGAAGTTCTTGATCTCTCGAAGTAAAACCTGGGTCCCGTTATACATATTTCATTGTTTTTCACTCTTGATAACTCGAAGTGGTGGCTGTGTACACACGCGACCGATCAAGCGTATAATTAGCTTCGTGTGGACCTTACCTGGATGATCAAGTGAACGCCTGGGGCTAGCGTGGTAGTGTTAATTGGTTGATTACGTAGGTGACACTACCCCTTGCTTCCTTCAAAGGGTAGATAATTAATTTGTAACTGATTTATTAAATTCAACATCTCAGTGTGAAATTAACGGTAAATTAAACTCTCTTTATTTAAAATATTCTGTGATAAAGAAAACATGAAATACTAAAGTTTTTAAAAGTATAAAAACACTTCATAAACACAAAACAAAGTTCTGTAGTGTTGAAACTGAAGTAAAGTAGCAGAAAATACGAATGGAACCATGTTAGACTATCCTTCCATGTTAGAAATATAAACTTCCGGCTACTATAATTTTGGAACCAAAAGGACCGGAACAAAAATTTCCGGATTTTTTAAAACTTTCGATCTCTCGAACTCTTGATCTCTCGAAGTTTAATCATGGTCCCCTGAAGTTCGAGTTATCGAGATTCACCTGTATTACCAAATTTAAATACTAGTGGGTACTAGAAATTATTTTTAGATATTTTAAGTCTGAATAGTAAAGGACACTTGTTTTAGTTAAGAGATCTTCCAAAGTAGTTTTGCAAGTGACCCATATATTAATCCAGCTTCTGCTTGTAGATCTAGAAGTAAAGAATTCTACATAGATTTATGTATCAATTTTGAAGTATATGGGAAAGAGTTGTGTGTACTAGTTTTTCTGTGGAAGGATATGTTTCATTGAAGTTTTATATTTCTTCTGGCTGTCCACAATTTGCTTGGCATGGCTAGCTGGATTAGTGGCTTGACGTGAATGAAAATTGTGGTATATGAATACAGACTGTTCCGGGGGTGATTTAATTATTGATCACCATTAACATCATTGTCTGTTACAATCAGTAATAGTCTAAATTGTGGGAAGATTTAAATGAAGTGTTTTTTTACATGAGTAAGATCACACTGTCTGACCATTTTAAACCCAATTGGTTAAGCATGGAAATTTAAAGTGTGAAAGATCAATTTCGGAAATGCTTCGAAGATGAGATTCAATGATTTCATTACTTCCATATTTTCCGAAACAAAAGAATTTGGGTCTTCACAAAGAGAACTACAAGTTTTTGGTTATGAAGGATATATTTGATTATCTCCACTTTTACAACCGCATCAATTTTATGTTAATATGGTTCATCG
>WFKH01011801.1:31291215-31301544 GCA_016163765.1 Magallana hongkongensis
CTCTTCGGAGATGGAGATTTGTATGTCCCCCTCTTCCTAAGTATCTGAGACACCCTGATATTATACTCTAATTTGTGGTTGGTTTAGAATGTTTTCATATCAGAATGAGATGTCAAAGTTTATTAGAATGATTTTTGTAAAAATGAAAATAAAGATATGAGGTAGAGATTTTACCATTGTACAGTGTTCTTTACACCTGAACCTTGTCAATATCTTGCAGCAGAATAATAGGCTAGACTGTATGTATAGTCAGATATAAAGCAGAGGCAAAGGAGAGGTTAGGGCTATATCAGGGTTTTATTGTTATGATTGGTTTGATTGTACGAAGTTGGTGCTATATTGATATTGAAATATTTTGTTCTTGGTAGTAAATATTATGCAAACTGTTGTAGGCAGAAAAAGAGGAAGCTGTACTGAAGAAATTGGAGACAGCCTCCAAAAAGACAAAGAGAAAGTACGCCGAAAGAGAAAAGCTGGCCAAGGTTGAACATGCCCTGGACGATCAATTCTCAGCTGGACGAGTTCTAGGTAAATAATGGTGATGAACAACTGATTATCTCAGGTGTTTGCCACTCTATGTGCATTGTATGGTTTATTATTTATTCAACTCATTATACCCCCGCAAACGAAGTTTAGGGGGGTATATTGGTTTCACCCTGTCCGTCTGTTTGTCCGTCTGTCCGTCCGTCCGTCTGTAGACGCAACTTGGTCCCCCCTATAGAATTTTTTACTACTGCATGGAACAGTCTGAAAATTTGTACATATGTTGAACACCATCTGAAGATGTGCACCTGCAAATTTTTTTAAGATCAGACAAGATTTAATGATTTTATGACAGTTTTCATTTTCCTTATTCTATATATTGTACACTGATGTGAAAAATAAGGGAGGTAATCCTTACAGATTTTATTAATTAATTAATAGTATTAAAACACTCTAAAATATATTTATATAAATACATCCAGATGGAGGTTTTTTGTCTTTATTTCTTAACTAAATTTATTTTTTATAAGTATTCTATCAACTGACAATGCAAAATTTTTGTTTGTCAATGATAAATTCTTAGGAGCTAATAAGAACATCAAAGACAAGTGTGGCTGAATTCATTTGTCCCAAGGGGGCCATTATCTGAGCCATGGTTTAGATGGAACGTGTTTAGGGAAAAATTGATAATCTGTAAAATGGGCGGTGGTTTTGGGGCTATTTTAAAACTGTTTCATGTAAACCAAAGTCTATCATTATAAGGAAATAAATAATATCATTATTAAT
Organism: Magallana hongkongensis; assembly: GCA_016163765.1. NCBI lineage: Eukaryota > Metazoa > Mollusca > Bivalvia > Ostreida > Ostreidae > Magallana > Magallana hongkongensis. The sequence continues at coordinate 31,292,485 of WFKH01011801.1, forward strand.
AAAGAAGTTAACTATTTTTAGAAGTTGTTTAAATTTATTAGTCAAGTAAATTGATGAAGAGACCCTATAGGACATTAATTTAAATGAAATTCAAAATTACTGATATGATTGTAGTGTTTTGGCAATTTTAAAATTGTTTGTAATATTAAATTTTCTTTTTTACATAGTAGGGTAATTATGGTAATGTTTTGGGAGTTTATTAAATTTAACAAGCTCATCAAAGAAAATCAGTCCTATGGGATCAATTTTCTGATGTGGAGTTGCATTGTACCATAGGAGAAAGTGAGGAAAATTTGAAACAACTAATTGCATCTGTCAAGACTCTTATTAGAAAGATATTCAAAGTTTTATTAACAGAAGAGCATTGCTTGGCTACTGGTATTTCCATTTACTGCAAAGGGAGGGGTTATTGTCATTTTGTTGGTTTTTCTTTAAAACAATTAAATAAAAAAATATCAGAAATGTATTACTGTTATACATATGTATTTACAGTGAAGTTCTGACAATTTTGATTTTAATTTTTCTTTGTTAACTAATTTTTTTTTTTACAATTTTAGAATTTTTTTTATATATGTGTTGCAAACCTTTATTATTCAATTCAATTATTTGTCCCATTTAAAATTAGCCTTGCGGGGGGTATTAGTCCCATTAGGACAGTTCTAGTTTATGACTGGTTGTCCTCTTAAATATGCTAAACTATAAATATCAAATTACTACTAAATAGATGGTATGCAAAGGTGGTTTTGTGCGATGAAGAAAAAATAGAAGCGAGGAATGTTGTTCAGTTGTCGTTCTGACACTGGTTAACTCATTCCAAGGAATAGCTTTGTCATAGTTACACTGAGCACAAACAAAGTAAATATACACTGTTTCTGCTCCATGATGAAGCATGTTATACATACATGTACATTTGCTTGAAAGTTTTCATGTTGCTATCATGGTATTTAGTTCTGAAAAATGCACAGCTTTTGTGTAGTAACCTACATTTCTGGTCCATTTATAATTTACCTTGTAGGACAGCTCTTCTTGCAACCTTTCTACCATTCTGGGTCAGAGATCAGATTTGAATCATTCTGTTGAATGGTTTGACAGATTTTGATTTACAACACATCTTTGTTAAAGAAACTTGAATTTAATGATTTGTTGTGGGGGTTTTTCTTTGTGTAAATAGCATTTTGTTTAACAAATTGGACCCAAAAAGAATTGATTACTGTTGTATTTTTATATAAAAGGTGGTGTGGCAAAATTTAACATGGACAATTGTTGCTTTCCTTCAAGACCCTGGGCTAGATAAGTTTTCACTAATTAGTGCCATGTGTTAGATAAGTAGTACTTGGTATAGTTTAGGCTTTCAGCAGGTAGTTTGATGTGTTGGATCCAGTGGGATAGGTAGTACCGTGTCAGATAGACTTTCACCTGCTATTGCAACAATTCAAGAGAATATGAAGCTCTTTTGATTATCTCTAATGATGAGTTTGTTCGGATTCCCCTTCATGAATCTGTGATTGACAAAACGAACATCTGAGAGAGATTATCAATTAGTTATATATACATTATTTTATTTTTCCTGACTTGGGGAAAACAAGGGCTTGACTTTTCTAGGAAGGCAGGAATACTTCCCTCTCAAAAAAAAATACTTATAATTTTGAATTTGGGAATGTTGTTATAGGATATTGTTGAATAAATGGGAAAGGGGATAATTTTGATCAAAGTAGAGATACTTCAATTTGACTTAAATATTAAATGAAATAAATTAAAGGGGTGGGAGCGCAGAGCTTTTTGAGAAGGAGGCACTGGAATATGATTAATATTAAGTATTAATATATCAAGGGATGAATGTCACTCTTTGCTGTTGCAGTGTTTTTCTGACATGTGTAACCTTCCCAGAGTGAAACACAAAGTCTGTATTTGGAGAGTACAGTTCACAATGACTGATACCCCCTGCTGATGCAGATACATTTTAAATGAAAGATTTCAATGCTTGTGTTGGTGACCATCATTAAATCTTAAATATACATTACTTTTATAAAATAAAATTAAATAAAAATGATTTATTTCTTGATTGGACTGGCATATGTACAAAATATAGACTTCATATTTGGTCTAGTGTCAATAATAGTTAACTTGAGGGTCAAGGTCAGAGGTCTAATTTGCTGCCATGGGACTGACTTGTTGTAAGAAACGTGTTATTTACTACCATACTTAGTTTTCTCTGTTTATGATCTCTAGTGATGAGTTAGTTTGGATTCCCCAACACGAGTCTGTGATTGAGAACATGAACACCTGAAAGAGGTTTATTATCAAGATCTCTACTTTTTTGGCAAGGAGTTGTATCAATTGTGCTGACCATTTTGATCTTTGATATTTCTTTTCTTATTTTTTTCCTGAAAGATAATAGTACGAGCCAGCATTGTTCTTAAGCTTGATGAAGACATCACTCTTTGCTGTTGCAGTGTGTTTCTGACATGTGTAACCTTCCCAGAGTGAAACACAAAGTCTGTATTTGGAGAGTACAGTTCACTATGACTGATACCCCCTGCTGATGCAGATACATCTTCCAATTAAAACAAAAATTCTGACCCCTGATCATTATCATGATGTATTTATTGTACCAGGTGTGGGAGCACATCTTGCTTGGTTCCTAGTGTCTGTAAATGACTTGATGAACCTAAACTATGTGCTGATATCAAAATCAGTTTGTCGCTGTTCGTGTAATCTTTTGACACAGGACTTGAAGTTAAAACTGATACAATTTACAAAAGATCATGTACAAAAAAACTGTTCTTATCAAAGAGCATAGGTAAAATAATAAGTGAAGGAAATTGTTATTCAGAAAAAAAAAAACCCATAGTTTACCTAGACTTTTAGATAAGAATGGCTACATTGTACTATATAAACTTTTTAAGTAACTAGTCCTTGTGCAATATGATGTGGTTAAATGATGAATTTTAAACATATCCTGAAGTGCTTGTCACAAAATGCAGGACAATTACCGGATTCTGATTTCCATTCATGTCTAGGATTAGGATTACCAGAGTCAGTTGCATAAAGTGTTCACACTAGTTATATTTTTGTAAAACAAATTTTTACACCTAAGTGACTTCAATGCAGTAAACATATAATTAATAAACCTGTTAAGACTTCAAATTAAAGAAGTATCTGAAGTAATTTTTGTGGAATATGATGTGGTTACATGATGAATTTTATGAATTATCCTAAGAAGTGCTTGTCACAAAATGCAGGACAATTACCGGATTCTGATTTCCATGTTTGTAGGATTAAGATTACCAGAAGCAGTAACATAGTGATTATACCAGTAATGTTTTTCTCTTCTTTTTCAACAGCTAAAGTGGCATCCCGCCCAGGACAATGTGGTCGTTGTGACGGTTACATTTTGGAGGGAAAAGAACTCGAGTTCTACCAGAGAAAACTTAAAACTAAGAAGGGAAAGTAAACATGTGATGCCATTATTTAAAATAAAAAAAAAAACTCCTCAAATTGTGTTTTCTACTTGTTTGTTGACACGAAATAGTAGGATTAGAAAAAAATGCACAAAACACTAATTTAAAAGAAAAGACGGAGAATGAGCAAATTTGGAGTACCGGTATATCTAAAATTTTCTAATGGATTTAGTAAGACAGGTTTTGAATTGCCAAGTAGTATCTATATAGTAGAATTTCAGTACATCCTGATGACCATGATAAAAGTATCAATATACATGTATTATTGCTGTTCTTTCCACTTATAATTCTAGGCAATTATTCATCATGGTGAATAAATGAATTTAAGATCTCTTCAGAGACGGACATTAGATTGAGCATGACTCCATCATCCTGAGTCGTGGATAACTGAATAAACTCATATTGACCCAATTCAAGGACAGTGAAGGTTTAGTGTTTTTAAGCCGCCAAAGTAGAGGGGCGTATAAGGCGTTAGATAGTCCCCATTTGGAGCAATGAAGACAAATGATTCTCATGTAGTTATGATATTCTATTTTGGCTTGTATTGCTTTTAATAGGTAGTATAAATTTGAATGATGAAAATAGAATATTTTGTAAACCTAACTGATATTGAACTCCAAATTAATCAATACAGCATTTTATGTTTAAATCTTACACTATCAATTTAGAGCAGATAAATCTAGCATATACATGTACATGAATACAAATGTTTCATCTACTTCTAATGTGATGAATTGCAAATATTGGGCATGAATGGGTCAAGACTATTCTAGGATTCCTGAAAGCGCAGTTCTTGCAATTGAGTGGTAGCTTTTTCAAATTTGTATGCGGATATGCAAAGGACTATGGGTAGTATGTCTTGCTGACTGCCGTAATATAAATGGCAAATAGTAAATGCAACAATAAAAATTTAACGTTACATCGCAATGTTGCAATTTTCAAATGGGCACAAAACCTGGCATGTAAAAAATATGTCATAATGCACAGGGGGAGGTATATTTCGAACAGGCTGTGTATGGATGTACTTGACAGCTTTTAACCAATAATGTCCTTTCAAATTAGCAGAAGGCAAAATACAAGATAATACATATCCATGTGTTCTCCCAAGAAAGTTAATAAAATACTGGTCAACTGGTGAACAGAATTGGCTTGTTGAAAGCTAGATTTTTCAGTGTTGCGTATTGGGGTACTTCTAAAAGCCACTGACAGGTAGAATCTCAATTTTAATTGTTAACAAGACACTTGCATTACTTATCAGCAAAGTTGTAAGAGTTGTTTAAAAAATTTCACAGGCAGATTTCACAGATTTGCATGAAAAATTTTGTGTGCTTTGAAGACTGCAATTTATCAATGCAAATAAAAGTCTAATGATATATTTATATGTATTTTTCAATTGAAAAACATCCAATCTTTGCATATTACATGTAATTGTAAAATATATATAATTTTTCTGCACAGTTTGATTAGTTTAATGCAAATAGTACACATACAACAGGATATGTCAGAGTATGTTTTTTAACAACCCTGATATAAATAACGATATATACCCTATAACACAAGTATAAATCAAAACCATACATTTTTATACCATATAGTTTTATTGTGTTATATAAGATAGGTACAAATTTAACAGAATTAAAAATGTCATAGCATGAAATGCACCATGAATTTAATCATGAAAAGGGTCCGTTTTAAACACCTGTACAAAAATACTGCTCTATGGTGATGGACAAAGTACATATGATCCAACCCAGCTACTTGTTCCAAAAGAAAATTTGACAATTTTGGCAATCTCCAATTACAGTCCATGAAAAAATGTTCATCTGTACAAATTTATCTATAGCCTAGCGACTACACATATACGGTAGTAAAATTATTTAACTATAACTCTTTAATTCAATAAAGTAGATCATACTACTATATTCCATTTTATTTTATTATATCCATTCCTTTCAAACTTCCAATAGGAAAACAATCAGCAGTACACATGTACTGGAAATGGAATGATCAATAACAATTACATATACACACAAAGAAAAAAAATCCCATCAAAATAAACAATCAGCATTTGCAAATGTGTCATACATGTACAACGAAATTTGTATCATTTTTTCAGCACATATGGATCCAAGTCTTGTTTTTTTAACAACCCCGTCAATGATATAATTATGAACATTAAAAACCTGAGTTACGTACATTAACTGATTTATGTGAATACTATGAGTTTAATACAAGCTTACATTGCTTCTATACAGGTTTAAGGTTACAATGGAGTCTTTTTAAAAAATTATATATGTACTACACTATACAAAGATAAGTTTGAGAAATCTAATCAAATTTTTTCCTCAAGACTTTTAATTTTCAAAAAACGGTCACTGTTTTTTTATCAAATTAGTTTTTTAAAAATCTTTAACAAGTAAAAAAAATCTTTTGATTAAATGTAAGGTTATAAAGAACCAGACACTTTAAAAGTTACAAAAACCATGCAAAGCAAAGATACCAGTATTGTAATCTAGCTCGCTTAAATTATAACCTTTCCCATTTGTTTCTATAAGTGAACTTTGAAATGTGGTTTAGAAAAAGAAAATAAGACCTTTACTTTAGTTGCAAATATATAAGTAAATGATTTAAGGTTATGTGGTCAGATTTGAATTGCATACCAAAAGAATGTTTTTTGCCACTTATAATATATGAAAGGGAAATGGGAAAAATATTTAATTTTCAGAAATTTAAATATATATGACTGTACAGTAATGCTTAACTCATGCCATGATAACAAAATAAAATTTCTCTAGAACAGATCACATATCCTGAAAACTAAATTCTGCTTTTTTTTTTATGATGGACTAGCTGCTAGTGTCGAAACACAAATCTGTTTATATGCATTACAAAAAACATACCTAGTTCAAAGTGTATGATCGTGCATGCTACACGATTTATATATGTATTGATATTGAAATCTGACTGAATTTTGCATCATCTTTTGAAAATACATTTTACTATTGATATACATGTACACTAGATGTGAACTTGGTTTTTTGCATATAGTATATAAATTTGTTAAAGAAAAATATGTACAAATATTTCCTAATAAATATCACAATGAATATGAGTAGCTTCACACCAAAGGGATGACAGTAAATTGGAATAGAATTTAATTGTGAAATCAAAATGGTGGTATAGTTGTAATGAATTATCTTTAGAAGAAATCAAAATTTCTATCTTCAAAATATTTCATATTTCATTAAAACATTAAATTCCATTTCCCCATAATGTGACACTGCCTACATTAAATATCAAATTCTTATTCTTTTGGCCTAATGTACACTTTATCATAACTCTGGTACATGTACTAGCTAGTACTTGTAAAAAATCATGAGTTAATGAATTGCATACTGGTAAACTTTTTTTATTGAACGGTTTTAAACCATTGTCATTGAAATATACCACCATCACTCACCAATGAAAAAAAAAAGAGAAGAGGCCCATGGGCCAGATCGCTCACCTAAACAACGGTTACTAGTATCATTTTATATAAGTTTTATAATAGTGTCTAATTTCTGGTTCATGTTTTTCAGCTGAGATACTATATAACTAACCCATTTGGGGGGGGGGCTGGGGTTGACCTCGGGTGTGTTCGACTGTAAAATTTTTTAGAAGTGGGTTGATTTGGTCCCAAATTTAACGCACTTTAAACACAAACCCGAAGTATGTAATTTTATCTTTTCAATTAAGAGCCTGCCAACAAATCTGAGCATTATTAGAATAATAAATGATAGTCTTAAGGTTCTCCGATCCTCAGCTTTAAAGTATTTTTTTTTTTCAAAAAAAGTTATTTTTCCATCAAACTTTGTAAATGAAATGAAATAAAATGAAATTTTTATATGGTATCCATGCATTTTACAAAGTTATTGCAAAGGATGACTGCACTTAAGGACATGCGATATTTGCGAGAAAATAAACTTTTAAAAGAAGAATTTTTCTTTCAATTGCAGAAATGGCCAACATCTAAACTGCAACTTTACGTAATTGCGTTAAATAAAAGTATGTTGTTACCAAGTACGAATTTGTTTTCATAGGCGGGGGTCATCACGATTTCTTTAATCTCCATACGATAATGGGGACGCCCACTTTTATACTGACTTCATACATAGTCAGGGCATGTTTGTCTATTGTTCTCCGTTTAACAGTAGTTGTATATTTGCATTATCAAAGTTATGTCAAAGGGAGATTAATAGACAAACATGCGCTCATGGTTTAAATGAGAAAAAACTGCTTCTTCTTACTTTCGCTTTCCCTGTTGTAACCAAGGGTTGATGCATGTTGAATATTATAATTAACCACGTGATTTCTCACCTCAGGTAACTTTGTGAATACAAAATTCTATCATGTGACGTGTAAGGTAGCATGTTATGTGCTAACTAGGACAATGTTTTCGAACACGTCAAGTTGTCAAGCATTGATTTAAAGTCTTCTTTACTTACATGGGCGTGGTTTTATTGTTGAAACCATAGTAAATAGTATACTTGTACCATATAGAATAGATAGGGTTATGGTGAAAGAGTGATCACATACATTTTTATACATGACATTGTTATTCGTACTAGTCTAATTTTAGTACCATTCTGATAATGTCAGCTCCACCTCTCATGCATATTAATATCAATCTTATGTTTGATCAAGGGCAGATAAGCAAAAATTCTCCTTTTTTCGAAAGTTGTAAGGAGAAAAACATAGAATGAGCTTATTGTATCACAGTCTAAAATCTTAATTCATGTTGGAAATTGACTAGACTCTTTAAAAAATTAACAAAAGTTATATTTGGTTAAGAAATAAACGCAACAGAAGCGACCAAAAAGGGCCCAAAACCCGGCGCTAAGTGCAGTCATCCTTTGCCTAAAATGAACATAATGGAATAAATAAAAAAGTTGAGTTTGAAAAAAAAGTACCGCTTCATCGGTGGCTCGAACTCTTTACCCACATGAAATTGACTAGTAGTTCTCCGTGGATCCACTACGCTAAGCATGTAGTTGTGTGACTTATGGTAATACTAACACTAGAATACTAATTCAAATTGTCTGTATAAAAGTCAGATTTATGGTACGAATAAAAGAAATCCGCATAATTTAGAGTTATCGAACATTGCTGAGGATCGGAGATCGTTAAGTCCTTGCATTCCAAATTTTGATAACACTCCTTATTGGTTAAAACATTTTCCCTATATATTTTTATGTTAAACTTTGAACCCCTCTTGGGGCCCCAGTATTAGTCGGGGGTCACAATTTTAACAATTTATAATCTACATTATTTGAGGATGCTTGCATAGTAATATCACAAATTGGAGCATTGTAGTTCTTGAGAAGAAGATTTTTAAACATTTCCCCTATATATTTCTATGTTAAACTTTGAACCCCTCTTGGGGCCCCAGTATTGGTTCAGGGGTCACGATTTTAACAATTTATAATCTACATTATTTGAGAATGATTGCATAGTAATCTCACAAATTGTAGCATTGTAGTTCTTGAGAAGAAGATTTTCAAACAATTTCCCTTTATATTTCTATGTTAAACTTTGAACCCCTCTTGGGGCCCCAGTATTG
>WFKH01011801.1:31301644-31330613 GCA_016163765.1 Magallana hongkongensis
TATATTTCTATGTTAAACTTTGAACCCCTCTTGGGGCCCCAGTATTGGTCCGGGGGTCACCATTTTGACAATTTAGAATCTTCACTATATATACAAGCTTTGGTGTAAATATTGGCATTTCTGGTGCAGTGGTTCTTAAGAAGATTTTTTAAAGACCTATATTCACTGTTTCGCAATTATCTCCCTTTAAATAAAGAATTTTGGCCTTTATTTTAAGAAATTTACAATCCCCTTTCCATAAGGATGCTTTGTACTAAGTTTGGTTAAATTTGGCCCAGTGGTTCTAGAGAAGAAGTCAAAAATGTGAAAAGTTTACAGACAGACGGACGGACGACAGACAACAGGTGATCAGAAAAGCTCACTTGAACCTTCGGTTCAGGTGAGCTAAAAATATCAAAAAGCATGGTTACAAAATACATCACAGACCTGAAATGGCATATTTTAAGACATTTTCAAGGCTATATTCAAGTGAAACAGATGGTCAAGTAAGCAAGATTGTGCTGCTAGTAGAAGAATTTTAAGCCACAACAATATATATCTGTTATACATGTGAATTTATTGTTTCCCTTTAGCACTATAATGGTTGATTCAATTGGCTGAAGGATGGTTCTTTCCTGCAGAATATCCAATACACTTCCCTTTTACTATCACTCATAAGACTGGAACTGTCCCTAAAAAAATAATTCAAACTACCGGTATATAAGATGCATGAAATACAACTCAAAAGATACAATTTTATTACTGTATACAGGGTTATTTTCACTCTGTGTTTGTTTCGCCCTTCTATTTCGCCCCATCTTGAATTCGCCCAGACAGAGTTTGAAATAAATACTCTTTCTAATTAAAACAGCTATTTAAAAATGAATTTGTTTTGAATTCGCGCAGTTTAAAATTTGCCCAGACAATAAGGGCAAAAGGTGCAAAAATAAAAAGGGGGCAAATATTTCCCAGTATACAGCAATTGCTTAATATTTCAGTATTAATATTAATGAAAGATAAAGTAAAAAGCATCTAAACAATGAAATAATGTAATAGACAGGTGTGCTCATGCACTGAGTGAAGTTACCTGGATAACTATCATGCAAATATAGCATATCAAAGATTTGTACTTAGGTTAATGATCTTTTGAAATAACAAAAGATTTTATGATCATACAGACCATTCCCATTCTCTTAAAATTTATAAATGTAAAACAAATATGGGGTTAGAATGGCTCTTGAATTGAGGTGAAAGATTTAATGAAATAACTTAAAAAGTTAAACTCCTTATCATTTCAGTCATCATTGCTAGTCAACAAATATTAGTATCAAATTAAAATACTACACAATGATATTATAACATATCAGTACCGTATTTATCAGACACTTATTAAATTACAACCTGTATTTCTCTTTTCTCTAGTAAGACGCACAATGAACAAAAAGAATAAAACATATTATTGCCCGACACCCTCCCCACTCTTTCTTCAGAATGCTTTTCAGTAGCCAAATTTGATTGATCCTTCCTAGCTGTCTCGTTATCATTACAAAGTTGAAGCTGCCGCTCTCTTCATCAGTTCATGTGAAAAGGATGAGAAGGAGAAAAGTAAAGGACAATGGGGGCACCATATCCTGGCCAAATTTTGACCAGAAAAGCTCACTGAGTCTTCAGAACAGGTTTTCAAAACATCCCTTGTTTTGAAACTTATTTTTTTTAAACAGAAGTACAGTATGAAGACCTTTTTCATACATAAAGAATAATTTTAATAATACATGTAATAATTTCAATAAAGGAGGTTTATATTAGTGGTATTCTGATCAAATTTCATGTCTACTTGATAAAAAGCATGAAATTCATGCAGCATGCTCATCACAGCATTGACAGCATTATTCTAGATATAAAGCTAAGATGTCATTATACAGATAGTTTATATGGACATATGTACCTCTGGGGGAATGCTATTCTCCTGAAATAAAAACAACATCCACATTGATTGATTTGATTGAGTGCTACATTTCCTTCCCTACAATTGCAAGTTGACAATAACAGAAACCAAATTAACCCATCAGGCTATAACATGTGCGGATCCAGAAAATATTTCCATGGGGGTCCGAGGAATATTTCACTATTTAATAAATTTGAATTTTTCTGGGGGGTGGGGGTGGACCCCCCTGACCCCCCACCCCCTCCTCTAGATCTGCCCATGTATGAGGAGCAAGCAATTTAAATGAATGGCTGGAATGCTTCCTGGCTGTAAAGTAACGACACTAACCTCATTGACATCTTGGTTGGTTGGTTCTTCGTCGTCATCAGAGGATGAATCACCAGAGGAATCGTCTGTAGCATGAGTATCTACAAATTACACAATGACTAGAATTATTGGTGTAAATGTGAAAGAGACTCATAGCATGGCCCCAAGATCATGAGGCAGTCTTTGGCCTCAATAATTTGTACTCTGCCTTTATCGCAAAGCTCACTTGGGTGTATTCGCTGCGAGCGATGGACTGATGCGTTGAGTGACGACACTATTGATATCGCGAGTTGCAGTTATAAAACAAGCATTTTCATTGGCCTTTTTAGTACCCGCCCACTCTTACCTTCTAATGTGGTATTGTTAATTTATGCACCAAATGCCAGATGTGTCGTTTAACTCTGTATCTGAACTGCAAAAACTAAATCACTGCAATAATTGACAGTTCTCACAATAATCGCTTCTTCTTTTTTTGTATAAACAATTGTCAAAAACACGCTGTTTAAAGAGGTTCAATCCCCATTTCATTTTTCAGTATATTACATACTTCATCGATAAATTCAAATCATTTTAACACATCAATTTAAGATGAGGCAGTGTTTATTTTGTTGTAGCTTATTTCAAAGAATTCACAACAGATACCGACAATAAATATTACATATATTGCATTTTATTGAACTTTGACCGATTAATATGACACACTTAGAACTACAAGTGTGCACGTGTTTTCAAACATACACAAAATTTGAAATTTACGGCATATACGCGTGTTCAATAACTGATCTGTGATTAACGTTATTTTGTAACTCACTTAGTCTGTAGAAACATTCATTTTATTAAATGTTCCTCGATATTCATCAGACAATATTTACTACTGATGTTGACACTTTACTTGCCGCTGATTTTCTCTCAAACACGCTAATCGACCTCGGATTGTAAAATTCACGTGCAGATCGAGTCGCCATTTTACCATCAGTTTTCCATGTATATAAACAAACCACACTTTTTCATTTTGCGGAGCTGGTGACGATGTTTCAAAGATTTTCAGTACAGATTTTTTGTAAACAAAAAAGTGAAGACGTATGCTGTAAAACGTCTAATGGATTTCACGGCGTGTCGACCCGATTTTCCCGTGGATCTACATTTTGCAACAAGTTTTTTGTGAGGAAAAACTGTTCAACTCATGCGATTTTCCATAAACATATATGGTACATTATGAACGGTTACGTAAAGTTTATTTGTTCACTAAACAGTTTCTGACGAATTTTTTCACAATGAACTGAATAACATTATTCGATAAGCGAAGGACAATCTGTGACTGATAATCCATATGCGCCGATCCCTGCTTTTAGGGAACTTTTTCTTTTTTCTTTTCATTAACATTATTTACACATGTACGTAAACATCGCCCCCTCTGTTATCAAATAACTCTGTATGTAAGAAGTTTTCTTTCTCCGACATATCTTTCCATGTGTTAGCATCATGTTCTCAACATGCATTTGATAAATGGGCGGGTCTATATAAATGCGCCAATCAGAATCTTTATTGCGAATCGCAATTGAAATACACACCGTCTAGAAAGTGTCAACACTCAACGCAATGCTACATCGCTCGCAGCGAATACACCCAAGTGAGCTTTGCGATAAGTATTTTTATAGAATATGCACACAAAATTACAAAATTGGTTTGCCTGTCATGTTGCACTAAAAATTTGATTGTGTCCATTTAATATAACTAACATTCATTTTATAAGAGTATTAGATTTTTTTTTGTTTGGGTGCTTATCTCCATCAGATATGGCCTTGAATTTGAGGCCTGAACTTAACCTTTCAGCTCATTATATATCCAATATATATTTAAGGAAAACTTAATGTTCACAACAACAAATCATCAATCTGTAAGAATAATAGCTAGTGCAAAATAAAAGCTTTATCAACTTAAAATATCCTTCAAGAGAACATTCTCAAGCACTGTACTTCTACTGGTATATATATATTGTACTATATTGTACTCACTAGTCACTGGTACTGTTGCCTTGGTGTGTGTCAGGCCCTGGTAACATGTCAGACACACACGTAGGGGTTTAGATGACTGCTGGGGGAGGAGCCATTTGTTGCTGGAGCAGTCCTTACATACAACTATCCCACACTTTCTACAATGGTGCTGAAAATTCAAACATACAGAGAATAACATTCTGTGGAATACACATATAATCAACATAATACAAAACTATTCTAATTCATTCATTCACTGACAGTGCAAGAGGATACAAACTTTTTGATTTGTTTCAGATATTTAAAGTTTGAATGAAAACAATTGTTTGAAAATTTTAATGTTATTTTTTTGGTTCTTATTAACCATACTCTTAATACAATATATGCAAAAGAGTTTCCTCAACAAAATAGCATAAGTGTCATATTCATCAACTGTACGTCACACGTTCATGCACACATCAGTTTTATTTAATTTGTAAGCAATACAATAGATTTAATGTTGATGGCTTGTAACAGTTGAAACACTAAAAACGAAAGAAAGAAAGAAAAACTTTGAGTTTGCATTATTGTACTTATGCAAACTTACATGTAGACCTATTAATGAAAAAATCAAAAAGCAACAATTTGTGTGTTCAACATAACACATATATTTCAATGATGAAATCATCAAACTTGACTCTTTTGTGAAAAATGATCAAGCATGACCCAAACAGGATGACTACTCAAGAACTATTTGCAAAGCATTACTGGTTATTAGTGAGACTTGTAGAGTTTATGTCGGCTCAATATTCACAACCAGTGTACCAATTCTAGAGTTTTCAATGTGTATCTTTCAAAGCTTTTTGTACTTTGTGCTGCTCACTATGAATCAAGTCTAGTTGAACTTTGAACAATTATGGATATCTTTAATACCATGAATGTATCCAAGTGAATTATACATCTCAAATCACCATTTCTTTGTATTTTAACCCCAATATTTGGAATGCTTCAATATCTCAAAGTATTTTTCTCAGTCCCCATTCAATTTCAAAATACTGTGGAATCATTTAAATTTGTGGGGGCCAATTTTCGTGGACTGTGGGCTTTTTGCTTATTCGTTGGGATTATTTCGTGGATGTGCCGGTTTTCAGTTTCAGTAAGAAAACTAACTCTTTCAAAATTTGTTTTTGTTGAGGATTTAAATTTGTGGGGGAGGGCTACCCACGAAATTCACGAAAATTGAGCCACCACGAATTCTAATGATTCCACAGTAACCAAGTTTGACAGTACATCAATCATCCTCCTGGGAGGTGCTCACTTACCCGCCGATTGATCAGTGTGAACTGGGACTTTTTGCAATGCATGCAGAGAGTGGCCTCAGAGTCAGGAACCCACACAGGGGAATCATTGTCTGTGTTCTGGGTTTTTCCCTCTTCAAAATAACAATTGTTTCCTTTATAAACACATAATATGTGACCATAAAAGCAGGAACATCAACATTAATTCCTAGTATTCCTACATCAAACTATTTATGAATAAGACAACACATCCCTCTCTAATCTTCATCTAATAGTTCAATGGTGTCAGCTGCCAACAGTCACAATGTCTGAATCACTTATTCAAATACCATCTTTCCCAAATAAAACTTTGAAGTTTTCCTCCCCAACCCATCAATGACAGTGGAAATTTGTTTTCCAAAAATGGACCAGTCAGTCAGGCTTTGAAAAAGTGTCTTGATTGATTGAAACAGCTCTAAACATCTGTTCCAAAAGTACATGTACTTTAACACATTATAAAGCAGATTAATACAAACTTCATTTTGTGAAGGAAATGCTTGTCAGAATCAGTATGACAAGAGCTGTCAAAAGACCTTGTCATTGCTGGATAGCCTTGACCTCTGACAGCAAAACAGATCTGTCTTGATATTGTATAGGCCATCCCCATGATTTAATTTCATCATAGTTATTTATCCTAGGAAAATATAACATTGGCCTTGATGAATGACCTTGACCTTTAACAATGACCTTGATATTGCAGAAGAATTGGCTTCTTATTTTTTGGTGGAGAGAAACAGACAGACATGTTTGCCAGTACATACGTTTAATAAGGAGATCATCCACACACTTTTTGATATGTGACATCCACTGGTGTTTCTCTGTAGAAGTAGCTGCATATACAACAAAGGATTTGCTGGGACTTATTAGTTTCCAGCCATTCCGTAGGGCTGAAATCAAACGACAGTTATAATTAATACAAATCATCAGACAAGTAACAGATGGTCAATTGCCATCAGGAAGTACTTTTAATATTACATGCATCTCTTTGACTATAAGGTAATAACCAACTTCATAACTTTAATTATTTTTCACACCATTGTTGTTTTTACATAATATTATAAAACTCAGCAGATATGTTTTTGCCATTTTACTTTCAATTATTATTCCTTTTCTATAGTCAAAGTTAACTTAGTACAGTATAAAACAAAGAAGAATTTAATTTAAAATTTTCAAAATATAACAAAATATTGCTATGTTTCAATTGACAGGTAAAAAAAATCATGGCATAAAGAAGAGAGTTAAAAGAACAAACAACCTTTAAATTCTGGGAACACTGTATTTTTTCCATTACATTTACATTTAAATTGGGATATGTCCCTATATAACCTAAACATATAATCA
The DNA here is from genome assembly GCA_016163765.1 of Magallana hongkongensis. Taxonomy (NCBI): domain Eukaryota; kingdom Metazoa; phylum Mollusca; class Bivalvia; order Ostreida; family Ostreidae; genus Magallana; species Magallana hongkongensis. The sequence continues at coordinate 31,308,526 of WFKH01011801.1, forward strand.
CTGTTTGATAACGTATGTAAAAAGTAACACATCTAAATTAACCATTGATAAGATCTGTATTGTAAATCATGTATCAACATACTAAGTATTATCCAATACTGAAATGGTTCCTGGTTAGTACATATTTTTTGAAAGCAGAAGGAAAATGACAACCTTATATTCATTCTTACCAATAGATTTCTTTAATATGTATAATATCTGTAAGGCAGCTGAAAACATTCTTTTGTTAATATTAATAAAATGTGTATTATGGGCAATAGTGAAGTTAGAAATAAAATCTATGGACAGTAAAAGCCATGATATCTAACAATTAACTAAAAACAGAAAATAAAGATCGCATAGAAGGGGACATGATTTAATTTCCTGAAATTTTATTTCATAATATTGCTGCATTTAAAAAAAATTGCTGTTCTTTAATTATTCTGCTTGTGTTAGTTGCTGTTGACACTTGATTCTATAAGAAAATTGGTTCTTACTCTCATCTTTGTACCTGAATACTACAAAACCAATCATTTCCATGATCACATAAGGAACATTGTCTGCAGAGAGGTGAAGACCAAATTAATGGCATTCATTCATTTAAATTTTCTTCAATGAAAAATTGAGAGATCAAGAGTCAAAACAACTTCTCATTTACCTGCTTTTAATTTTTAAAAACTACAAATATGTAACCCAGATAGCAAGACTAAAGTGCAATTTATGAAATACTAAGAAAAGCTACCTCAAATATATTTCAAAAGAACAAAAGAATTTCTATTAAAACAGTGGAGGTTCTGACAATTCCAATAGCAGTTTCAAGATCTAAGCTATAAAATAATGGAGAAAGCACCAAGCCCAAGGAATTCTATCATGTATATATAAGTCTTAAATCCTAAATATTTCGATGTCAAATAAAGAAAACAGACCACTCAAATTAACCCTCAAGTAACTGCTTCATACTCTTAGAAAAAAAAGCTGTGAAATCCATATTGCATGTATCTATAAGACACCCTTGCTATTGATAACCATGTTCAGAGTATGTGTTTTGCAAGTTGCTTCATCAAAATTAAGCTTTAGCATCACGGAAATTCTTATAATAAATTTATACAATTGTTTGAGCTCTGAATAGATTTTTAAAATTTGGTACTTGAAAACATAATGTATTCCTATTAATTACAAAACCAGTTTAGAACAAAAATAATTGTAGAATAATGAAACCATCAATAAATAAAATGATAAAAATAAACCACTTAAAAAAAGGCAGGAGGTTTCCTGCTTAAAATCTTTGTTGCACTTTCAGCTATCCTTTCGTGTCACTGTGTGTCACTCAGCTAAGTATTGACTGCATGCAGTGGCCCATTTTCACATATAAACTCATTACATTTAGGAAATTCTTTACTTTAATTTAATACTGAATTTTTCTTTTTTATCAAATATACTAGTACTTACAAATTGTCAGTGAAAAAACTCGGCAATATACTAATCTTGAGGTGAATATGAATTTCATGGTCTGGTATCATATAGTTTTCTAAACTTCCCAATTTTCATGTCTTGGACATATGTTAACTTGTAAAATCAACAAATAATCTACCATAATGTTCACTTTGATAAAAATCTGGTTTATAACAAATATTCTGTAATTATAACCATTCTAATGACAGCAATATATATATTTACCACCAATGCTATATACCATGATATACTTATCGATAATAGATATATAATTTTGTAATGTACATGATGTACCTTAAACACCCTTCAGATGCAATGCATGATAAAATATTAGACAGAAATACAGTTTCATATTTTCTTTTACATTTTTAACTTTGCATAAACTGAAACTATGAGTAAAAATTTTTTTCTGTGCGATGAAGATCATGACAACCAAAAACCAGATTAATGTAACAATCAGTACTCAATATTTGCCCCTATAAACACTCATCCTATGAATTTAAAAGACCCTGGTAACAAATTTGCATTTGGTTGAAAATTACATCTATTCATGTAATATATGTAAATATATTTTACTTTTATAATTTTCTCTCACGTTTCAACATTTTCATGACAGAATTTTTCATTTGTTCTGTACATAAGCAAAGTTCTTAAAATTAATATATACATTTGTTTTCCCTTGGACTGAAATGTCACACTTTCATTGGTTTAAACATAGCACGTGATTGCCTCATATATCTCTATATTTGTTCAGTGAGAGTTAATATTAGGCAATATGGCCGTCATTGGCCGACGCTTCGCTTACTCATATCGACATTTCATAGTATATTTAATACAGAAACCGCATGCCGTAAGTTCTTAAAGTATTTGGAGTAGTTGCCCTTTGAAATTCTTTAAAATTAGAGTAGTTGCCCTTTGAATATTGACCACACATTGTTGTGTCTGGAGCAGAACAAAATGGCAGCGTCGAAATTTGCTCAAATCTCTTCAGAGGAAAGGGAGAAAACGTTTAAAATTGAATAGCAACAAAACATTGTAAGTAAACATGGGTGAAGCAAAGATTTTTAAACAGTATTTGATAGGTGAGATTGATAATTTTGAAGAGTTAAAATGAGTTAAATTGGACGAGATGTTAGGCATCTTGTACATGGCTTTGCGTAGATCATCGCTATTTGTGAATAAATATGTCGCTTGATAGTCCTCGGGAAAACAAAACACTTATTAGGTTAGTTACTGACTTACTACGAAAATATATTGGGTTGATCAATCTCAAAGACGGCTCGGCTTCGCCTCACCATCTATGAGATTGATCAACCCAATATATTTCCGTAGTGAGTCAGTAACTAACCTAATAAGTAATAGTATTACAGGTAGACATTAAATTTGAGTATATTTTTTTGTATGATCTTTTTTATAACTAAAAAGATTATTGTGCTGTTATACAGTACATCAGTACATTTAAATATAAATCAAAACTAATTTTGATATACTGTTACAATTACAGTAGGTTTTTTTCTGGCTACTTACCAGTAATACTGTACATGTACCAATGTTATCTTCTAATATCAACATACCTTATATCATGTACCAGTACATGTATAAAACTTATTTCTTATAAAATGTTTATAATGTGTAAAAGGAGAGCAAAAGATGTTGCTTACTGGGGCAAATGTAGCTGTAATATTTAGTAATAAATATAGCATACTAAGAGAAACACTACACAGCAATCACTCAGTACCTCGTTTACCATCTGTTGTGTAAAAAGAACCTTCAAGGGACAAACAACACAGTTCTGCCATCAGTTAATTCCAAACAGGATTACAGATTATCAATTCAACACATACATGTATCAGTACAGGTATTCACATTACTACAGTATTACATAAGTTAATATTAAAAATTAAAAGTAGAAATCCATCCTTATTCATTATCACAAAATATGATCTCGATCTCTCTGTCTCTCTCTCTCTCCCTTGGTCTTTCTCTCTCTGTCTCTCTCTCTCTCTCATATTAAGATAGTTATTTCTAAGATATACTTACTTCCTTCATCTTGAACATCCTCTAATTTAACATCTTCTAATGATATCACATGTTGTTGATTATACTGCAAAATATCAGAAAAATATGTATTGAGTGTAGTACTAATAATTCATAAAGTCATAAAAATACAAAAATCTTGTCATTTAACAAACTTGCCTCCTGTAATAAATATATGTCCACTAGAATAATTATAGGAATACATGTAATTTAATTTCACAGAAAAAAATTTTCATTTGCTTTTAATTCATTATTAAGTTGCATGTATACATATAATACAATGGAACCTTTGTTATGAAAATATTTGATATATCTGAAAATTTTTCATTGAAATTTGAAGTTTTATTTTACACACCTTTTTTCGGTTTATGACAATATTGCCGTACACAAGAATATCGTTAAACAGGAAAAACTGCCGAGGTTTGGGTTTTTTCCGACACATTTTGGTTAGGACACCTTCTCCAACTAATGCTCGACCGGTTACATTTAATGGCTGCAATGAAAGGAGATAATATAAATGGGTATTTTATAGTGATCAATTAATAACAGTATACTAAAACTTTGCGCTTCCACTGATCATTCCAATTTTTTATCCTTTTCAAAGTCCATAGGTCTTTACACACAATAAATTTTTCAATCTATTTATTTTCAAAATGAAGTTTTGAACAGTGTGTGTAGACTTGCTCAAGTCTCTATGTTTATTATTTTGTGCTCTCTTTAATACCTTTAAATGATGCCAAACATAGATGTTTGATAACATTTAAGAATAGCACAGAGCAGGAATTAAAATTTCTGAAACACAGTTAAATTTGCAATATTTTTTATAAATATAAAAAGAATAAAACAACATAGAGACTTGTGCAAGTCTATAATGTGTTTCCTTTATAATAAAGGATCTATGAATCTGAAATAGATTTTATTTTAAACTAGATGGAAATCTAGTGTCCCTTGACACATAAATAAACTGATTATTATTTTTACTTCACAATCTATATACCGATATATTGCTATTTGATCTCCGGAGATGTCCTTTTTGATGTTACAGGAAGCAGAGCTACTTTTGACTGTGTACCGGCATAAAAGAAAAATTATCCCTGCTTGCAACTAATTTCAGCTTTGTTTACTGACTTCCTGCTTATAAATACATTCCCGAATTGACAGAAATGCCAAGGGAATGTGTCAATAACACTCTGTATATTACTAAACAACACAATTACTGTGTGATTCACAGCTTACGGCTACTCACCATTCAACAGCTTAATCCCTAATTAAGAAGTTTTCCCTTTTATCAAATTCTGAATCATATAAATGAAGAATGAAGCTATGCTTCTTAAAACACAGAGATATAGAGAGCTTTAATTTAAGAATTAGATTCTCGTTTTTATGATTGTCTCAGGGTCAATTTTTTTCTTGGAAACTCGACACACAGAATAAGAAGGCGGGGTTATGTCACTGATATAGTGACATATTCTAACACAAAATTTCATATAACATACTCATGGAACATAAGACAATGCCAATTTTCCTATATCCAATGTTATCCAAAGATAGCTTTAAATAATAATATGACATTTCAGAATGTATAATGACAATTTTCAACCTATCCCAGCACGGTGACTCAGCTAATTCAAATCATACAATGTCATGTAGTACATTAATGTACTATATGAGTAATTTGTGATAAATGACTAATTTGTGAAAAGAAAAGACTTCTTTTTTTGCAATGACCAGGAATCAGACTGTGAAGTAACCATTCTGGTTTCATGTATCTTGATCATGTCAAAATATTTAATCAAAGAGAAAAAGCCTAAAACTACCTGTCCAGATGCACCAAAACATTGCTCCACATAGGCTATGCGCCTGCTGTTGGCCTCCGAATGAACTAAAATAAACAGAAAAAAGTTCACAAATTTCAATGAAAAAAATAATATCTTTTAAATTATATTATCTTGAAAGTGACAAGCAATGTCTTCTTTGGAATATTTATTTACTACAATCAGTGGCGTAGCTAGCCTAAGTTTGATGTGTACGCCCATAAGACAGAGGGTCTGGGAGGGTCTGTATACTTTACTTACGGGCACTTTAGTTGAAGTCTGAAGCAGACAAGACAAAGAGGATAGGAGAAATGCAAGAATTATACATAGAGATCTGCAAAAGCTTTGACTTTATCTTTAACATATGCTTTTACTCATGAGCATTCTAGAGTTAACCAGATGGGGCTAAGGGGACAGAGTGAGAGGAAAGCTCCAGACAAGAATTTTACACAGATATCTCTTAAATATGCTATGACCTTGATCTAAAAACTTGATTCAAAGTCACTGTCTATTCTATACCCAAAAGCAATATGTGGGTGAAATTGGAGCCCAATTATGCTAAATATATTCCAGACAAGTGATGTCAGTAAGACAGACTGATTGCTAATTGGGCTTCACAGACCTAAATTAAGGAACAACGGCACTGCAACCCAACCCCACCCTTCACCCAATCCAGCTATAGGACTGTCCTTGACCCAGTGTTGGGATAGGGCAACCCCTAACCCTAGATTGGAATCACCACCTATCTTTAATTTGACGACAAATTCAGAAAGCCCTCTAATCCAGATATAAAACCTAGAAATACCAGCATACATTTGCTAGTTTTTAAAGGTTTGGAAATATTTTTCCCTTTTATCATTGCACAATAAATTTCAAATCAGTATGAGCCAGTAACTGTACAGAATATTCCAAGAATGATATTAAATGTTATATGGAATTTATAGATTCGAGTTAGAATTTATTTAACTTATTCAGGTATTCCTGATAACAATGTTGTTTGTTAAAAGGACACCTTTGGAAATAAGCTTTTGAGTTTTCATGGGTTATTCTATGTATTCTGGTATCATATTTATTGTGTCTTTCAAATACCATGTCTTTTAAATTAATACCATTATTGATGCACAATGTACAATGTATGCACAATATGTTTGTTTACTTGATTATGACATGATACCAAATAAATATATCTATAAAATATTGCTGGGGTGTCACTCCTTTTATTCTTGTGGTCTAAAAATATACTTTAGGATAAAAGTAACATTAGGCTACTTCAAAATTGGAATATCTCAAATGAAGAACAAATGAAATTTAAAGGCAAGGTTTCAAGTTAGGACCGTAAACTGTCTGTAATTTCTTTTAGACAGAATTGTTTTAAGCAATTATCCAATACTGTGGTTTCATCTTATTTTTTAGGGCATCAAGTTTGTGGATTTAGTAGAAATCACAATTTCATGGATATGAAAATTCATGGCCAACAATCCTCTTTATACAAAATGTTATTACATTTTGCACTTTACAGAAAATTTAGTTTCATGAATCAACTCAACAACAAAATCCACGAAAATTTCTATTCAACAAATCCACAGTATATGTGGTGTTTGCTTAAAAATATTTACAGATTTCTATAGTTTTTGGAAGACATATTATCATACTTCATATCTGATGTCTGAACAGTTTGCATGTCATATTTCGTTGTTTTAAGAAATGAAAAAGTTCAAATAAGGTGATATACAGTTGAATTTTGGTACCTCAAACACCCTTATCTTGAATACCATGGATATGTTGAAGTGATTTGAAAGTCCCAACCACTTATTCTTTAAAAATTTTAAAATACTCAATATATAACGAACTTCAAATCTCTAAGTTTTTAGGTCAAATGAAGTTAGATATAAAGAGGTTAGACTGTATTTAGACATCAGATACTACACATCATCATCAGTGATTAAAATGACCCTATTCACCCTAATATACCTGAAGTGAATAAATATATTCCTGATTTATACATGTGTCTAGTAATTTACAGAACATATCATCTAACATATACACATAAGATAAGATAATGGTAAACAAGCACTAGTTTCCTACAGATACTGATCATCAGGAGTCTTTACCTCCATCACTTGTCAAATAATGTTTAATCCAAACACCTATAACATTGCTAGAAAATATATATACAAAATAAACTCAAACAATAAAACGAGTAAGGCAAGGATAACACATAAGTCAAGACAATATTGTCAAATTACATAGGCCTATTAGTAGTTAAAAATTAATCACCCACCCAATCGATCCACCATCTTTCACGGTATAATGAATATCGATCCCGGTGATATATTAAGTTTCTGTTGTTTGACAAACTATATTCATGATGTATCTAAAACCATTGTATATCATCACAATAGTCTTAATTGTTGTTTTAGAATAAAAGTAGCAATTACTATTTGGGATTTTTTTTTCTATAACGATATTCATCGGGTTCAAAATGTGAATTTCACAAATTATCATGTGACAGAAGGTCAAGGCCATTCAGACTAGGAGTCACAGGAATCTGTAAACGATCAAGATGGTTAAATGTCCAATTTGTGGTCCAAAACTTTCAATATGTTGCTCTATCTTGAGCATCTGGGGTATTGTCATGTTGGTAAGTTTCTGTACCAGTCTGAACAATGTATCGGCTTAATAAGGAACAAAATTAAAATGGTATCGAACTTCGAAGTTAACGCGGATAACGTTAATATGTTATTTACTATATTTAATTAGACATCATTTATCAACTTCAACTTATCAAAACGTTATATGCGTTTTCTGTTAAAGCTCTATACTCAAAGTTTCAAAACTATTTTTGCTGTTGTCATTATTAAAATCTACATCAAGATGTTTTTGCATCACATGATCACATTTTGCTTTATTATTTTTCTTAAAAAGTCGGGAGTTCAATCAGTAACCATTTACTACTGACTAGAATTAAAAAATCTCAAGATTTCTCCTATGAAATGTCCCCTCCATATTGATGGGTTGAAGGTTAGGCTAAAACCTAAAAGTATATATAAATTCCTTTGGGAATGACATAAAATAGAAAGAATAATCTTACCGTGACCAGGCTACGCTCAGTTCACAGTAAGAATTTGTCCCATATACTTGCAATGTAGCAGCCGCGAAGCAGATCTGCTTTGCGTCAATTTTAAGTCTGTTCAAAATAATCTGCAGGGGAAAAACACATTTTTATACATTACAAACCTATTTGAACATGCATATGTAGTTAAGTCCACAAAATATCCATTTAATGGGTCGTACCAAGGCATTTTGTTAATATACACGTTTGAATTTGCCTGCCATTTTGTTGGAAATCGCACTCGGAATGTCTTAGATTTTATCATTAACATGGCGACCGTAAACAGCAAATTTTCAAACATGATTAAAAGTGGCAGTGATTTCGTTGCAAAAACAGTTAATGTGGTAAAATGGGATTATAAAAGAGCAACATTGTAGGTATTTGAGACCAATCATATGAAAATTTAGGCAATATACAACGCGATATATTTTTAATTTGCTACGTAGCAAGTATAGGGGACGAATTCTATCGTTAAACTGGGTCCGTAGGACATCTGTCATTTTACGATAGAACATTCTATCTAGACAAAAGTGCTTGGAAAAATAAATGAGACAAAACAAAAAGAGAAACATGACATCCATTATATATATATTTTTTTATCAGACATATCATACAAACCGGCCGCGATGTACAGAACCGACCACTTATAATTAGTGAGAGTTATCTTTCGTAATCCGGCCACTTATCGATCCATGATTTAAAGAGGTCTCATGTGGGATCATTACTGCTCACTTACCGATCAATTTTCCTGTCGGTGCTCTTGATTTAAACAACGGCGAATAAAAATCCAAACAAGCAACTCATTTCAGTTTGTATAGCATAAAGTCTTGTTATAGTACGCACTTTTTACAGTTAAAATTAGATCAAAAGTAGGGGTGCGTATTATACTTTACCCCATGTTTTTTTCAGGCCATGATTCTGGATACTGCGGAAATAAGAATGCCGATATTGTTTGAAATGCGGGTTGTATGGTTACACTTACAGAGTTGCATCTTATTCTGTCAAAAATGCTTTATTCTTTATTAAATTCCAATGTATTTTAATATTTATCCATTGTTCCCTGCATCAAAAAAGTTCTGGCCAGCGTATTCGCCATTACATAATCAGACACCTGTTGACTTGTCGCATGGTCAAATTGTTTAGAAATTTCTGGTGAAGCATGCACTTGTCTCATGTCAGACTTCTCAGTTTAATCGAGTGCAGGAAAATTTATCAATTACGATGATTCGATTAAAGACATATTTTTTTCAATTATACGTATACCGTTATGCAATTATTATTTTCCAAGTGAAAGTGAAAATGAAAATCAGTACTGTAATCACGAGGAGGTCTTAAAATATTTCTGACATAAGAATTGAAAATTTTGGAAGAATAGACCATCAAGACCTACTGCAATAAATACTGAAATTAATTTGCAACAATGTCCTTCAATCCGGATGTTGCTTATTAATCCGGCAAAATTTTCAGAACCAACCTCCGCTGGATTAGACAAGTTTTACTGTATGTTTTTGATCAGTCGTATCATATCATCTTTTGTTTGAGTTAAGCTTTTTGCCTTCGACAAAGAGTAACATGACATCCATTATAATATATATATTTTTCATCATACCATCTGTTGTTGAGATTTTCTTCCTCCGACAAAGAGAATCATGACATCCATTATAATATATATATTTTTTTTTTTTTTGCAGGGACTGTTGGGGGTTTTCTATAAAATTCACAGTGTGGCTCTCTTTGAAGACATTCCCCTTAAAGCAGAAGAATGGGCTAAAAGCAATTACTCCATGTCAGAAATCCACGAAAAATTTGACCAAACAGCCTACAACTGTTTTATTGCGGCAGGGATTTACATCTTGTTCTTCTTTTTTTCCTGCTGTCAACAGAGAATGAACTCAAAAGCCAGCTACGAAATGTCTTAAAGGGACTACAGCAAAGTGTCTGACAAGATCAATGAACAATCCTAGTCTGTTATTATTATTTTTTTTGTAGTTAAAAAGGACAATATTCAGTGATTTATTACTAGACAAGTAGTGTTCAGTCATATTAAAGCAGAAAACAAGCTATATTTACCATATTTAATCTTAAGGTGAAGAGCTCTCTTTTAACCATTTATATGCATTATGTCAAATTATTGTTATTTTAGGGGGGTATCAAGGGAGCATATTTATTAAATGTAGTTACCATGAAAAGGCTTATAAAAGGAATTTTATACGAAAATAAATGTACATGAAATGGGTTAAGATCTAGTTTTGCACATTCAAAAGTTGAAAAATATATTGTTTCTTGTCAATTAAACTGCAGGAAGAAATCATTTTTATTAAAGTCGGTTTTTTCACTTCATGCCATGACTTATGTATGGTACCGTGTACATTGCTATACATTTAACATTCCAATTCTTTATGCCTTGACTATAATGTTGCATGGAAAATAATACAAGTACCGTACATGTCTGGAAAATCAGCCGACGTACATCACACAATGAAATCCTGCTAATGTTTGGAATGTGTGTATTTGTTATTAAGTGCTGGATATGTTTAGTTTACCTGTTCTTTTTCTTTGATGGCAACAGATTGAAAAATGTACAGCATATACCAGTTTGTGTTAAAAAGTGTGTTGTAATCAAGATTTTAGATAGTTTATGTCAAATTAAGAACAGTAGTGTTACAAATAATTTTAAAATCTTATATAAGAATCTATGATGTAAGCTGATGTTATGTTGTCATCTACTTGTTTTGAATTCTATGCAATTCAAAATGAAATAAAACTTAAATAACCAGATTTAATTTTGCTTTTGGTAGAAATTATCATTCTTATTTCTGAGCTTTCTATAAGGGGCAGTAGGAAGTGATTTACTGTAAACATACTACATTTGGCTGTGTATTCTATTTAGTGTAAGTATATCGCTAAATGTCTTGCATATATGTATTAGAATAGGTGAATCCAGACTTAATAAGGTAATTCAAATCCATGCTAATGTAACTTGTGTAAAAATCAGCCAAATATTGTACAGGCTAAATATAATATGTTGACAGTATTCCTAATTCAATGATCAGAATTCACCAATTCGGATTTCTTACCGATAATTGGCAAAATAAGCTATCAGAAATATCTAGAACAGCCTATTCAAATTGATGAACTTGAAAATTATAAGAAGCCATGTAATTTGTCCTGTCACTGATTTTGGAGTGACATGGAACTGCTGAGAGTTTAAGAATTTTGCTGTATAGCTGGATGTTGGAAAATAAAAACTGCTTACCAGTACATGTATATTAAAAAATTTACAAAAGCACATACACCTGTACACAAAGAAATTATTAGATAGTCTTCTGAATATCAAACTTGTGTAGCAGGAATACAAATCTTGATAAATTTATAGAAATTTTTAAAGGATTTATTAAAGGGGTCAAAATTTCAATCTTGAATCAAGATTTTAAAAAAGCTGTGTACATAACTTACTAACAATGCTATAACCACAAATTGTTACCCCTCCCCCTTTCCTGTAGACATCTGCTATCCACCTATTTGATCACTTAATGGTACATCCCTGCTCACTCAAACACCAATCTATAGAACAGGATCAGATGTGATAGCCATCATAATAATAGTATAATAATATAATAATAGCCACAAATTGCCCAATTCATTTATTCTTATGAGATGAGATTGAAAGAATTGGACCATTGTCTAGTAAAGATGATTTGAGATAAACTGTGTATCCTATAAATGGAGATACATGTACTGTTATAAATGTATACAGTTGCACTACAGGTAAAGTGTACGCATAGTTTGAAAGAGCATCTTTAGTTATTTCTTCCCAAAAACTGTATATTACACCACATCTCCCATCCAACTCTAAACCTAAGGGAAGATTTGATGAACAAATAATTTTAAATAAAGGAAAATAACTTCTGAACAATTCTAAGGTACATGTAGTAATAGTGAGAAATGTATATTGTAAAGGTATTCAGTTGAGAAATTAGGAACAGTGAATGATTAACTATCATTTTATTATTTATTATGTCCATGGCAGAAAATTACAAAACATAAATGTACCAACAGTAAAATAAAATAAGAAATGACACAAAATTAGTTTAGAAACAAAGCTTTGCTTGCTGAAATTTATGATCTGGTCTGTAAGAATGTTTTTCAGAGAATGTTCAAGGTTTTCCTCCTTTTCCACCTTGTAAATGTCCTCTCTTGGTCTGATAACATCATATTCATTTCTTATGGTAACTTGCGTCTTTGTTTCATCTGAGGTGCAGTAGGCAGCAAACCAGTAGAGTATGGGTGAGGAGGAAAACAGCATTCTTGTCAGTACCTGGAAGAAAACAAAACATCTGCTTCAAATTTTTATAGAAAAGACATTTTCATTAGAAAAGTGTCCGATTGCATAATACATGTAATACTTCCATAAGAGTATGCAAATCAAAGATGCAGAAAATAAGGAAAAGCATAAAATAAAGTAACAGTTTTTGTTTTCAAAAGTAACATTTCTGATGGGATCAATAAACATTCATGGATACTATCCATACCAGTATTGCCAGTCAATCTGATTAAAATCAGATCTTTGATCCGCTCTGACAATCGCTACACAAAGTTTTGTGTAGCGACATTGCATTGTCGGAGCGGATCAAAAGATCTGATTTTAATCAAATCGTAATACTGGTAGTACATGTACTAGTATTTGAGTCAAATAATTTGACTGATTGGTTAAGTGGATGAACATCAATCTACTGAAAGTTTAGGGTTTTAAGTTCAATTCCGCCAGCTTTTTCACAATATTAACCATTGATTCATTTTTCATTACAGTTACAGTACATGTCTTCATTCCTATTATTGTTACATCACATAAAAGTGATTACAATAGATTACTAATCATAGGAGAAAGTTATGGGGGAGATTAAGATGGTTTTACAAGTAGCTTATAATGCCATAGTATGCTTTTTACCTGTATGTGAATGAACATCCATCCAAAGAGTGTCAACATCAGAATATGCACAACATACGGAAGAAGTCTAGGATTGTTCCACAAGCACCTTCTTTCTCCATCATTTTTCTTGATTGCTGTTATATCACACTCCATTCCCAGTGTCAAACATGTCCTTTGGTTCCACTTGACATAGCACCACACACAACCCACACTCAGCACTGTCACAGGCACTGCCAGGAAAAAGTTGGGAATTTGTTTGAGCTCATAATATTTCATGAATCCTACTCCCCAATGAGAACTCTGTATATAACTGTACGACAGAGGGATGGTAAAATTACACCAAGGTGGCATACTGTCACCAATAATATGATAATCTCTATTAAGTCCATAGGTCACTAAATGATTTGGAATTGCAGAGAGTGACTTTGTGTCAATTTTACAAAAAATTTCATTTACATAATAGATTTGATACATGATAAATGGCACTAAGAACAAAACTATTGATATGAATAAGTAAGTAAATTGAGCTAACACAATATTACAGAATGTAAAAATTCTAAATGCCATTGAAATATTTTTGCTGTCGTTTTTTGTGCTTGACATACCATAAACAAAGCTTCTTAAAGTAATTCCCAAGAATATAAAGTTATCATATAAAATAAATCCAATATTAAGCAATCCATTAGATCTAGCTAGTGAGCTTAGTGCAAACATGAATACTGCTTGCATCTTTCTACTGCTTTCTAAATAATAGAGCCCATACACCACACAGAAAAAATACAAAGTTTCTGAGTAAGACCCTACCATAAAAATACTTGCAGGGTTTATACAAAAAAGGAGACAAGCTTTATATGCAGTGTAACAATTACCTATAACATTTCTACCAAGTCTAAATAACAATATCACAGATAATACAAAGAATGACATATTGCAAATAACAGCTGATACAAGTATTACATTTCTATATGTCAAAACAAATTGTAGAATATAACAAAGTGTGTTTGCAATCAATTTGACAAGAAATGGAAACAAAGGGAAAAATGCTAGACTGTTTTGATAGATATATCCATACTCTGCGATGTGAATGAAATAAACAGCATCCCAACGATTAAGTCCACTAAGTGTAGTTTCTACAATGTAGTCAAGAGCTCCACTTGGTTGAGATGAATCAACTTTTGTGGGTGGGTTGAATACATCAGCATCATGGTCAGGAAAAAGATTGTTAAAAATGATCTGAAAAAAAACTAGATGAGTACATAAACCATTAATTATAAAATTTCTTGTGTAACAGGTTGAACAAAATCTATAAATAATTGATCAAGCTGTGTCTCCTCTGAGATACAGCAGTTAGATCCAGTAAGTGAGATGTTCTATAATTTTACTGAATCTCAATGAGATAATACTACATCCAAGTACTTTTCTGCACCCCTTTTTACCCCCCCCCCCCAAAAAAAATAAAGTAAGCTACAAAGGAAATACACAAAGTAACCTTCATTGTTTTTAAAGTAAACCATTTATGCCACTGACTAACTTTACCTGCAGAACTATTAATGTACAACGACTTAGAACGGCAAATAGTAAAAGTTTCCTTTCGAGATCATCAGCTACGGCCATATTGGACAGGAAGCCAAAACGATTTTGTTACGATTGAAATAATTCGCTGTAATTGTTACGAGACATTTTATTGGACAATACATCAGTCTGTGTTTTGAAAACGTTTGCAGGGATTGATGCATACAGCACGTAATAAGAAACGTTTGTATGATCTCAATGAATAAAAACAATAAGCTGGGCTAGGAATCTGGAATCTAAATATGATTTAATGGCATTATCTCTATCTTGATGAAGAATATGGTGTCTTTTTGCACCAAAAAAGTAAACAAACCAAAATGCACTGATTTTCGCGTTTAATTCTTTACACTGCTTGTGTTTTGCAATACAAGATGAAGGGAAAGGGTAAAACTGCAAACGACAAAGACTGTCCATTGCAGTTTCCCGATCTTGAACCAGTGGACCATGTGACACAGTGTCAAAAGTACACCCATAGTAAGTGCAAGGGTTATCAGTACTCTGTAAGGTGATGAATCTTGACTAAAGAAGTATTTGAATTAAGAAATGAAAAATGTAGGATTAGAGATGCATCTTTTAATTCTCTGCTTATATGATTCAAACAGAGACAAAAAGGCAAGAAAGTCACACCGATGTATACTCATATAGTTAATGCATATATATTTTCAATAATGTGTTAAAACTTTCATTGTTACATCGATGGATACATATTTGTTAATTGTGAAACATTTTTCGTTTGCAGTTCTCTCACGCTCTGAGGAAGATGGTATCGGTATTGAAGAGTTGGATGCTATTCAGACTGATTTGGAAACACTGTTAGCAGCAGCTGGTCTCAGACTTAAACAGCTGGAAAATGAGAAACAAATTCTCGTGAACTGGACAGACAAGAAAGATATCAAAGGGTTTAAATCAAACAAGGTGTGGATCAACATTACAATTCTCTTGAATTAACAAATACACACTCTTTACTCGAGTAGCAAAAATTTTCCCCAAAGATTGAATTTGATGAATAATATAAGAACTAAGTAAATCCTATGTCAAGATACTGTTGTTTTTATAGCCTGATACCCCTGTCTCTGGAAAGAGAGGCAAAGTGATTGAGGACAAACCGAACAAGAAGTTCAAGGGCTCTGAGAGTGGTAAAGGATCTCATCCAACACCCCCTGGTCCTGGCAGACCCAAAAGTAAAATTGCTCAGGTGAGTATATTGCTCAGAGGCAGTTTCTAGATTGTTTGGTCCGCACATACCATTCTGTATTTGAGGTAAGAGAGACTTCATGAGGTGATATGATTGTACAAGATGTAGGGCTACTATAAGACTTTTTGAAAACAATAACATAGATTGTACTGGTACATAATGGGAATATGTTATGAACTCATGTAGTTCTGTCCTTGATTTTTTAGACAAAGGCCCAAGAGTTGGACTTCTCTGCAGACTCGCCTTTAGACTTGCCTCGTTTACCAAAGAATGATGCAGTCAATAGATTCTGGGCATCGGTTGAGCCATACTGTGCAGACATTACAAATGAGGATGTAAAGGTCCTAGAGGACATCCTGACCAATCACGATGAGGAGGCTGACTACTTCAGAGTTCCTCCCCTTGGAAAGCATTATGCTGAAAAATGGGCAGAAGAAGATCTCATAGAAGAGCAAAGAGAAGGTAACATTTATGGAAAAATTTATTGATTGTTATTGGTATTTGTTAGAAAGGTAACTGTAATGTAGAAGTATATCTGTATGCTGATGTTTGAATGTTCTCCTGTTCTGTGTTTCACCTCGATAGGTTCCAAGATGAATGAAAAAAGAAGGAGCCAGTACAACAACAATAACAATAGCATGAGTAATTCTAATGATGCCACGACCCTACTGAAGAAGGCAGAACAGAGGTACCATCTTAAAAAGTGATTTTATACATTCTTGTATTGTTGTTCTTTTAAAAATCCATGTAATCACTAATGAAGATGTGTATGTATGAAAAATATGTACATTGTATTTGCATGAACAAAAATCTAATATTATACTTTTATTGCATTATTTATGCATTCCATTTGATTTCTTGATTGTAAGCAATATGGAGGAATCACCATTTGGACCGCTGACCCAGAGATTAGTATCGGCTCTGATTGAGGAAAATATAATGACTCCAATGGATGACACTATGAATGAGATAACTGGAGGAAAAGGTATCATGCATATAATGAAATCAAAGCTATAAATATTAAATTGAATGTAGAAGGAAAATTTTTGGAAAAATTTTAGTAGATTTGAAAAATTAATGATACAAATCACATCTTATTTGGAATTTAAGTAATAAAGAATGAAAGAGAATAAAGCTTAATTTTTATTACAAAAGTACATAGTGTGAAAAAGAGTTTAATGAATAAGTGAATGAAGAATTTCAAAATTTGCAGAATCCCCGGATGAAGCTCCAGCCATTTCTCCCAGAGTGTTGGCCAAACAACTGAACATTGGTAACCCAGCTCACTTGGAAAAGCGAATTAGAAAAGAACTGGAGGAACAAGGTGAGACAAACTTGAAAATCCTTAAGTACATAATTGTCAAACATTGCTATGTTTAGAATGCCGAAATTATTCAGTTGAAATGCAGCATTTGTTTTTCAATGGAGTCAACAAAAAGTAAAGTCTGGTAGTTTTATTTGCTACGTAACACTGAAGAGACCAGAGACTGAAAGAGTTTAGAAATACATGAAATTTGATAACATTTCCAAAGAGAAAACAACAACACAGACAAAATATAACTACCTTTATACCAGAAATGTGTAAGAGAAGATTTTAAATAATGTGAAGTAAATATCCTCAGGATGTACATGTACTGATCTTATTATGTACTTACAGGTATACTGGACTGTGAAGATAAAGTGGAAGATAACCCTGACGACGAGATTCTGACAGAACTCCGACAGAAGCAGCAGGAGCTAAAGGCTGTCAGTAACTATGTTGTCTCCGTCACTAAAACTCTGCTAGACAAGGCAAGGGAGGAGATGAAGAAACAGGAACTAAAGAAGAAGCTCGCAACTGCAGATGCTGAGGTAAAATCTACACTCACTAAGTTAGAGATACTTCCAGTAGAAAATCGATTTATCCCTGAAATAGACCACACTTTAAAAAGTTTCAGTAACTTACTGTGTGTTTTAAACTTAAAAAATACATCGTTATCTTTCAGAACTAAAAGTTTTTAAATGCAATAAAGTTACAAAATTGTTTTACATGTACATATTTAGTTAGAAGGTACATTACGTACTTCATGCTAAAGATGTTGCTCAAAACTACTGTAATGGATGTACACACTGTACGTTATGCAGGTTTTGGAAGCTTACAGAAAAATCCAAGCAACCAGACAGAAAAAGAAAACTCCTACCAAGAAAGAAAGGGATTCTGCTTGGAAAGCCATCAAGGAAAGGGAGACCATCAAACGGCAGATTGAAGGGAAACTGAAGTGAAATGTTTGTCTTTGGAGACTGTAGAGATACAGCCAGAGAGAACGATTATAGAACATTCCTTTAATATTCTGATTACACCAATTGAGAATAAATTATTTGGAATGAGCGAGCGAGTCTATATTTATTTACCATAGACATTTTGCATTGAAAAAGCTTTGAATGAGAAAGAAAGCAATGTATTTTATCTTCTCATATTGAGTGGAATATTGATCAGAATGAAACAAATTATAAGCTGCAAAAATTACAAAGATGTACTAATGCATTTTCTTTGTACATAGATATATATGTTAAGCAAAGTACCAGAGAAAAGTGGTCAATGTTGTTAATTGGTAATGATACCTTGAAAGAAAAAGTTATTTCATGCAATTCAAGACTGAAAGCAGTACTAGGTACAATTCATATTATTTTTTGAAAAATGGTGATTTTTTATGTAGAAAGTATCTCATTTTCAATATTTCATAAAAAATATTGCTAGCAAGGTCACATACAGTAAGTAAAATTGATGTGTTCATGTAATGTATAGGAGCAACAAAGTTGTGCTTTGAAGTGTGTTGTAATGTACCTGTAACAATGAAAGAAAATAAAAAGTATAATGAATAAACAAAATATTAATAAAATGTGTTCACTTAATTATTTTGAATTCAAATAATATTTCAAAATCATAAACATCATTTTCTCTCTCTCTTTATTTTTTTATTAAAAACTAAGCAGTTAATGAAAAGGGAAGGTGAACAAACAAATGACATCAATCAACGAAAATTTTAAGTGCTGATTTACCACGGATGAACAGCAAACTGAACGATCAACTGCTTAAAATGATCTGCCATTTAGACATTTGTTCGAATATTTTCACAGCACCTGACGTTACATATTTTTCTCATAACAAAAAATATATACCCTCTACCTATTAGGGTATATATTTTTTATTATGAGAAAATATATAACGTCAAGTGCCTGTGAATATTTTCCCTTGTTTATAATTCATACTTTTTTTTTTAGATTTTAACAGACGGAAACCCGATTAGATAATGCTTTATAATACATGTACCTTTATAAACATGAAACAGGTCTTTAATTACATGAAAGTGATAGGTCCTCTTTCTTAAGAAGTAGAACATGAGCCTATTATCCAGCAATTAGGAAATTATTGTTTGAATGAAAGATGAAAAAGTTGTGTGTGTGTGTGTGTGTGTGTGTGGTGATCTTTTTTAAGTGATTCATTTTCCTTCACGGGTTTCTTCTGCATCCTGGTTGGTGAAAGAAAAAATAACTTGTTATGATTCACCAATAAAAATTTGGGATGTGTGATTTAATCCAACGATGAAACTAAACCTATCGAGCTTTGACTCTCATCATTTTAAGATGATGTTTGTATATTGATTATACCAAGGAATTGGATGCTGATTTAGCCAATAACTCACGACAATCAATAACGCACGACACCACTCAAGCGCAATGAAAAAAACCCCCGAAAAATCCAATTTTGTTTATTTTTTATGTTTAGTTTATAAGCAACATAATCTGTTAAAAAACAATGAGTATTTAGATATCATAAAGGTTCGACACAATAGTTTCAAACGAAATGTAACGCTGAAATTTTATTCAATGAAAGTACTTACATGTAGTTAAAATATTCATACATGTATTTTCTCATTAATCATCGATTGGCAATTTTCGATTAAAGAAGGAATACTGTTTTTGCATATCAAAAGCTAAACTAACAATGCCATTGACCAATCAGTGATGTCGCATATTTATAGTAACATGTTGTCAATCGAACACGCAGCACATACTCTACTCAGTCTTGAATATTATACTGTAGTTTAGCATATAAATACCAAGAACGAAAACATGTTCATAAAATCAACTTTTAAATAGACGCAAAGAGGTATAGCGCCTTTTCCCATTATTTCGCCCACACCTGTGTTTGGACGGAAAGTACCTGTTACTAAAAATAGCTTCAGGTACATGTACCGGTCGAAATATGATTTTCGAAACTTAGATACTGATTTTATATTGGGGTCTGTAACAACCGATTTGTCATGAATATTCGGAAACCTCTGTGTACATGTATAATGTCAGTTGATATTCTGAACCGTAATAAGTTCAAGC
This sequence comes from Magallana hongkongensis, assembly GCA_016163765.1. Lineage (NCBI taxonomy): Eukaryota > Metazoa > Mollusca > Bivalvia > Ostreida > Ostreidae > Magallana > Magallana hongkongensis. Next base: position 31,328,991 of record WFKH01011801.1, read on the forward strand.
AAACTGCAAGGAATCTAAGAGTACTGAATATAGAACACGTATAGTGTTATTGAAGAGTTCTGTTTATATTGGGTGTGCTCATACTCAGACTGAATAAAACAAGATAATTTGGAGAAAAAAAATCCAGAAAATTAGATACATGTAATTTTAACTCTCTATTCTTTTCATGCTTCAATTAAGTGAAAAAAATATTTACTACTTGGTGGAATCGACCCAAGCGACCACAAAATCAAAAGACCTCCGCGTTACCACTAGGCCACGCATCTTATACTTTCATGGGATATCTTTTCAATATATATGGCTATATACATGATTGTATTAGAAAAGTCACTAATTGAAATATTTGTCTAATTTTCAGTACGAAGACCACGTTAAACCAAAACGAATTCAATGTAAACGTGTATTACAATACCTGTTAAACATAACTTTATTCGTATTTCTTTGGTTTAGAGTGGTTCAAATAGTCAAATATCTAAATTTTTATCGCATACTATTTTTCTATATATCCCTTACAAAACCTGAATATTTGAATGATGTCTTGTGTAAGATTATTAAGACTCTTTCAGCATGGTAATTGTGTAATTTGCGTTTCTTTGAATATATTTTAACTAAATATCGTATAACATTGAAAATTAATGTCTCATAATTGCAAAAGCGCCATATTTAGGCAAAATCGTATATTAAGTCCGCTATACCTCTTTGTTAAAAAAAAGTACTGGTCAAATTAAGAATATTGCTTGATGCAGAAACAGAAGAACGTGTTTGTAAAAAATCTAAATAATGTAGAAGATGGGTATAACTTTCTTATTGATTGCCCACTGAATAAAGAAAAGAGAGGTTCATGATACCTCGATGTTCAACTAAATGTTATATTAACAAATGAATAAAAAAAGGTATGAATTCATACCAGAAACTCCTTTCTGCGGTGAACCATAAAAATCTACCATGACTTTGTTAATTCAGTTCAAACACGAGTCAATAGATTAAATCTTTTTTTCAATTGTGATGATTCTTGCATTAAATATCGATTATATGCTTTAAACAAAATGTCGCTTTTGTTCTGTGGGTTAAAAAAAGGTGAATAGAATAGGTGAAGAGAACACAAGACAATAATTATGAGCACTATGTGAAGAAATTTAGTGGTATTTTTGCACATTAAAATTATAGTATATCATATGGCACCGAACTGCACGGCACAATTTCGTTCCAAGGCAACACTCAACTGCTTGATTAATTCGTTTGTCTTATTTAAAAAATAACGTGCATTGTAATTAATTTCGTAGTTAAAATTGGACATTATCAGATATATTCTCGAAATAAAGCAAAGATGAAATTTCGATCTTTGCTAAATCGGCCTTGAAATTTTATTCTTAATTAGATTTTCTGTTATTATAGTTCATAATTATTTGATATAATTTGTTTGTTTTTTTTCAAACAAGAGTATCTGGATAAATATTTTCGTTTGAAGCAGTTTTCACATTAGTATACTAAAGTGCGATAATCGAGTATGACTAAAATGGGTGGCGACAACCGGGCCGGGTCGGGATTTTTGAAACTGAAAACCGGGTTTTGCTTATTTTTAAAAAATACTCTTTTGTTCTGTACGAAATTTGCAGAAATACT
>WFKH01011801.1:31340375-31371914 GCA_016163765.1 Magallana hongkongensis
TATATTTCTATGTTAAACTTTGAACCCCTCTTGGGGCCCCAGTATTGGTCCGGGGGTCACCATTTTGACAATTTATAATCTACATTATTTGAGAATGCTTGAATAGTAATCTCATAAATTGTAGCATTGTAGTTCTTGAGAAGATTTTTTAACATTTTCCCTATATATTTCTATGTTAAACTCTGAACCCCTCTTGGGGCCCCAGTATTGGTCCAGGGGTCATGATTTTTACAATTTAGAATCTTCACTATATATACAAGCTTTGGTGTAAATATTGGCATTTCTGGTGCAGTGGTTCTTAAGAAGATTTTTTAAAGACCTATTTTCACTGTTTCGCAATTATCTCCCTTTAAAAAAAGAATTTTGGCCTTTATTTTAAGAAATTTAGAATCCCCTTTCCATAAGGATGCTTTGTACCAAGTTTGGTTAAATTTGGCCCAGTGGTTCTAGAGAAGAAATCAAAAATGTGAAAAGTTTACAGACAGACGGACGGACGACAGACAACAGGAGATCAAAAAAGCTCACTTGAACCTTCGGTTCAGGTGAGCTAAAAATATCAAAAAGCATGTTTACAAAATACATCACAGACCTGAAATGGCATATTTTAAGACATTTTCAAGGCTATATTCAAGTGAAACAGATGGTCAAGTAAGCAAGATTGTGCTGCTAGTAGAAGAATTTTAAGCCACAACAATATATATCTGTTATACATGTGAATTTATTGTTTCCCTTTAGCACTATAATGGTTGATTCAATTGGCTGAAGGATGGTTCTTTCCTGCAGAATATCCAATACACTTCCCTTTTACTATCACTCATAAGACTGGAACTGTCCCTAAAAAAATAATTCAAACTACCGATATATAAGATGCATGAAATACAACTCAAAAGATACAATTTTATTACTGTATACAGGGTTATTTTCACTCTGTGTTTGTTTCGCCCTTCTATTTCGCCCCATCTTGAATTCGCCCAGACAGAGTTTGAAATAAATACTCTTTCTAATTAAAACAGCTATTTAAAAATGAATTTGTTTTGAATTCGCCCAGTTTAAAATTTGCCCAGACAATAAGGGCAAAAGGTGCAAAAATAAAAAGGGGGCAAATATTTCCCAGTATACAGCAATTGCTTAATATTTCAGTATTTATATTAATGAAAGATAAAGTAAAAAGCATCTAAACAATGAAAATAATGTAATAGACAGGTGTGCTCATGCACTGAGTGAAGGTATCTGGATAACTATCATGCAAATATAGCATTTCAAAGATTTGTACTTAGGTTAATGATCTTTTGAAATAACAAAAGATTTTATGATCATACAGACCATTCCCATTCTCTTAAAATTTTATGAATGTAAAACAAATATGGGGTTAGAATGGCTCTTGAATTGAGGTGAAAGATTTAATGAAATAACTTAAAAAGTTAAACTCCTTATCATTTCAGTCATCATTGCTAGTCAACAAATATTAGTATCAAATTAAAATACTACACAATGATATCATAACATATCAGTACCGTATTTATCAGACACTTATTAAATTACAACCTGTATTTCTCTTTTCTCTAGTAGTAAGACACACAATGAACAAAAAGAATAAAACATATTATTGCCCGACACCCTCCCCACTCTTTTTTCAGAATGCTTTTCAGTCGCCAAATTTGATTGATCCCTCCTAGCTGTCTCGTTATCATTACAAAGTTGAAGTTGCCGCTCTCTTCATTAGTTCATGTGAAAAGGATGAGAAGGAGAAAAGTAAAGGACAATGGGGACACCATATCCTGGCCAAATTTTGACCAGAAAAGCTCATTGAGTCTTCAGAACAGGTTTTCAAAACATCCTTTGTTTTGAAAGTTATTAATTTTTAAACAGAAGTACAGTATGAAGACCTTTTTCATATATAAAGAATAATTATAATTATAATACATGTAATAATTTCAATAAAGGAGGTTTAGATTAGTGGTATTCTGATGAAATTTCATGTCTACTTGATACAAAGCATGAAATTCATGCAGCATGCTCATCACAGCATTGACAGCATTGTTCTAGATATAAAGCTAAGATGTCATTATACAGATAGTTTATATGGACATATGTACCTCTGGGGGAATGCTATTCTCCTGAAATAAAAACAACATCCACATTGATTGATTTGATTGAGTGCTACATTTCCTTCCCTACAATTGCAAGTTGACAATAACAGAAACCAAATTAACCCATCAGGCTATAACATGTGCGGATCCAGAAAATATTTCCATGGGGGTCCGAGGAATATTTCACTATTTAATAAATTTGAATTTTTCTGGGGGGTGGGGGTGGACCCCCCTGACCCCCCACCCCCTCCTCTAGATCTGCCCATGTATGAGGAGCAAGCAATTTAAATGAATGGCTGGAATGCTTCCTGGCTGTAAAGTAACGACACTAACCTCATTGACATCTTGGTTGGTTGGTTCTTCGTCGTCATCAGAGGATGAATCACCAGAGGAATCGTCTGTAGCATGAGTATCTACAAATTACACAATGACTAGAATTATTGGTGTAAATGTGAAAGAGACTCATAGCATGGCCCCAAGATCATGAGGCAGTCTTTGGCCTCAATAATTTGTACTCTGCCTTTATCGCAAAGCTCACTTGGGTGTATTCGCTGCGAGCGATGGACTGATGCGTTGAGTGACGACACTATTGATATCGCGAGTTGCAGTTATAAAACAAGCATTTTCATTGGCCTTTTTAGTACCCGCCCACTCTTACCTTCTAATGTGGTATTGTTAATTTATGCACCAAATGCCAGATGTGTCGTTTAACTCTGTATCTGAACTGCAAAAACTAAATCACTGCAATAATTGACAGTTCTCACAATAATCGCTTCTTCTTTTTTTGTATAAACGATTGTCAAAAACACGCTGTTTAAAGAGGTTCAATCCCCATTTCATTTTTCAGTATATTACATACTTCATCGATAAATTCAAATCATTTTAACACATCAATTTAAGATGAGGCAGTGTTTATTTTGTTGTAGCTTATTTCAAAGAATTCACAACAGATACCGACAATAAATATTACATATATTGCATTTTATTGAACTTTGACCGATTAATATGACACACTTAGAACTACAAGTGTGCACGTGTTTTCAAACATACACAAAATTTGAAATTTACGGCATATACGCGTGTTCAATAACTGATCTGTGATTAACGTTATTTTGTAACTCACTTAGTCTGTAGAAACATTCATTTAATTAAATGTTCCTCGATATTCATCAGACAATATTTACTACTGATGTTGACACTTTACTTGCCGCTGATTTTCTCTCAAACACGCTAATCGACCTTGGATTGTAAAATTCACGTGCAGATCGAGTCGCCATTTTACCATCAGTTTTCCATGTATATAAACAAACCACACTTTTTCATTTTGCGGAGCTGGTGACGATGTTTCAAAGATTTTCAGTACAGATTTTTTGTAAACAAAAAAGTGAAGACGTATGCTGTAAAACGTCTAATGGATTTCACGGCGTGTCGACCCGATTTTCCCGTGGATCTACATTTTGCAACAAGTTTTTTGTGAGGAAAAACTGTTCAACTCATGCGATTTTCCATAAACATATATGGTACATTATGAACGGTTACGTAAAGTTTATTTGTTCACTAAACAGTTTCTGACGAATTTTTTCACAATGAACTGAATAACATTATTCGATAAGCGAAGGACAATCTGTGACTGATAATCCATATGCGCCGATCCCTGCTTTTAGGGAACTTTTTCTTTTTTCTTTTCATTAACATTATTTACACATGTACGTAAACATCGCCCCCTTTGTTATCAAATAACTCTGTATGTAAGAAGTTTTCTTTCTCCGACATATCTTTCCATGTGTTAGCATCATGTTCTCAACATGCATTTGATAAATGGGCGGGTCTATATAAATGCGCCAATCAGAATCTTTATTGCGAATCGCAATTGAAATACACACCGTCTAGAAAGTGTCATCACTCAACGCAATGCTACATCGCTCGCAGCGAATACACCCAAGTGAGCTTTGCGATAAGTATTTTTATAGAATATGCACACAAAATTACAAAATTGGTTTGCCTGTCATGTTGCACTAAAAATTTGATGTGTCCATTTAATATAACTAACATTCATTTTATAAGAGTATTAGATTTTTGTTTGTTTGGGTGTTTATCTCCATCAGATATGGCCTTGAATTTGAGGCCTGAACTTAACCTTTCAGCTCATTATATATCCAATATATATTTAAGGAAAACTTAATGTTCACAACAACAAATCATCAATCTGTAAGAATAATAGCTAGTGCAAAATAAAAGCTTTATCAACTTAAAATATCCTTCAAGAGAACATTCTCAAGCACTGTACTTATACTGGTATATATATATTGTACTATATTGTACTCACTAGTCACTGGTACTGTTGCCTTGGTGTGTGTCAGGCCCTGGTAACATGTCAGACACACACGTAGGGGTTTAGATGACTGCTGGGGGAGGAGCCATTTGTTGCTGGAGCAGTCCTTACATACAACTATCCCACACTTTCTACAATGGTGCTGAAAATTCAAACATACAGAGAATAACATTCTGTGGAATACACATATAATCAACATAATACAAAACTATTCTAATTCATTCATTCACTGACAGTGCAAGAGGATACAAACTTTTTGATTTGTTTCAGATATTTTAAAGTTTGAATGAAAACAATTGTTTGAAAATTTTAATGTTATTTTTTTGGTTCTTATTAACCATACTCTTAATACAATATATGCAAAAGAGTTTCCTCAACAAAATAGCATAAGTGTCATATTCATCAACTGTACGTCACACGTTCATGCACACATCAGTTTTATTTAATTTGTAAGCAATACAATAGGTTTAATGTTGATGGCTTGTAACAGTTGAAACACTAAAAACGAAAGAAAGAAAGAAAAACTTTGAGTTTGCATTATTGTACTTATGTAAACTTACATGTAGACCTATTAATGAAAAAATCAAAAAGCAACAATTTGTGTGTTCAACATAACACATATATTTCAATGATGAAATCATCAAACTTGACTCTTTTGTGAAAAATGATCAAGCATGACCCAAACAGGATGACTACTCAAGAACTATTTGCAAAGCATTACTGGTTATTAGTGAGACTTGTAGAGTTTATGTCGGCTCAATATTCACAACCAGTGTACCAATTCTAGAGTTTTCAATGTGTTTCAAAGCTTTTTGTACTTTGTGCTGCTCACTATGAATCAAGTCTAGTTGAACTTTGAACAATTATGGATATCTTTAATACCATGAATGTATCCAAGTGAATTATACATCTCAAATCACCATTTCTTTGTATTTTAACCCCAATATTTGGAATGCTTCAATATCTCAAAGTATTTTTCTCAGTCCCCATTCAATTTCAAAATACTGTGGAATCATTTAAATTTGTGGGGGCCAATTTTCGTGGACTGTGGGCTTTTTGCTTATTCGTTGGGATTATTTCGTGGATGTGCTGGTTTTCAGTTTCAGTAAGAAAACTAACTCTTTCAAAATTTGTTTTTGTTGAGGATTTAAATTTGTGGGGGAGGGCTACCCACGAAATTCACGAAAATTGAGCCACCACGAATTCTAATGATTCCACAGTAACCAAGTTTGACAGTACATCAATCATCCTCCTGGGAGGTGCTCACTTACCCGCCGATTGATCAGTGTGAACTGGGACTTTTTGCAATGCATGCAGAGAGTGGCCTCAGAGTCAGGAACCCACACAGGGGAATCATTGTCTGTGTTCTGGGTTTTTCCCTCTTCAAAATAACAATTGTTTCCTTTATAAACACATAATATGTGACCATAAAAGCAGGAACATCAACATTAATTCCTAGTATTCCTACATCAAACTATTTATGAATAAGACAACACATCCCTCTCTAATCTTCATCTAATAGTTCAATGGTGTCAGCTGCCAACAGTCACAATGTCTGAATCACTTATTCAAATACCATCTTTCCCAAATAAAACTTTGAAGTTTTCTTCCCCAACCCATCAATGGCAGTGGAAATTTGTTTTCCAAAAATGGACCAGTCAGTCAGGCTTTGAAAAAGTGTCTTGATTGATTGAAACAGCTCTAAACATCTGTTCCAAAAGTACATGTACTTTAACACATTATAAAGCAGATTAATACAAACTTCATTTTGTGAAGGAAATGCTTGTCAGAATCAGTATGACAAGAGCTGTCAAAAGACCTTGTCATTGCTGGATAGCCTTGACCTCTGACAGCAAAACAGATCTGTCTTGATATTGTATAGGCCATCCCCATGATTTAATTTCATCATAGTTATTTATCCTAGGAAAATATAACATTGGCCTTGATGAATGACCTTGACCTTTAACAATGACCTTGATATTGCAGAAGAATTGGCTTCTTATTTTTTGGTGGAGAGAAACAGACAGACATGTTTGCCAGTACATACGTTTAATAAGGAGATCATCCACACACTTTTTGATATGTGACATCCACTGGTGTTTCTCTGTAGAAGTAGCTGCATATACAACAAAGGATTTGCTGGGACTTATTAGTTTCCAGCCATTCCGTAGGGCTGAAATCAAACGACAGTTATAATTAATACAAATCATCAGACAAGTAACAGATGGTCAATTGCCATCAGGAAGTACTTTTAATATTACATGCATCTCTTTGACTATAAGGTAATAACCAACTTCATAACTTTAATTATTTTTCACACCATTGTTGTTTTTACATAATATTATAAAACTCAGCAGATATGTTTTTGTCATTTTACTTTCAATTATTATTCCTTTTCTATAGTCAAAGTTAACTTAGTACAGTATAAAACAAAGAAGAATTTAATTTAAAATTTTCAAAATATAACAAAATATTGCTATGTTTCAATTGACAGGTAAAAAAAATCATGGCATAAAGAAGAGAGTTAAAAGAACAAACAACCGTTAAATTCTGGGAACACTGTATTTTTTCCCATTACATTTACATTTAAATTGGGATATGTCCCTATATAACCTAAACATAATCACTGTTTGATAACGTATGTAAAAAGTAACACATCTAAATTAACCATTGATAAGATCTGTATTGTAAATCATGTATCAACATACTAAGTATTATCCAATACTGAAATGGTTCCTGGTTAGTACATATTTTTTGAAAGCAGAAGGAAAATGACAACCTTATATTCATTCTTACCAATAGATTTCTTTAATATGTATAATATCTGTAAGGCAGCTGAAAACATTCTTTTGTTAATATTAATAAAATGTGTATTATGGGCAATAGTGAAGTTAGAAATAAAATCTATGGACAGTAAAAGCCATGATATCTAACAATTAACTAAAAACAGAAAATAAAGATCGCATAGAAGGGGACATGATTTAATTTCCTGAAATTTTATTTCATAATATTGCTGCATTTAAAAAAAATTGCTGTTCTTTAATTATTCTGCTTGTGTTAGTTGCTGTTGACACTTGATTCTATAAGAAAATTGGTTCTTACTCTCATCTTTGTACCTGAATACTACAAAACCAATCATTTCCATGATCACATAAGGAACATTGTCTGCAGAGAGGTGAAGACCAAATTAATGGCATTCATTCATTTAAATTTTCTTCTATGAAAAATTGAGAGATCAAGAGTCAAAACAACTTCTCATTTACCTGCTTTTAATTTTTAAAAACTACAAATATGTGACCAAATAGCAAGACTAAAGTGCAATTTATGAAATACTAAGAAAAGCTACCTCAAATATATTTCAAAAGAACAAAAGAATTTCTATTAAAACAGTGGAGGTTCTGACAATTCCAATAGCAGTTTCAAGATCTAAGCTATAAAATAATGGAGAAAGCACCAAGCCCAAGGAATTCTATCATGTATATATAAGTCTTAAATCCTAAATATTTCGATATCAAATAAAGAAAACAGACCACTCAAATTAACCCTCAAGTAACTGCTTCATACTCTTAGAAAAAAAAGCTGTGAAATCCATATTGCATGTATCTATAAGACACCCTTGCTATTGATAACCATGTTCAGAGTATGTGTTTTGCAAGTTGCTTCATCAAAATTAAGCTTTGGCATCACGGAAATTCTTATAATAAATTTATACAATTGTTTGAGCTCTGAATAGATTTTTAAAATTTGGTACTTGAAAACATAATTTATTCCTATTAATTACAAAACCAGTTTAGAACAAAAATAATTCTAGAATAATGAAACCATCAATAAATAAAATGATAAAAATAAACCACTTAAAAAAAGGCAGGTTTCCTGCTTAAAATCTTTGTTGCACTTTCAGCTATCCTTTCGTGTCACTGTGTGTCACTCAGCTAAGTATTGACTGCATGCAGTGGCCCATTTTCACATATAAACTCATTACATTTAGGAAATTCTTTACTTTTATTTAATACTGAATTTTTCTTTTTTATCAAATATACTAGTACTTACAAATTGTCAGTGAAAAAACTCGGCAATATACTAATCTTGAGGTGAATATGAATTTCATGGTCTGGTATCATATAGTTTTCTAAACTTCCCAATTTTCATGTCTTGGACATATGTTAACTTGTAAAATCAACAATTAATCTACCATAATGTTCACTTTGATAAAAATCTGGTTTATAACAAATATTCTGTAATTATAACCATTCTAATGACAGCAATATATATATTTACCACCAATGCTATATACCATGATATACTTATCGATAATAGATATATAATTTTGTAATGTACATGATGTACCTTAAACACCCTTCAGATGCAATGCATGATAAAATATTAGACAGAAATACAGTTTCATATTTTCTTTTACATTTTTAACTTTGCATAAACTGAAACTATGAGTAAAAATTTTTTTGTGTGCGATGAAGATCATGACAACCAAAAACCAGATTAATGTAACAATCAGTACTCAATATTTGCCCCTATAAACACTCATCCTATGAATTTAAAAGACCCTGGTAACAAATTTGCATTTGGTTGAAAATTACATCTATTCATGTAATATATGTAAATATATTTTACTTTTATAATTTTCTCTCACGTTTCAACATTTTCATGACAGAATTTTTCATTTGTTCTGTACATAAGCAAAGTTCTTAAAATCAATATATACATTTGTTTTCCCTTGGACTGAAATGTCACACTTTCATTGGTTTAAACATAGCACGTGATTGCCTCATATATCTCTATATTTGTTCAGTGAGAGTTAATATTAGGCAATATGGCCGTCATTGGCCGACGCTTCGCTTACTCATATCGACATTTCATAGTATATTTAATACAGAAACCGCATGCCGTAAGTTCTTAAAGTATTTGGAGTAGTTGCCCTTTGAAATTCTTTAAAATTAGAGTAGTTGCCCTTTGAATATTGACCACACATTGTTGTGTCTGGAGCAGAACAAAATGGCAGCGTCAAAATTTGCTCAAATCTCTTCAGAGGAAAGGGAGAAAACGTTTAAAATTGAATAGCAACAAAACATTGTAAGTAAACATGGGTGAAGCAAAGATTTTTAAACAGTATTTGATAGGTGAGATTGATAATTTTGAAGAGTTAAAATGAGTTAAATTGGACGAGATGTTAGGCATCTTGTACATGGCTTTGCGTAGATCATCGCTATTTGTGAATAAATATGTCGCTTGATAGTCCTCGGGAAAACAAAACACTTATTAGGTTAGTTACTGACTCGCCTCGCCATCTATGAGATTGATCAACCCAATATATTTCCGTAGTGAGTCAGTAACTAACCTAATAAGTCATTAGGTAGTCATTAAATTTGAGTATATTTTTTTGTTTGGTCTTTTTTATAATTAAAAAGATTATTGTGCTGTTATACAGTACATCAGTACATTTAAATATAAATCAAAACTAATTTTGATATACTGTTATAATTACAGTAGGTTTTTTTCTGGCTACTTACCAGTAATACTGTACATGTACCAATGTTATCTTCTAATATCAACATACCTTATATCATGTACCGGTACATTTCTTATAAAATGTTTATAATGTGTAAAAGGAGAGCAAAAGATGTTGCTTACTGGGGCAAATGTAGCTGTAATATTTAGTAATAAATATAGCATACTAAGAGAAACACTACACAGCAATCACTCGATCAGTACCTCGTTTACCATCTGTTGTGTAAAAAGAACCTTCAAGGGACAAACAACACAGTTCTGCCATCAGTTAATTCCAAACAGGATTATCAGATTATCAATTCAACACATACATGTATCAGTACAGGTATTCACATTACTACAGTATTACATAAGTTAAAATTAAAAATTAAAAGTAGAAATCCATCCTTATTCATTATCACAAAATATGATCTCGATCTCTGTCTCTCTCTCTCTCCCTTGGTCTTTCTCTCTCTGTCTCTCTCTCTCTCTCATATTAAGATAGTTATTTCTAAGATATACTTACTTCCTTCATCTTGAACATCCTCTAATTTAACATCTTCTAATGATATCACATGTTGTTGATTATACTGCAAAATATCAGAAAAATATGTATTGAGTGTAGTACTAATAATTCATAAAGTCATAAAAATACAAAAATCTTGTCATTTAACAAACTTGCCTCCTGTAATAAATATATGTCCACTAGAATAATTATAGGAATACATGTAATTTAATTTCACAGAAAAATTTTTTCATTTGCTTTTAATTCATTATTAAGTTGCATGTATACATATAATACAATGGAACCTTTGTTATGAAAATATTTGATATATCTGAAAATTTTTCATTGAAATTTGAAGTTTTATTTTACACACCTTTTTTCGGTTTATGACAATATTGCCGTACACAAGAATATCGTTAAACAGGAAAAACTGCCGAGGTTTGGGTTTTTTCCGACACATTTTGGTTAGGACACCTTCTCCAACTAATGCTCGACCGGTTACATTTAATGGCTGCAATGAAAGGAGATAATATAAATGGGTAAGTGATCAATTAATAACAGTACACTAAAACTTTACGCTTCCACTGATCATTCCAATTTTGTATCCTTTTCAAAGTCCATAGGTCTTTACACACAATAAATTTTTCAATCTATTTATTTTCAAAATGAAGTTTTGAACAGTGTGTGTAGACTTGCTCAAGTCTCTATGTTTATTATTTTGTGCTCTCTTTAATACCTTTAAATGATGCCAAACATAGATGTTTCATTGATAACATTTAAGAATAGCACAGAGCAGGAATTAAAATTTCTGAAACACAGTTAAATTTGCAATAAATATAAAAAGAATAAAACAACATAGAGACTTGTGCAAGTCTATAATGTGTTTCCTTTATAATAAAGGATCTATGAATCTGAAATAGATTTTATTTTAAACTAGATGGAAATCTAGTGTCCCTTGACACATAAATAAACTGATTATTTTTATTTTTACTTCACAATCTATATACCGATATATATTGCTATTTGATCCGGAGATGTCCTTTTTGATGTCACAGGAAGCAGAGCTACTTGTGTACTGTGTACTGTGTACCGGCATAAAAAAAAATTATCCCTGCTTGCAACTAATTTCAGCTTTGTTTACTGACTTCCTGGTTATAAATACATTCTCGAATTGACAGAAATGCCAAAGGAATGTGTCAATAACACTCTGTATATTACTAAACAACACAATTACTGTGTGATTCACATCTTACTGCTACTGACCGTTCAACAGTTTAATCCCTAATTGAGAAGTTTTTCCTTTTATCAAATTCTGAATCATATAAATGAAGAATGAAGCTATGCTTTTTAAAACACAGAGATATAGAGAGATTTAATTTAAGAATTAGATTCTCGTTTTTATGATTGTCTCAGGGTCAAATTTTTTCTTGGAAACTCGACACACAGAATAAGAAGACGGGGTTATGTCACTGATATAGTGACATATTCTAACACAAAATTTCATATAACATACTCATGGAACATAAGACAATGCCAATTTTCCTATATCCAATGTTATCCATATAAAAGATAGCTTTAAATAATAATATGACATTTCAGAATGTATAATGACAATTTTCAACCTATCCCAGCACGGTGACTCAGCTAATTCAAATCATATGTCATGTAGTACATTAATGTACTAGATGAGTAATTTGTGATAAATGACTAATTTGTGAAAAGAAAAGACTTCTTTTTTTGCAATGACCAGGAATCAGTACTGTGAAGTAACCATTCTGGGTTCATGTATCTTGATCATGTCAAAATATTTAATCAAAGAGAAAAAGCCTAAAACTACCTGTCCAGATGCACCAAAACATTGCTCCACATAGGCTATGCGCCTGCTGTTGGCCTCCGAATGAACTAAAATAAACAGAAAAAAGTTTACAAATTTCAATGAAAAAAATAATATCTTTTAAATTATATTATCTTGACAGTGACAAGCAATGTCTTCTTTGGAATATTTATTTACTACAATCAGTGGCGTAGCTAGCCTAAGTTTGATGTGTACGCCCATAAGACAGAGGGTCTGGGAGGGTCTGTATACTTTACTTAGGGGCACTTTAGTTGAAGTCTGAAGCAGACAAGACAAAGAGGATAGGAGAAATGCAAGAATTATACATAGAGATCTGCAAAAGCTTTGACTTTATCTTTAACATATGCTTTTACTCATGAGCATTCTAGAGTTAACCAGATGGGGCTAAGGGGACAGAGTGAGAGGAAAGCTCCAGACAAGAATTTTACACAGATATCTCTTAAATATGCTATGACCTTGACCTAAAAACTTGATTCAAAGTCACTGTCTATTCTATACCCAAAAGCAATATGTGGGTGAAATTGGAGCCCAATTATGCTAAATATATTCCAGACAAGTGATGTCAGTAAGACAGACTGATTGCTAATTGGGCTTCACAGACCTAAATTAAGGAACAACGGCACTGCAACCCAACCCCACCCTTCACCCAATCCAGCTATAGGACTGTCCTTGACCCAGTGTTGGGATAGGGCAACCCCTAACCCTAGATTGGAATCACCACCTATCTTTAATTTGACGAAAAATTCAGAAAGCCCTCTAATCCAGATATAAAACCTAGAAATACCAGCATACATTTGCTAGTTTTTAAAGGTTTGGAAATATTTTTCCCTTTTATCATTGCACAATAAATATCAAATCAGTATGAGCCAGTAACTGTACAGAATATTCCAAGAATGATATTAAATGTTATATGGAATTTATAGATTCGAGTTAGAATTTATTTAACTTATTCAGGTATTCCTGATAACAATGTTGTTTGTTAAAAGGACACCTTTGGAAATAAGCTTTTGAGTTTTCATGGGTTATACTATGTATTCTGGTATCATATTTATTGTGTCTTTCAAATACCATGTCTTTTAAATTAATACCATTATTGATGCACAATGTACAATGTATGCACAATATGTTTGTTTATTTGATTATGACATGATACCAAATAAATATATCTATAAATATTGCTGGGGTGTCACTCCTTTTATTCTTGTGGTCTAAAAATATACTTTAGGATAAAAGTAACATTAGGCTACTTCAAAATTGGAATATCTCAAATGAAGAACAAATGAAATTTAAAGGCAAGGTTTCAAGTTAGGACCGTAAACTGTCTGTAATTTCTTTTAGACAGAATTGTTTTAAGCAATTATCCAATACTGTGGTTTCATTTTATTTTTTAGGGCATCAAGTTTGTGGATTTAGTAGAAATCACAATTTCATGGATATGAAAATTCATGGCCAACAATCCTCTTTATACAAAATGTTATTACATATTGCACTTTACAGAAAATTTAGTTTCATGAATCAACTCAACAACAAAATCCACGAAAATTTCTATTCAACAAATCCACAGTATATGTGGTGTTTGCTTAAAAATATTTACAGATTTCTATAGTTTTTGGAAGGCATATTATCATACTTCATATCTGATGTCTGAACAGTTTGCATGTCATATTTCGTTGTTTTAAGAAATGAAAAAGTTCAAATAAGGTGATATACAGTTGAATTTTGGTACCTCAAACACCCTTATCTTGAATACCATGGATATGTTGAAGTGATTTGAAAGTCCCAACCACTTATTCTTTAAAAATTTTAAAATACTCAATATATAACGAACTTCAAATCTCTAAGTTTTTAGGTCAAATGAAGTTAGATATAAAGAGGTTAGACTGTATTTAGACATCAGATACTACACCTCAACATCAGTGATTAAAATGACCCTATTCACCCTAATATACCTGAAGTGAATAAATATATTCCTGATTTATACATGTGTCTAGTAATTTACAGAACATATCATCTAACATATACACATAAGATAAGATAATGGTAAACAAGCACTAGTTTCCTACAGATACTGATCATCAGGAGTCTTTACCTCCATCACTTGTCAAATAATGTTTAATCCAAACACCTATAACATTGCTAGAAAATATATATACAAAATAAACTCAAACAATAAAACGAGTAAGGCAAGGATAACACATAAGTCAAGACAATATTGTCAAATTACATAGGCCTATTAGTAGTTAAAAATTAATCACCCACCCAATCGATCCACCATCTTTCACGGTATAATGAATATCGATCCCGGTGATATATTAAGTTTCTGTTGTTTGACAAACTATCTTCATGATGTATCTAAAACCATTGTATATCATCACAATAGTCTTAATTGTTGTTTTAGAATAAAAGTAGCAATTACTATTTGGGATTTTTTTTTCTATAACGATATTCATCGGGTTCAAAATGTGAATTTCACAAATTATCATGTGACAGAAGGTCAAGGCCATTCAGACTAGGAGTCACAGGAATCTGTAAACGATCAAGATGGTTAAATGTCCAATTTGTGGTCCAAAACTTTCAATATGTTGCTCTATCTTGAGCATCTGGGGTATTGTCATGTTGGTAAGTTTCTGTACCAGTCTGAACAAGGTATCGGCTTAATAAGGAACAAAATTAAAATGGTATCGAACTTCGAAGTTAACGCGGATAACGTTAATATGTTATTTACTATATTTAATTAGACATCATTTATCAACTTCAACTTATCAAAACGTTATATGCGTTTTCTGTTAAAGCTCTATACTCAAAGTTTCAAAACTATTTTTGCTGTTGTCATTATTAAAATCTACATCAAGATGTTTTTGCATCACATGATCACATTTTGCTTTATTATTTTTCTTAAAAAGTCGGGAGTTCAATCAGTAACCATTTACTACTGACTAGAATTAAAAAATCTCAAGATTTCTCCTATGAAATGTCCCCTCCATATTGATGGGTTGAAGGTTAGGCTAAAACCTAAAAGTATATATAAATTCCTTTGGGAATGACATAAAATAGAAAGAATAATCTTACCGTGACCAGGCTACGCTCAGGTCACAGTAAGAATTTGTCCCATATACTTGCAATGTAGCAGCCGCGAAGCAGATCTGCTTTGCGTCAATTTTAAGTCTGTTCAAAATAATCTGCAGGGGAAAAACACATTTTTATACATTACAAACCTATTTGAACATGCATATGTAGTTAAGTCCACAAAATATCCATTTAATGGGTCGTACCAAGGCATTTTGTTAATATACACGTTTGAATTTGCCTGCCATTTTGTTGGAAATCGCACTCGGAATGTCTTAGATTTTATCATTAACATGGCGACCGTAAACAGCAAATTTTCAAACATGATTAAAAGTGGCAGTGATTTCGTTGCAAAAACAGTTAATGTGGTAAAATGGGATTATAAAAGAGCAACATTGTAGGTATTTGAGACCAATCATATGAAAATTTAGGCAATATACAACGCGATATATTTTTAATTTGCTACGTAGCAAGTATAGGGGACGAATTCTATCGTTAAACTGGGTCCGTAGGACATCTGTCATTTTACGATAGAACATTCTATCTAGACATAAAAGTGCTTGGAAAAATAAATGAGACAAAACAAAAAGAGAAACATGACATCCATTATATATATATTTTTTTATCAGACATATCATACAAACCGGCCGCGATGTACAGAACCGACCACTTATAATTAGTGAGAGTTATCTTTCGTAATCCGGCCACTTATCGATCCATGATTTAAAGAGGTCTCATGTGGGATCATTACTGCTCACTTACCGATCAATTTTCCTGTCGGTGCTCTTGATTTAAACAACAGCGAATAAAAATCCAAACAAGCAACTCATTTCAGTTTGTATAGCATAAAGTCTTGTTATAGTACGCACTTTTTACAGTTAAAATTAGATCAAAAGTAGGGGTGTGTATTATACTTTACCCCATGTTTTTTTCAGGCCATGATTCTGGATACTGCGGAAATAAGAATGCCAATATTGTTTGAAATGCGGGTTGTATGGTTACACTTACAGAGTTGCATCTTATTCTGTCAAAAATGCTTTATTCTTTATTAAATTCCAATGTATTTTAATATTTATCCATTGTTCCCTGCATCAAAAAAGTTCTGGCCAGCGTATTCGCCATTACATAATCAGACACCTGTTGACTTGTCGCATGGTCAAATTGTTTAGAAATTTCTGGTGAAGCATGCACTTGTCTCGTGTCAGACTTCTCAGTTTAATCGAGTGCAGGAAAATTTATCAATTACGATGATTCGATTAAAGACATATTTTTTTCAATTATACGTATCCCGTTATGCAATTATTATTTTCCAAGTGAAAGTGAAAATGAAAATCAGTACTGTAATCACGAGGAGGTCTTAAAATATTTCTGACATAAGAATTGAAAATTTTGGAAGAATAGACCATCAAGACCTACTGCAATAAATACTGAAATTAATTTGCAACAATGTCCTTCAATCCGGATGTTGCTTATTAATCCGGCAAAATTTTCAGAACCAACCTCCGCTGGATTAGACAAGTTTTACTGTATGTTTTTGATCAGTCGTATCATATCATCTTTTGTTTGAGTTAAGCTTTTTGCCTTCGACAAAGAGTAACATGACATCCATTATAATATATATATTTTTCATCATACCATCTGTTGTTGAGATTTTCTTCCTCCGACAAAGAGAATCATGACATCCATTATAATATATATATTTTTTTTTTTTTGCAGGGACTGTTGGGGGTTTTCTATAAAATTCACAGTGTGGCTCTCTTTGAAGACATTCCCCTTAAAGCAGAAGAATGGGCTAAAAGCAATTACTCCATGTCAGAAATCCACGAAAAATTTGACCAAACAGCCTACAACTGTTTTATTGCGGCAGGGATTTACATCTTGTTCTTCTTTTTTTCCTGCTGTCAACAGAGAATGAACTCAAGAGCCAGCTACGAAATGTCTTAAAGGGACTACAGCAAAGTGTCTGACAAGATCAATGAACAATCCTAGTCTGTTATTATTATTTTTTTTGTAGTTAAAAAGGACAATATTCAGTGATTTATTACTAGACAAGTAGTGTTCAGTCATATTAAAGCAGAAAACAAGCTATATTTACCATATTTAATCTTAAGGTGAAGAGCTCTCTTTTAACCATTTATATGCATTATGTCAAATTATTGTTATTTTAGGGGGGTATCAAGGGAGCATATTTATTAAATGTAGTTACCATGAAAAGGCTTATAAAAGGAATTTTATACGAAAATAAATGTACATGAAATGGGTTAAGATCTAGTTTTGCACATTCAAAAGTTGAAAAATATATTGTTTCTTGTCAATTAAACTGCAGGAAGAAATCATTTTTATTAAAGTCGGTTTTTTCACTTCATGCCATGACTTATGTATGGTACCGTGTACATTGCTATACATTTAACATTCCAATTCTTTATGCCTTGACTATAATGTTGCATGGAAAATAATACAAGTACCGTACATGTCTGGAAAATCAGCCGACGTACATCACACAATGAAATCCTGCTAATGTTTGGAATGTGTGTATTTGTTATTAAGTGCTGGATATGTTTAGTTTACCTGTTCTTTTTCTTTGATGGCAACAGATTGAAAAATGTACAGCATATACCAGTTTGTGTTAAAAAGTGTGTTGTAATCAAGATTTTAGATAGTTTATGTCAAATTAAGAACAGTAGTGTTACAAATAATTTTAAAATCTTATATAAGAATCTATGATGTAAGCTGATGTTATGTTGTCATCTACTTGTTTTGAATTCTATGCAATTCAAAATGAAATAAAACTTAAATAACCAGATTTAATTTTGCTTTTGGTAGAAATTATCATTCTTATTTCTG
Source organism: Magallana hongkongensis (assembly GCA_016163765.1). NCBI lineage: Eukaryota > Metazoa > Mollusca > Bivalvia > Ostreida > Ostreidae > Magallana > Magallana hongkongensis. The sequence continues at coordinate 31,358,570 of WFKH01011801.1, forward strand.
AGCTTTCTATAAGGGGCAGTAGGAAGTGATTTACTGTAAACATACTACATTTGGCTGTGTATTCTATTTAGTGTAAGTATATCGCTAAATGTCTTGCATATATGTATTAGAATAGGTGAATCCAGACTTAATAAGGTAATTCAAATCCATGCTAATGTAACTTGTGTAAAAATCAGCCAAATATTGTACAGGCCAAATATAATATGTTGACAGTATTCCTAATTCAATGATCAGAATTCACCAATTCGGATTTCTTACCGATAATTGGCAGAATAAGCTATCAGAAATATCTAGAACAGCCTATTCAAATGGATGAACTTGAAAATTATAAGAAGCCATGTAATTTGTCCTGTCACTGATTTTGGAGTGACATGGAACTGCTGAGAGTTTAAGAATTTTGCTGTATAGCTGGATGTTGGAAAATAAAAACTGCTTACCAGTACATGTATATTAAAAAATTTACAAAAGCACATACACCTGTACACAAAGAAATTATTAGATAGTCTTCTGAATATCAAACTTGTGTAGCAGGAATACAAATCTTGATAAATTTATAGAAATTTTTAAAGGATTTATTAAAGGGGTCAAAATTTCAATCTTGAATCAAGATTTTAAAAAAGCTGTGTACATAACTTACTAACAATGCTATAACCACAAATTGTTACCCCTCCCCCTTTCCTGTAGACATCTGCTATCCACCTATTTGATCACTTAATGGTACATCCCTGCTCACTCAAACACCAATCTATAGAACAGGATCAGATGTGATAGCCATCATAATAATAGTATAATAATATAATAATAGCCACAAATTGCCCAATTCATTTATTCTTATGAGATGAGATTGAAAGAATTGGACCATTGTCTAGTAAAGATGATTTGAGATAAACTGTGTATCCTATAAATGGAGATACATGTACTGTTATAAATGTATACAGTTGCACTACAGGTAAAGTGTACGCATAGTTTGAAAGAGCATCTTTAGTTATTTCTTCCCAAAAACTGTATATTACACCACATCTCCCATCCAACTCTAAACCTAAGGGAAGATTTGATGAACAAATAATTTTAAATAAAGGAAAATAACTTCTGAACAATTCTAAGGTACATGTAGTAATAGTGAGAAATGTATATTGTAAAGGTATTCAGTTGAGAAATTAGGAACAGTGAATGATTAACTATCATTTTATTATTTATTATGTCCATGGCAGAAAATTACAAAACATAAATGTACCAACAGTAAAATAAAATAAGAAATGACACAAAATTAGTTTAGAAACAAAGCTTTGCTTGCTGAAATTTATGATCTGGTCTGTAAGAATGTTTTTCAGAGAATGTTCAAGGTTTTCCTCCTTTTCCACCTTGTAAATGTCCTCTCTTGGTCTGATAACATCATATTCATTTCTTATGGTAACTTGCGTCTTTGTTTCATCTGAGGTGCAGTAGGCAGCAAACCAGTAGAGTATGGGTGAGGAGGAAAACAGCATTCTTGTCAGTACCTGGAAGAAAACAAAACATCTGCTTCAAATTTTTATAGAAAAGACATTTTCATTAGAAAAGTGTCCGATTGCATAATACATGTAATACTTCCATAAGAGTATGCAAATCAAAGATGCAGAAAATAAGGAAAAGCATAAAATAAAGTAACAGTTTTTGTTTTCAAAAGTAACATTTCTGATGGGATCAATAAACATTCATGGATACTATCCATACCAGTATTGCCAGTCAATCTGATTAAAATCAGATCTTTGATCCGCTCTGACAATCGCTACACAAAGTTTTGTGTAGCGACATTGCATTGTCGGAGCGGATCAAAAGATCTGATTTTAATCAAATCGTAATACTGGTAGTACATGTACTAGTATTTGAGTCAAATAATTTGACTGATTGGTTAAGTGGATGAACATCAATCTACTGAAAGTTTAGGGTTTTAAGTTCAATTCCGCCAGCTTTTTCACAATATTAACCATTGATTCATTTTTCATTACAGTTACAGTACATGTCTTCATTCCTATTATTGTTACATCACATAAAAGTGATTACAATAGATTACTAATCATAGGAGAAAGTTATGGGGGAGATTAAGATGGTTTTACAAGTAGCTTATAATGCCATAGTATGCTTTTTACCTGTATGTGAATGAACATCCATCCAAAGAGTGTCAACATCAGAATATGCACAACATACGGAAGAAGTCTAGGATTGTTCCACAAGCACCTTCTTTCTCCATCATTTTTCTTGATTGCTGTTATATCACACTCCATTCCCAGTGTCAAACATGTCCTTTGGTTCCACTTGACATAGCACCACACACAACCCACACTCAGCACTGTCACAGGCACTGCCAGGAAAAAGTTGGGAATTTGTTTGAGCTCATAATATTTCATGAATCCTACTCCCCAATGAGAACTCTGTATATAACTGTACGACAGAGGGATGGTAAAATTACACCAAGGTGGCATACTGTCACCAATAATATGATAATCTCTATTAAGTCCATAGGTCACTAAATGATTTGGAATTGCAGAGAGTGACTTTGTGTCAATTTTACAAAAAATTTCATTTACATAATAGATTTGATACATGATAAATGGCACTAAGAACAAAACTATTGATATGAATAAGTAAGTAAATTGAGCTAACACAATATTACAGAATGTAAAAATTCTAAATGCCATTGAAATATTTTTGCTGTCGTTTTTTGTGCTTGACATACCATAAACAAAGCTTCTTAAAGTAATTCCCAAGAATATAAAGTTATCATATAAAATAAATCCAATATTAAGCAATCCATTAGATCTAGCTAGTGAGCTTAGTGCAAACATGAATACTGCTTGCATCTTTCTACTGCTTTCTAAATAATAGAGCCCATACACCACACAGAAAAAATACAAAGTTTCTGAGTAAGACCCTACCATAAAAATACTTGCAGGGTTTATACAAAAAAGGAGACAAGCTTTATATGCAGTGTAACAATTACCTATAACATTTCTACCAAGTCTAAATAACAATATCACAGATAATACAAAGAATGACATATTGCAAATAACAGCTGATACAAGTATTACATTTCTATATGTCAAAACAAATTGTAGAATATAACAAAGTGTGTTTGCAATCAATTTGACAAGAAATGGAAACAAAGGGAAAAATGCTAGACTGTTTTGATAGATATATCCATACTCTGCGATGTGAATGAAATAAACAGCATCCCAACGATTAAGTCCACTAAGTGTAGTTTCTACAATGTAGTCAAGAGCTCCACTTGGTTGAGATGAATCAACTTTTGTGGGTGGGTTGAATACATCAGCATCATGGTCAGGAAAAAGATTGTTAAAAATGATCTGAAAAAAAACTAGATGAGTACATAAACCATTAATTATAAAATTTCTTGTGTAACAGGTTGAACAAAATCTATAAATAATTGATCAAGCTGTGTCTCCTCTGAGATACAGCAGTTAGATCCAGTAAGTGAGATGTTCTATAATTTTACTGAATCTCAATGAGATAATACTACATCCAAGTACTTTTCTGCACCCCTTTTTACCCCCCCCCCCCCAAAAAAAATAAAGTAAGCTACAAAGGAAATACACAAAGTAACCTTCATTGTTTTTAAAGTAAACCATTTATGCCACTGACTAACTTTACCTGCAGAACTATTAATGTACAACGACTTAGAACGGCAAATAGTAAAAGTTTCCTTTCGAGATCATCAGCTACGGCCATATTGGACAAGAAGCCAAAACGATTTTGTTACGATTGAAATAATTCGCTGTAATTGTTACGAGACATTTTATTGGACAATACATCAGTCTGTGTTTTGAAAACGTTTGCAGGGATTGATGCATACAGCACGTAATAAGAAACGTTTGTATGATCTCAATGAATAAAAACAATAAGCTGGGCTAGGAATCTGGAATCTAAATATGATTTAATGGCATTATCTCTATCTTGATGAAGAATATGGTGTCTTTTTGCACCAAAAAAGTAAACAAACCAAAATGCACTGATTTTCGCGGTTAATTCTTTACACTGCTTGTGTTTTGCAATACAAGATGAAGGGAAAGGGTAAAACTGCAAACGACAAAGACTGTCCATTGCAGTTTCCCGATCTTGAACCAGTGGACCATGTGACACAGTGTCAAAAGTACACCCATAGTAAGTGCAAGGGTTATCAGTACTCTGTAAGGTGATGAATCTTGACTAAAGAAGTATTTGAATTAAGAAATGAAAAATGTAGGATTAGAGATGCATCTTTTAATTCTCTGCTTATATGATTCAAACAGAGACAAAAAGGCAAGAAAGTCACACCGATGTATACTCATATAGTTAATGCATATATATTTTCAATAATGTGTTAAAACTTTCATTGTTACATCGATGGATACATATTTGTTAATTGTGAAACATTTTTCGTTTGCAGTTCTCTCACGCTCTGAGGAAGATGGTATCGGTATTGAAGAGTTGGATGCTATTCAGACTGATTTGGAAACACTGTTAGCAGCCGCTGGTCTCAGACTTAAACAGCTGGAAAATGAGAAACAAATTCTTGTGAACTGGACAGACAAGAAAGATATCAAAGGGTTTAAATCAAACAAGGTGTGGATCAACATTGCAATTCCCTTGAATTAACAAATACACACTCTTTACTCGAGTAGCAAAAAAAATTTTCCCCAAAGATTGAATTTGATGAATAATATAAGAACTAAGTAAATCCTATGTTAAGATACTGTTGTTTTTATAGCCTGATACCCCTGTCTCTGGAAAGAGAGGCAAAGTGATTGAGGACAAACCGAACAAGAAGTTCAAGGGCTCTGAGAGTGGTAAAGGATCTCATCCAACACCCCCTGGTCCTGGCAGACCCAAAAGTAAAATTGCTCAGGTGAGTATATTGCTCAGAGGCAGATTCTAGATTGTTTGGTCCGCACATACCATTCTGTATTTGAGGTAAGAGAGACTTCATGAGGTGATATGATTGTACAAGATGTAGGGCTACTATAAGACTTTTTGAAAACAATAACATAGATTGTACTGGTACATAATGGGAATATGTATAGTTCTGTCCTTGATTTTTTAGACAAAGGCCCAAGAGTTGGACTTCTCTGCAGACTCGCCTTTAGACTTGCCTCGTTTACCAAAGAATGATGCAGTCAATAGATTCTGGGCATCGGTTGAGCCATACTGTGCAGACATTACAAATGAGGATGTAAAGGTCCTAGAGGACATCCTGACCACTCATGATGAGGAGGCTGACTACTTCAGAGTTCCTCCCCTTGGAAAGCATTATGCTGAAAAATGGGCAGAAGAAGATCTCATAGAAGAGCAAAGAGAAGGTAACATTTATGGAAAAATTTATTGATTGTTATTGGTATTTGTTAGAAAGGTAACTGTAATGTAGAAGTATATCTGTATGCTGATGTTTGAACGTTCTCCTGTTCTGTCACCTCGATAGGTTCCAAGATGAATGAAAAAAGAAGGAGCCAGTACAACAACAATAACAATAGCATGAGTAATTCCAATGATGCCACGACCCTACTGAAGAAGGCAGAACAGAGGTACCATCTTAAAAAGTGATTTTATACATTCCTGTATTGTTGTTCTTTTAAAAATCCATGTAATCACTAATGAAGATGTGCATGTATGAAAAATATGTACATTGTATATGCATGAACAAAAATCTAATATTATACTTTTATTGCATTATTTATGCATTCCATTTGATTTCTTGATTGTAAGCAATATGGAGGAATCACCATTTGGACCGCTGACCCAGAGATTAGTATCGGCTCTGATTGAGGAAAATATAATGACTCCAATGGATGACACTATGAATGAGATAACTGGAGGAAAAGGTATCATGCATATAATGAAATCAAAGCTATAAATATTAAATTGAATATAGAAGGAAAATTTTTGGAAAAATTTTAGTAGATTTGAAAAATTAATGATACAAATCACATCTTATTTGGAATTTAAGTAATAAAAAATGAAAGAGAATAAAGCTTAATTTTTATTACAAAAGTACATAGTGTGAAAAAGAGTTTAATGAATAAGTGAATGAAGAATTTCAAAATTTGCAGAATCCCCGGATGAAGCTCCAGCCATTTCTCCCAGAGTGTTGGCCAAACAACTGAACATTGGTAACCCAGCTCACTTGGAAAAGCGAATTAGAAAAGAACTGGAGGAACAAGGTGAGACAAACTTGAAAATCCTTAAGTACATAATTGTCAAACATTGCCATGTTTAGAATGCCAAAATTATTCAGTTGAAATGCAGCATTAGTTTTTCAATGGAGTCAACAAAAAGTAAAGTCTGGTAGTTTTATTTGCTACATAACAATGAAGAGACCAGAGACTGAAAGAGTTTAGAAATACATGAAATTTGATAACATTTCCAAAGAGAAAACAACAACACAGACAAAATATAACTACCTTTATACCAGAAATGTGTTAGAGAAGATTTTAAATAATGTGAAGTAAATATCCTCAGGATGTACATGTACTGATCTTATTATGTACTTACAGGTATACTGGACTGTGAAGATAAAGTGGAAGATAACCCTGACGACGAGATTCTGACAGAACTCCGACAGAAGCAGCAGGAGCTAAAGGCTGTCAGTAACTATGTTGTCTCCGTCACTAAAACTCTGCTAGACAAGGCAAGGGAGGAGATGAAGAAACAGGAACTGAAGAAGAAGCTCGCAACTGCAGATGCTGAGGTAAAATCTACACTCACTAAGTTAGAGATACTTCCAGTAGAAAATCGATTTATCCCTGAAATAGACCACACTTTAAATAGTTTCAGTAACTTACTGTGTGTTTTAAACTTAAAAAATACATCATTGTTATCTTTCAGAACTAAAAGTTTTTAAATGCAATAAAGTTACAAAATTGTTTTACATGTACATGTTTAGTTAGAAGGTACATTACGTACTTCATGCTAAAGATGTTGCTCAAAACTACTGTAATGGATGTACACACTGTACGTTATGCAGGTTTTGGAAGCTTACAGAAAAATCCAAGCAACCAGACAGAAAAAGAAAACTCCTACCAAGAAAGAAAGGGATTCTGCTTGGAAAGCCATCAAGGAAAGGGAGACCATCAAACGGCAGATTGAAGGGAAACTGAAGTGAAATGTTTGTCTTTGGAGACTGTAGAGATACAGCCAGAGAGAACGATTATAGAACATTCCTTTAATATTCTGATTACACCAATTGAGAATAAATTATTTGGAATGAGCGAGCGAGTCTATATTTATTTACCATAGACATTTTGCATTGAAAAAGCTTTGAATGAGAAAGAAAGCAATGTATTTTATCTTCTCATATTGAGTGGAATATTGATCAGAATGAAACAAATTATAAGCTGCAAAAATTACAAAGATGTACTAATGCATTTTCTTTGTACATAGATATATATGTTAAGCAAAGTACCAGAGAAAAGTGGTCAATGTTGTTAATTGGTAATGATACCTTGAAAGAAAAAGTTATTTCATGCAATTCAAGACTGAAAGCAGTACTAGGTACAATTCATATTATTTTTTGAAAAATGGTGATTTTTTATGTAGAAAGTATCTCATTTTCAATATTTCATAAAAAATAATGTTAGCAAGGTCACATACAGTAAGTAAAATTGATGTGTTCATGTAATGTATAGGAGCAACAAAGTTGTGCTTTGAAGTGTGTTGTAATGTACCTGTAACAATGAAAGAAAATAAAAAGTATAATGAATAAACAAAATAATAATAAAATGTGTTCACTTAATTATTCATTTTGAATTCAAATAATATTTCAAAATCATAAACATCATTTTCTCTCTCTCTTTATTTTTTTATTAAAAACTAAGCAGTTAATGAAAAAGGAAGGTGAACAAACAAATGAAACGAAACAGCAAACTGAACGATCAACTGCTTAAAATGATCTGCCATTAAGACATTTGTTAGAATATTTTCACAGGCACCTGACGTTACATATTTTTCTCATAACAAAAAATATATACCCTCTACCTATTAGGGTATATATTTTAGCTCACCGAGACGAAGTCAGGGGGAGCTTATGCTATACCCCCGGCGTCGGCGGTGGTGTCGGCGTCGGCATCGGCGTCCGGACCTGGTTAAAGTTTTTGTTGCAGGTCCTGTATCTAAGTTATTACTTGTCCTATCTTCACCAAACTTGCATGGATGATGCATCTGGACCTACTTATGGACTTGAAAGACTTGGATGCTGAATCTGAGCCATGAATTTCAGATGCTGGAGGAGGTTAAGGTTTTGGAGCAGGTTAAAGTTTTTGGTGCAGGTGCCCTTTGATAGCAATTTCTAAGTTACTACTGGTCCTAACTTCACCAAACTTGCATGAATGGTGCGTCTTATGATACTGATGCACCAGACAGGCTTTTATGCTGAATCTGAGCCATAGATTTCGGATGCTGGAGGAGGTTAAGGTTTTTAGAGCTGGTTAAAGTTTTTGGAGCAGGTGCCCTCTGATGATTTTATCTTGGTTATTACTGGTCTTAACTTCACCAAACTTGCATGGATGGTGCATCTTATGATACTGATGCACCTGACAGGCTTGGATGCTGAATCTGAGCCATAGATTTCGGATGCTGGAGAAGGTTAAGGTTTTTAGAGCTGATTAAAGTTTTTGGAGCAGGTGCCCTCTGATGATTATATCTTAGTTATTACTGGTCCTAACTTCACCAAACTTGCATCGATGATGCGTCTTATGATACTGATGCACGTGACAGGCTTGAATGCTGAATCTGAGCCATAGGCTTCGGATGCTGGATGAGGTTTAGTTTTTTGGAACAGGTCACATGTTTAATAGATAATAGTACTATTTCAAACTTGCATAGTTGATTTGACTATAATATAAATGAATCGCAGAGGTAGCTTCAGATGCAGAGCCTGATCTCCATTTTCAAGGATGCTAAAAAATATATCTTAGTTATTACACGTCCTAACTTCACCAAACTTGCATGGATGGTGCGTCTTATGATACTGATGCATCTGACAGGCTTGAATGCTGAATCTGAGCCATAGGTTTCAGATGCTGGAGGAGGTTAAGGTATTAATAGCTGGTTAAAGTTTTTGGAGCAGGTGCCCTCTGATGATTATATCTTAGTTATTACTGGTCCTAACTTCACCAAACTTGCATGGATGATGCGTCTTATAATACTGATGCACCTGACAGGCTTGAATGCTGAATCTGAGCCATAGGTTTCGGATGCTGGATGAGGTTTAGTTTTTTGGAACAGGTCACATGTTTTATAAATACCGTAAAAGTAATATTTCAAACTTGCATAGTTGATTTGACTATAATATAAATGAATCGCAGAGGTAGATTCAGATGCAGAGCCTGATCCCCATTATCAAGGATGCTAAAAGAATCTACTACCTCACTCAAACCTGCTTGATAGATGTGTATGTTGTTTAATGATATAACATGATTCCTATAATATAGTATTGCATGATATGATACAGTATTGTTTTATATGATACAATATTATATATTATATTGTAAAAAGTTATATGATATGATATGATATTGTATCAATTTTTTGTACATTATGATATGATATTGTATCATGATATTGTTATGTATAGTATTGTATATTATGATACAATATTGTATAATATGATATTGTATTATATATTATTTTATCACATGCTATTGTTTCATATGATATTGCAATATATAAAATTGTAACATATGATACATCATTGTATAATATATAATACCATATCATATCATATGATATTGTATAATATGATAGTGGTTTATATAATATATTATAAAATCACATGAAATTGTATTATATGATATTGTAATATATTATATTGTTACAGTATTATAATATGAAAGTGTATTGTATAATATATTACTATATCACGATATTGTATCATATGATATAATACAATGTTGTATCAAATTATATTGTATCATATGATAATATATCATATTATGTTTCAAATATGATACAATATCATACAATACAATATCATATTATATTATACAATATCATATCATATGTTACAATATTGTGATGTATTATGTGATATGATATTGTATCATATAATTCTATATTGTATCATATATTATATGGTATGATATTGTATCATGTGATCAAATACAATTATGTATAACATGACACAATCATATGTTACAATATCATATGGCATCATTAGTTATTACAGTATTATATTGTATTATATGATATATAATGTAAGTATCATAGGATGCAATATCGTATTTTATATTATTGTATTGATAAACATTGTATCTTATAATACCGTATGAAATGAACATATGAATATCATACAGTTTTTAACATATGATATACGATATTGTGTCAAAACAGTATCCATGAATATCCAAGATCATTGACTATGATTTTCATATAATATGATAAAGGTGGTCTCATACAGGTGATGCCTCATAAAGGTGATGCCATGTCTCGGTGAGCTTTGTAATCTGTGATTACCTATGTTTTATTATGAGAAAATATATAACGTCAAGTGCCTGTGAATATTTTCCCTTGTTTATAATTCATACTATTTTTTTTTAGATTTTAACAGACGGAAACCCGATTAGATAATGCTTTATAATACATGTACCTTTATAAGCATGAAACAGATCTTTAATTACATGAAAGTGATAGGTCCTCTTTCTTAAGAAATCGAACATGAACCTATTATCCAGCAATTAGGAAATAATTGTTTGAATGAAAGATGAAAAAGTTGTGTGTGTGTGTGTGTGTGTGTGTGTGTGTGTGTGTGTGTGTGTGTTTGTTTGTTTGTTTGTTTGTTTGTTTTTAGTGATCTTTTTTAAGTGATTCAGTTTCCTTCACGGGTTTCTTCTGCATCCTGGTTGGTGTAAGAAAAAATAACTTGTTATGATTCACCAATAAAAATGATGAGTGATTTAATCCAACGATGAAACTAAACCTATCGAGCTTTGACTCTCATCGTTTTAAGATGATGTTTGTATATTGATTATACCAAGGAATTGGATGCTGATTTAGCCAATAACTCACGATAATCAATAACGCACGACACCACTCAAGCGCAATGAAAAAACCCCCGAAAAATCCAATTTTGTTTATTTTTTATGTTTAGTATATAAGCAACATAATCTGTTAAAAAAACAATGAGCATTTAGATATCATAAAGGTTCGACACAATAGTTTCAAAGGAAATGTAACGCTGAAATTTTATTCAATGAAAGTACTTACATGTAGTTAAAATATTCATACATGTATTTTCTCATTAATCATCGATTGGCAATTTTCGATTAAAGAAGGAATACTGTTTTTGCATATCAAAAGCTAAACTAACAATGCCATTGACCAATCAGTGATGTCGCATATTTATAGTAACATGTTGTCAATCGAACACGCAGCACGTATTCTACTCAGTCTTGAATATTATACTGTAGTTTAGCATATAAATACCAAGAACGAAAACATGTTCATAAAATCAACTTTTAAATAGACGCAAAGAGGTATAGCGCCTTTTCCCATTATTTCGCCCACACCTGTGTTTGGACGGAAAGTACCTGTTACTAAAAATAGCTTCAGGTACATGTACCGGTCGAAATATGATTTTCGAAACTTAGATACTGATTTTATATTGGGGTCTGTAACAACCGATTTGTCATGAATATTCGGAAACCTCTGTGTACATGTATAATGTCAGTTGATATTCTGAACCGTAATAAGTTCAAGCAAACTGCAAGGAATCTAAGAGTACTGAATAGAGAACACGTATAGTGTTATTGAAGAGTTCTGTTTATATTGGATGTGCTCATACTCAGACTGAATAAAACAAGATAATTTGAAGAAAAAAAACCAAGAAAATTAGATACATGTAATTTTAACTCTCTATTCTTTTCATGTTTAAGTGAAAAAAATATTTACTACTTGGTGGAATCGACCCAAGCGACCACAAAATCAAAAGACCTCCGCGTTACCACTAGGCCACGCATCTTATACTTTCATGGGATATCTTTTCAATATATATGGCTATATACATGATTGTATTAGAAAAGTCACTAATTGAAATATTTGTCTAATTTTCAGTACGAAGACCACGTTAAACCAAAACGAATTCAATGTAAACGTGTATTACAATACCTGTTAAACATAACTTTATTCGTATTTCTTTGGTTTAGAGTGGTTCAAATAGTCAAATATCTAAATTTTTATCGCATACTATTTTTCTATATATCCCTTACAAAACCTGAATATTTGAATGATGTCTTGTGTAAGATTATTAAGACTCTTTCAGCATGGTAATTGTGTAATTTGCGTTTCTTTAAATATATTTTAACTAAATATCGTATAACATTGAAAATTAATGTCTCATAATTGCAAAAGCGCCATATTTAGGCAAAATCGTATATTAAGTCCGCTATACCTCTTTGTTAAAAAAAAGTACTGGTCAAATTAAGAATATTGCTTGATGCAGAAACAGAAGAACGTGTTTGTAAAAAATCTAAATAATGTAGAAGATGGGTATAACTTTCTTATTGATTGCCCACTGAATAAAGAAAAGAGAGGTTCATGATACCTCGATGTTCAACTAAAAGTTATATTAACAAATGAATAAAAAAAGGTATGAATTCATACCAGAAACTCCTTTCTGCGGTGAACCATAAAAATCTACCATGACTTTGTTAATTCAGTTCAAACACGAGTCAATAGATTAAATCTTTTTTTCAATTGTGATGATTCTTGCATTAAATATCGATTATATGCTTTAAACAAAATGTCGCTTTTGTTCTGTGGGTTAAAAAAAGGTGAATAGAATAGGTGAAGAGAACACAAGACAATAATTATGAGCACTATGTGAAGAAATTTAGTGGTATTTTTGCACATTAAAATTATAGTATATCATATGGCACCGAACTGCACGGCACAGTTTCGTTCCAAGGCAACACTCAACTGCTTGATTAATTCGTTTGTCTCATTTAAAAAATAACGTGCATTGTAATTAATTACGTAGTTTAAATTGGACATTATCAGATATATTCTCGAAATAAAGCAAAGATGAAATTTCGATCTTTGCTAAATCGGCCTTCAAATTTTATTCTTAATTAGATTTTCTGTTATTATAGTTCATAATTATTTCATATAATTTGTTTTTTTTTTCAAACAAGAGTATCTGGATAAATATTTTCGTTTGAAGCAGTTTTCACATTAGTATACTAAAGTGCGATAATCGAGTAGGCCTATGACTAAAATGGGTGGCGACAACCGGGCCGGGTCGGGATTTTTGAAACTGAAAACCGGGTTTTGCTTATTTTTTAAAAAATACTCTTTTGTTCTGTACGAAATTTGCAGAAATACT
>WFKH01011801.1:31386463-31419314 GCA_016163765.1 Magallana hongkongensis
TAAATTATCAAATATAAAACAAATGAAATAAATATGAAAAAAAAAAACAAATAAAAGGCTTTTTAAAAAAATATCATTTTGCTGCAATATATTTATTACTACCCTTAGTTAAATCAAAACAAAAAACTTTACCCAAAACGAAAGAGCATTCTTCTAATTTGCTCCTTACTGAATTTAGAGTATTTATCTTTGATATAATTTTCGTATTTCTGCTGAAACAGCGTGGAAACTCCGGCAAGCTTGTTGGAGGTCTTTCTGGTCTTGGTGAGAACCTTAGAGAGCACGCTTAGGTCGTTCCAGATGGACAAGACTTTGGTGCGCTTGACATCCGGAGAGTTAGAATCGCTCACTTCTTCCATGACGATGTCAGAGATGAGTAGCGAATCGGGAGACTTCCGTGGCTCGAGAAAACTGGAACATATTGCAATTGTAGAGGCTAGAAGAATTAGTAGCTGCATGTTGGTGGGACCTGAAACCAAGGGGGAAAAGCTTAGTCAAATTATAGATTATACTTTGTAATAATTGTGACGTATTATGTATGTATTTTCATCTTCTTTTTTTTTTTAAATTGTATAGTTATGTATTATCTTTAAATAGAAGAACCGTGTAAATTGTCTCCTTGAGAAATTTATTCATTGTTTCATTTACAAGACCCTGCAACATGATACAAGTGTACTTTATAATATCACAGTCGCCTGACGTTATATATTTTTTCTCACGATAAAAAAATATTCACCCTTCTTAATGATACACCAATTCATTACTATAGTACATGTATTAGATAGGCGGTATATATTTATTTTTAATTGTAAGAAAAATATATAATGTCAGGTACCTCTGCTTGAAAGGAATGTCAGTTTGCCATCTCCTTTATATACCGACTTATTATAAATATCAGTAATTCAAAAAGCTAGTTTAATTAAAATATGAATAAGAAATGTTTTCCAGATCTCCTTAATTCTCTTTAAGATTCGAAATTGTGAGATATCCAACTGCACAACACCCAATTTAAATTAACTTTTTTTTAAAAGTTATTTTAATAACATTGACCATTGAAATAATAAGACGCACAAACCTATTTATTTTTTCCTTCCAATGTCTCTAATGTCCTTTGTCGTTCAAAGAAACCAAAACTTTCATCTGATTTTTAATTCAGTTCCCCTTTTAAAGCACCTGCATGTGTTCCATTGGGCTCCACTTACAACGACATCTCGACCAGAGGGTGTGATATTAATTGTCACCTTCCGAGAAATAATATAGTTTTAACACAAATATATTTTTTTATTGTGGACGAAGGAACGGCTTTTTCGCAACTTTGGCGAAAAAAGTTAACCACTAAAAGGTGAATGTTCCCCGTAGGCTATAGATTTATACCAATATATAATCTATTTTTAATCTTTTAAGTTCACCTGAGCTGAAAGATCATGCAATTTAACTTTTTTGATCATGTTTTGTTCAGCGTCCGTCCCGTCCGTCGTTCGGTCGGACTGTCTGTATGTCTGTGTCTGTTTCCCTTTCTGTTTCTATGAAAAAGGGGAAGGGGGCGGGGTTAAAGATTATGTAACTATACGCGCTATTCCTCCAGATGTTTTATATGTCTTAGTCTTAAAGTTACACAATAAAATGTTTTCTATGTCTTTTGGAGGGCTGAATGGTCGTGGCCATTTTTAGACTATATAAATCTCCTTAAAGAAGAGCGTTGTGTAAAGATTTAAGGAAACATTCAAATTTTAATGTTAAAATACATCGAATTTCTCTTTACTTTATAATAGTTTATAGCTAGACAAATAATTTTAAAAAAATTAAGGTAGATCTGGTTGGTATTTTGTTGACCACCACGCCTCCTTATTGTGTGTATGAGGGTAGCGGGCATTAATTGTCCAAAAAAACCCCCCAAAACCCCCCAAACAACCATACATTGATAAAAGAAACCTGCGTTGGCAAGGTACATGTACGTAAAATGTACCTTGTCTTAAAATTGCGTTAAGACATCAATTTTTTTTTCATTCATATAGGGAGGAAATAGGAAACTATTAGTCAGTAACAGTGTATAGTTGTGAAAAATCTGTCAAGTTTTCCGGGTTTAAGAATGTAACATTTGGTAATTTTAAGATAAAACTCCTATGTCTTACATTACATACCACTTATTGCCTCGCATTTATCAAATTACTACAGAAAAGGTGTTTCCATGACACAACTGCATGATTGTTACTTGTTTCCAAATCCTAGCTGTAGATCAATGATAAGATAGAATTACAATTAATATCTTTAAAAGAGAACAAAAATAATCTGCCTTCACGTATATCTATATATGCAGATTAAATTTACGTTTTCTAAACCCATGCGCGGATCAAGAAAATTTTCTCGGGAAAAGGGAGAACCGAAGGATAATTGTGTTTGCCAGAGGGGTTCAAGGTCTATTTTGGTAACTTAACTATCTGAATTTAATAAATTTGAATTTTCCAGGGGGGAGGGGGGAGTCCAAATCCCACTTTTGACTTCATTCATGTTTATCTATTCGCTTATACATTCAAAGTCCAACAGATTTTACTCATTTCCATATGTGCTATTAGAAATTCACTTCTGTACAATTTATATACGTATTAAATCTTATATATAGTATAGCATCCGTTTTTATACCTGTATATCTGACCTTTTGTTTAGATGTCATAATTTCATGCTAAACATGCTTAAGGTTGGTTTGTTACAAATATATATTACCAGTTGATTGTAAAAAAAAAAAGCACCCACTCTGAATCAATTTATCAAAAGCATATCCAATACTGAAATAATGAAATGATTATAGAATATTTTATGGCAAACAATGTGTAGCAAATATAATTCACACAAAGTTAAGGCATAATTATTTACTAAATCGTGATTAAAATTGGAGAAATATTGTATACACCGTACCCAACTGTTTGCGTGGAAAACAAGAATATGCTTATCGGGGCTTTTTCTTCATTTGTCAAAAAATTTATCTGTGATACATAATGATATTATGTTTGATACATA
Organism: Magallana hongkongensis; assembly: GCA_016163765.1. Lineage (NCBI taxonomy): Eukaryota > Metazoa > Mollusca > Bivalvia > Ostreida > Ostreidae > Magallana > Magallana hongkongensis. The sequence goes on from WFKH01011801.1 coordinate 31,389,479, forward strand.
TTATTCCGTTCATATGAACTACCTTATTTTGACTTTCATGTTTACTTTAATTTGAGGGTAGTGAAAGTCTACCATATGCTGTGAACTTCTAAATACATACATGTTCAAAAATTTATATTATATATAAAAAATTAAATTAATGCATTAAATCTATTATTTACTATGGAATTCAACATCCATCTACGACAGCCGACTGTCAGATGCAAACAGTTTACGGTCACTGTTTACAGCTTACTGTTTACAGCTTATTGTTTACAGCTGGCTGGTAACAGCTTGTGGTCACCGTTTACAGCTTACTGGTTACTGTAAATGTTTACAGGTTATGTTTAACTGCTTACGGTCACTGTTTACAGCTTAATATAGCTGTTTAAAGCTTACTTTTAATTGCATAGAGTCACTGTTTACAGCTTACTGGTTACTGTAACTGTTTACAGCTTAATATTATATAGTTATTTACTGTTTTGGAAAATATTGTCGACTTTGCTAGCAAATATTTACTAAACGTGAAGACCCCCCCCCCCCCCCCACACACACACACACACACATAATCTGGTTGTTATATGTCGTGTGACACAAAAAGTCTACAATATATCGATAAATTTCTTCCATTCAGAATTTCGAAATAAAACTCATATCAATGTACACCAAGGCTATGTCGCCATAGAAATGAACACACTGACACAACCATAGATTAAACCACACTTCTTATAATTCCATATAACATTTTAAATATGTAGCATGCTTTCCGAATGATTTTGCATATATGTGTTTGTATATGCATCTTCGAAAGCCGGGGGTGTTCGATTCGTATACTCAACAAGAGAAAACCCTAAGTTTGCGAAGATGATGTATATAATGGTGTATAGGTATACGTCTAGTTTTAAGAGGGCTGCATGGTCGTGGCCATTTTTTAGACTATACTAATCTTCTTTAGATAAAGAGTTCTGTATAAAGATATAGGAAAATGTTCGAATTTTAAAGGTAAATATTTTGTATTTTTTTCTATATTTTTTAACTATAAAAATAGTTTATGACCAAAATATCATATTCAAAATTTTAAGGTAGATCTGATGGGTAATTTCTTGACTGTCCAGCCTCAGATACAACAGCTATAATCAAGTACTGTGATGAGTTGAAACAATGTAACAAACGAGCTTTGAGTCTAGAGCATGGTCAATTATTTGCATGATATTTAACGTACATCTTTTGGAATTTTGGAACATCGTTTTCGGGGTCCTTGTCCGTATTAATTTCATTTTAATTATAAAGATGTTTCTACTCTACAACCGGTTCTAAAACGGTATAGTGGATTCACGGGTTGGACTTAGAAAGTTCATAGGTTACCTAGGGCATTTGAGCCCTACGGAAATATCACAGTCAACTTCCATTGAAAGCCTCAGTCTCAAATGAAACCAGAGTTGATGACCAAATAATAAACACATCCGAAAACTTGATAAAAATGCTATTAAATAATTACCAAACAAATTAACTTTATTCCCTCCAAAAGAGATCATGGAACATATCTACATACACAATACCTGGTACATAAAACTAGTTAACACGAAAACTATCGAGTATAGGATAACTGAATTCATTACACATTTTGATGGGTTTTTAATAAAATTTTCTGAAGTTGTTGTCTCTCGTCCATCCTTGTAGACACAGAAACCTTTAGCTTTTGCTGCAGCACTAGTTGCCGCTGATTGTGTACTATTAAGCGAAAAACGATTCATGTCTAGGACAGCACTAATCATAACTGACTTAAGCGACAATGGTGTCAACAGAAATTGAATTGTGAGGCTTTTGTTAAAATTATTTTCTGAGCCTCTTAGTGTTTTAGTTCTGTAAGTATATTTCTTATACACATGCACTACACATAAATCAATATCATTTGGTCTACATTTTTGGATAAACAGCAGTAGAAATTTCATCTAAATGGTGCCCTGGTCTTGATTGTTTCAGCAAATCACCATATCTAATTATCAACATGTTTTCTCTTCCAGAAATATTTCTAAAATCAAGAAGATGTAAACCTTGTTTCTGCAGCTCATATAATAAAGCTAATACATTGTCAATTTCGTTGACAACTGAAACAAAGACAAATTCTGCACAGGAGACAATGTCTTCAAATATTCTAAAACCTTTTATACAATCCATGTAAAATGATATGATATTTGTGTAAAGTTGATCTTGACAAAAATTCTTCATAAAATGCTTAACTAAAAATGGATCACCTAGTTTCATATCAGAGTGGCTTAAAGGCAAAAAAGGATCGAGCTATAACCAAAAATTAACCTATATATATTATATATATTCTCAATTTTGTAAGAATTGATTCTAAAACTAAAACTAAATGGAACACTAAATTGATTGCAACCGGCATTTTTGTTGATAACAAATATGATACCAGGGTATGTGATATTGAAAAAAGCGAGCTGCATGGGCAAACATGCTATGTTATGAAATGTGTAGGTATCTAAACATGAACCCTCTTTTCCAATTCAAACCAAATAGGTCATTTCATTATATAAATGAGAAAAGTACATCACGGCCGTAGCGCTCCCCTTTTGCAGTTGAGACAAAAGGTACATGTTTTGCAGTATAAGACTATAAGACTATAATTATCGTTTCGAACAAGAAAGTAGGGAGAGTAGTTCTACAAAAGAGAAAGAGAATATCCTCGAGGACAAACATAAAATAAAAATTTTAAAAATAAATTTTATTAAAAAAAATTAAATGCTTTCTTTTGGTGTTTCGTGCGGGTGCAAAGGTAGCTAATACATTGCAGGAAAAAAAAATCACATTTTTTCTGCAATGCTAGCTAACTACATAGCCCGAATGAAACACAAACGAATGCATTTTATTGTACATGTTTTTTGTTTACTGAATCAATAATGAATTATCCATAAAAAGATATAAAAATACTAAATCATCATTAATGTTGATCAGAACGTTACACAGAAGGAACAGCTGATTCTCCATATATGTGAAGGTTACCACGGTAACTACAACTACTTGAAAGTCTGAGATTAGCCCGCGTGCAAGTCTGTGAATCCAAAAAATTCCTATCTGTGTCCGTCCAGCGAGGATTAATGTCAATAACCACTACATGTACTGTCATACACTTCTTCCCATTTTTGACCACTGAAGTTGAAATATTCGATCCCGTCGGACTCTTTGATTTGTGGGTTTTTTTTGTTTTTTGTTTTTGTTTTTTTTAATTATAACTTTTATGGCCCCGGGGCCTGGTCCTCTTTACTCTGACATAAAAAAACTTTGTGAAAAAAAATTTATCGTCATTTCAAATGTTAGGCATTTGCCTCATTTGCCTCCATTGCGCTACGACATTGTTTACCATATAAACACATTGAAAAAACATTAAAACACTATATCAACTGAAATATAAGCATGCCTGGTCCCTAGTATTTCTCGCAATAGAAATTTTTATTAAATGTACATATGAAAAATTAAATCTTTAAGCAGCTGCACCCCTCCACTTTTTAGAGCGAATCTGACGGACGGTCAACGTATATGGAATTCCATAGTAAATATATAGTAATACAGTAATTTTAATATTTTCTTAAAATGTCTTAAAAGTACTGTTTTGAACATTTTTTTCTTCTAAACTTTATTTTCATAACTGTGCAACAGCTATGAACAAACTGATGGAGTGATGTCCCACCCAAGGGGATTTAATTTTATTCACAAGATGAACTCAGGCGCTAACTGAATGTACACTGTATTATTGTCCACGATTCAAGTTTCTTCATTTGAAAATAAAAGGGACCAAAAAAATATGGTAAAAATTAAAAGGGAGATGTCAATTAAAATTATATCGCAGTTTTATTTTATTTTTATATATTTTAAAAACCAACGAAATACAAATGGGCTTTTTGTCAATCTACAGGGGAAAAGTACGGGGCTTTTATTTTAATCGGGTTCGCGTGTCACCAACATTTTCGAATCTCTCTGGACTTTTTAAAAAATATGACCAGTGCACGGTTCCGAAAAGTTAAATCATTAGAAACATCAAGGTTGTTTACAAATGGCGGAAATAGAAGATTATCAGAAATCTAAATAAAGGTGAACGATTAATGCGTAAGTTACACACAGAAATATTTACTCTTCGAGTAATATACCGGCAGAAGCTTCTGTCCATAGATGCAATACGATTCTCATGCCAAAAATACCAATCTCTCCAAAAATGGACGATTTAAAACATTTCAATGTTTCGATAAATTCGGTTAACCCTTATTTATCGTTATTTAAAACACAATATATATCTGACAATTTTTTCATAAGTGATTTTATTATTGTTTATAAAATTCTTAGTTTCCTGGATGAAAATACATGTAATGTAGCACCAGAAATCCTCCTTACAAAGTTGTTCCACCATGTCGCTGAGGACAAGAATCAAGGGTTTTACGGCATGGGTCAACCTGCGGCTAATGCCCTATGACCATTTGTTAAACAATGTGCTCATGGATCTACTCTCTGGAACACACATGAAGTACCTGGTGGAAAGCATTACAGGATATGACATCAAACGACTTGAAAGCATGGATGAGTAAGAAACTTGCCTTATTTAAGAAAACACTGTTTTTAAGTTTTTTTCATACTGGTATAATATATCTGTTTATGCTACAGTAGGTTATAAAAATTAATTGCATTGATTTCCAAAACAACAAAGATTGCATTAATCTATTTTTTTTTTCATTTTTGGTCATTTTCATATGTCTCAAAATATTGAACAAGCAGGAATCTTATCAGTTATTGTGGAAAAAATTGTGCAAAATTACTTTTGTGAAGAAAATACAATACAGATTAAGTCACTTTAATTTTTAGAAAATTGCATCATGCGAAAAAAATCCAGAATATAATGCCCCAGTTAACACAACAACGTTTTCACAACGTTTTAAAAACGTTGTAGAAATGTTACCAAAACATTTTTAAAAACGTTATTACAACGTGAATCTGTGTGGTTTTTCTTACGTTATTATAACATTTTCTAAAAACATTTCTAAGTAATGTTTACAAAACATTTTTAAGAACGTTATTACAACGTAAATCTGTGTGGTTTTTGTTACGTTATGATAACATTTTCTAAAAACATTTTTAAGAAATGTTTACAAAACATTTGAAAGAAACATTTTCTAAACATTGTTTGTTATCATTTAGGGAAAGTTTTTAAAATCATTTTCATATCCTTATGAAACTTTCTTTCTACTTTTAAAACCCTAGGCGTTTAATACAATAGTTTTAAATGTTAAAGACATGAGCCTTAAACATTTTCATACAAAGCAAAACAACTTCATTTAAAATTTTCCAACTGTATTTTTACAGAACTATACTTCACAAAATGAACGATATAAATCCACAGTATAATCCATTGTCACTAGATATCAAGAGTTCACAGCATCCCAATGGTCATATTTTCACAATTGTCTGAAAAGTTCTCACACATTTCGATTGTTATAGTCGCAACAGATGTGTTTCATTGAATTTCTTAGCCCTGAAACAAAAAACAAAACAAAACAAAAATAAAACAACTGGTCAGTGGAATTGAATCATTAAAATTGTTTCTCCTGTGATGTATTTAGCAAGTTCAATCAACAATTGCATGTAGTTTGTATAAAAATACATATATAATGCTGGGGAATAAATTTCAAATACCTATATGCTTGATACTCCATGAAAGTTATATCTTCAGTTAAACATCAACGAAACTAAACTTCTCACTCTGGAATGGTACACTGTAGTCAGGTTTTGGGAGCAGCCCCTAGTAAATGTTAAAATATAAAAACTGTATTTAAAAGTTGAAAACAACATGGTATTGGAATTACCACAAATGAGTTGCATATTGCTAGCATATATGTACACATGTATTGCCAATTAAATAACACAAGCAGTATACAGATATGATATGGCTTAGCGCAAAGCAGTTAAATGTAAATGTGCACACTACCCAAGTTGTTATTCTGCATTGAAAGATAAAAAATACTTACATTTACCGAAAATATCCCCCATTCTTAATCCTTGCTCTTTGTATAACGGCGTGGGTTTTTAAAAAATTCTGACCCACTTAGATAACAAATAGCACGGAAACTGTATAACTGAGATCGGCTGCTTTCACCCTCACTGGCCATGGCATCCCGCTGCGACATTCAATTAACTCGCAATAAACACATTGAAAGGGAAAACCCAAATGCCCTGCACTCTAATTATTTTCAAATATTTTCCACATTTAGATGCATGTTTAATCAAACTGCATGTTTATCATGCTCTGTCTTTTTAATATTTAAATTAAAAAAAAATACAACAAACAGTATAAATATGAAAATTAATTAATCTGGGTTTGTGAATAATGATATTTAATATACAGTGTTCTAGAATGTAATTTTTGCTTAACTTTTATTTTTTCTGTAGCATGCATAACTGAGGTATGCCAATCTTTAGCATTATAAAGAGAAAAAAAACCCAATTCGATTATTTAGATGTTTTAAAAACTTTCTGCAAACATTGCTGGGTAATGTTTTTATTATGCTGTCTTATAACATTTTCATTCTGTATGATAAGCAGTTTTCTGACGATTAAGAAAAAATACATTTGAAATACCAATACAATGAAAGCAATTTTGATCAGACATTTCTAATTGACAGTGTTATAAAAATCACGAATAAAACATTTTTATAACATATTTTAGAAATGTTTTTATGCTAAATAATCATAACATTTTTCTTAATGTTTTTACAACGTTGTCAAAACTAAACGGAAATGTTTTTTAAATGTTGTATTAATAATGTTTTCTTAAAACATCCTTACAACAAAAATAAAATGTTTTTAAAACGTTCTAAAAATGTTTTTATGAAAATGTTCTTGGAAATCATCCTTACAACCAGAATAAAATGTTATGAAAACGTTTTGTGCTACCTGGGGCACTATGGTTTTTAAGATGGTATTAATCTTTTTCTTCATATGTGTCTATTTATGCATTTGGTAGGGACCATGAAAATTATAAGCTATTTTTGTATGATAATTTCAGAACTATAGATTTTATATTTGTTGGTTTTTATTTTACATTCATTGATTCTTTAAAATGTTGTCAGATATAACAGAAATTAGTGTTTTTACTCTTGCATTATCAATTACTGTTGCAAGGCCCCTCTTACACATGTGATACAGGAAAGTTTATGTAACATTTTGTTTATGAGCAGCTTTTGGAATTGCAGATTGTTTTATGATGAATTACGATTATTTGTTGAAATTAGAAAATTAATTTTTATTAGCCTATCTCAGCAACAGAAGCAGACTAGGGTGGACTGGATTGTCGATGAACTGAAAAAATCTTCAGTATTACCTGCAGATGTATCTGTAGACACACGAATGTTTGCCATGAGAAGTGCTGATCAGGTCTGAATTTAATTTATCTTTTGTTATTTACTTACTTGGTATGTATATTGGAAGTCTACATGATTGCACTTTTAACCAGAAAAAAGTTGGAATTCTTCCTGAAAATAGATTATAATCTTGATGATGATACATCTTAGCTTACAAAATGGAAAAAAATGCATTTTGTATGTATGCAATTCTGGTATAGTATACCTATGTACATATATTGTTAGATAGTATGAGAGATTAAAAAAAATGAAAAAAGCAAACATTTTCACCCAAGTAATATACATTAATGTATTAAATGTAATGGAGAATGGACAAAAAAAACCCCACAATTCACTTTTTTTATCAGTTTGTGTTCCAATGTGAGAAAATGTAGTATATACCGGTATTAAAAAAAAATATTAGGAGGAAAATTTAATTGTGTCACCAGGTGTTTGACCTACTGTGGAGACTGATCTGTCATGACATTTGGTTTGTGTGGGAGAGGGCCGAATACCTCCAGCAGTTAGATGAGGACGTTCTATGTCAAGTACCATTCAAGGTATGTAACCCTCATGTAGGCTATACTACACCAGTTAAGGAGGCTGGATGGTCAACAAAGTAACCGTCAGATCTACCTAAAATTTTAAGATATAATTTGTTAAGCTAAAAACTATTATTTAGTAAAGAAAAAATTCATATATTTTACCTTTTAAATTTGGGTACGTTCCTATATGTTTATATAGAGCTCTTCTTCTAAAAGAGATCAGTCTAAAAATGACCATGACCATCGAGCCCTCTTAACTATATTGCAACACAACAAAACTTGTCTTATCCCACTGACATACTAAGTTGATTTAGTATATCAGTGGGATAAGACAAGTTTTAAAATGTGGCCAAATAAGTGTTCTGTGGTAATATCTTATGTTTACTGTTTAGAACCTCCATAAAACATAAAATTAATGAAAAGGGGTTAAAAAATCCACAGTATAAAAAATGTTAAAAAAGGTTAGCATTAAAAATTAATGAAAGGGGTTTAAAAAATCAAGAGTATAAAAATACTGTATGGGATTCAAATTCCCTACATTGTTTACCATATAAACAGGTGCTGCATCCTTGACCGAAGCGGCTATGGTAAAAGAGCAACAGTTTTAAAGCTTATGCATGTATATGTATTTTATGTCTCTACTTGGTTGCAAATCAGTGTGATGCATATTTTAATACAATGCAAATGTGTTGATCTTGCAGTGGACCCCAGAACCTCCTCCTGCCAAGAAGAAGAAGAAGCAACAGAAGAAGTCCTTACTGTCTGGGTTCGGAGCAGCGGGGGCTCAGGAGGAACATGATGCGAGTTATCGTTCCTGGTTCAGGCTTAGACAAGCTCCTCTTTGATCCCCTTCTCATTTTTCAGTCATATATTCCTCTAAATTTGTAAAAGTGAGACTTAGGTGGGACTTAGATCAAAAGTGAGCTCATTAATTATGTTTGATGGCCGGTGAGCCAGGTGATACATCTACATCATATGTTATGTAGTCTCATATTGACTAAAAGCACACAAGTATTTTCAGAATTTACCTGAAAGTATATGAACTGTGATCCTTGACCATTCCTACTCATGCATAGACTAGACTAGACTATGGTAGCATATTATATCACACGATGTCAAATTGTGAATGCATGATGTCAGATGTTGCAAAAGCAGTCAAAATAAGAATGATTCATCAAACAAAAGTTGAAACTTATACATAGTAGTAAATTTCTTATTTTCAGAACATCAAAATAATTATATTGACAGATAAACCAAGTGTTGTTCATGATGATGCATGGAATAGTTTGGCTATGAATTTAGGCATAGGTCAATTAAATTATCATTACATGTATTTATGAGCATAATCATATGAGATATAAATGATAATTTTTTATCCATCTTTGTCTCTAGGAGGATGACTTTGCAGACTGGATTAAATGGCCCAATGCTGATTACGTCAAAAACTTCAAAAAGAAGAAACGAGAATTTGGGGATTATCCTAGCCCTGATGACTGTATTTTGGAAATGGTGAACTATCAACTCAAGGTCTGTAAAATGTTCTAGAAAAATGTAATGTTCACAAGGAATTCCATTGAGAAATGATTACCACCCCCACTGCTTAAAAATGGAATAATATTTATGGACATGAAATTGAAAAGATTTTTATAGATACATGAATTGCATATAGGTGAATTATGAAGTTGAAATGAAAATTTACTACCAGTAGGTTTTTTCAGAATTGATGTATAAAGCTAAACAATTTTACTTTAAGGAGAGTACTCATACTATGTACTGAAGTAAATTATTATAAATTTGGAGAAGTTTTTATTTTTTTTTATTTTTTTGTAAATTCCAGACTGTAAAAGATGGGAAGAACCTTTCCTGTTATGTGAGTTTGCCTTTTATATACAATATAGTTAAAACCATATTCTAGATGCAACAATTTTAAAAAAGTTAAACCATTATTTGAAATATAAGTTTAAAGATCACAGGAAGTTGTAAAATTTATTTGTTTTTTAAACTTGATTATTATTACCGGTATATTGTTTCGAATTTGCAGGTTAAGTTATACTTGAAATTATGACAAGGAATTTAAATAAAAACATTTAAATTGAATTAATAGAAAATTAAACAATAATATACTTTCAAAAAGTATATGAATTAAGAGAATAAAAATAAAATAGAAGTGTGTTTGTGTTTTAGCTATTCCTTAGATAATTCCCTTAATCCTGTAGACACATGCAAACATAGTACATGTATCAATTAAGTAATAAGCCACCCAGCTAGCTTTAAAATTAAAATCATATTGATATGAATGGTAGATTTAAAGTTATTGACAACCCAACAGAATCTATCAGGCACCAGATGATACAGTGTGCCCAGAGATTAGAGGTTGGGTTTGACTGGTTGTTGACTTTTTCAGTCCATAGATGACCTAGTAGATAGCCGTGTCCTGTGTGCTCTAGTCAACTCCTTCGTCCCTAACACGTTTACCTCTGACCTGCTTCTGAATGATCGGTGAGTTTTACTTACTAGTGCTAGACGTAGTGTTTATCAGTGAACATGTGATGTACATCCATGTAAAGTCGTCTCTGTTATTTTATTTCTATAGCTTCATCTCTCTCTCCCCCTTTCTCTCTCTCTCTCTCTCTCTCTCTCTCTCTCTCTCTCTCATTTATTGCAGTTTGATGCACAATGCAAACATTTTTGATATATAAAGGTGTCTAATTTGTGAATCTTATACTAAATTTATTTTGAAGCTTTCAGAATAGATATAAGAATTATCAAAAATATATCATCAAAGCACACCAGTATTTGTGTAATTCTTCAGGAATGAAGCCTCTTTGAAAATCAGGTCTATGATCACATATATAGAGATACTATAGGGCTGTATTTATTTTCAGTTTTTAGCTGCATTATTTATGATTTAAACAAAACTATGTACACATACTGATTTTTGAAGAGAGGAGTTTACTGAGTAGTTTGCTAGTTTGAGTAGATGTGTGATTATTATTCAGTAAAACTAGATTGAATGTAGTTTCCTGCTAATTTTTCTATGACAAACTGATGTTCTTGAGATGAATTTTGAATAAAATTTGTGTGAAGCCGCTAGATGTACAGATGGTCAAGTATTACACATGTACACATTTATCCATGCATATCTAATTTTTCTGTGTAAAATATACTATTAGGTAACTATTAAGACAAGTATAAATGAAATACTCTTCAGATGGACAATCAACTTGGCCCTGAAGACTGCAGAGAATATGTTTTATGCTGATACCCCGTTTGATTCAGAAGATTTAGTTGAGGTAATTGATATACAGACACCTTTTTAGAGATTTTCAGTTAAACTCTATGGGCCTTATCAGTATTTATAATGTAAATTTTTAAAAAAAATTTTGAAATTTATTTATCTAAATGCTTAAATTTTATTTTGAACCTTGCAGGCTGATGCTATGGCAGTGTGTTCATATTTCTGTTTTTTCTTCATGATGGCATACAAATTCCGCCAATGCAGAGCGGTTGTCAATAGATTTGTAAGTGGTAGCATATGTTCTAACTTTTCCAATATGTTGTTTGCATGAATAATAAGTGTACATGTCTCTGTGAAAATCCATTAAAATTATGCATGGGGCTGAAAGTACATAGATTCATACTGTCTGGGTTTCTAAAATACATGTATATTATTAGTATGATTTATCAAACTTTCAATAATATATTACAAACATTTGCTAGGATAACATTATTGAGGGTCTCTATTCATTTGGAAAGTCTTTGCAGTTAATACATAAACTCTTATGATAAAATTTGAGATAATTAGAATATGTTCATTAAGAATCAGCCAATTGTAGGAATTCATTGCCATGCTGATTCGAGAGGCTCAACATGAGATTGATAAATTTGCTCCCATCGTTGCCAACATGCAGGAACTGCAGAGGAGAAAAGAACTGAAGAATGAGATTGAAATGCACAGACAAGGTAAAAAGAAAATCCTTTTTACTGTATAAACTTCACAAATATTTCATCAAATGTGTTTTATATGCATTATTTTGGACAGATGTAGATTACTAATATGTACCACTAGGTACAAATGGAAATACAGTGGAAAAAGTAATTGAATATCATTTAAAGAAAAAGGAACATAAATAATGTTGATAATGCTTTTGCTAAATTTTCTATTGAATGTTATCTTGAATACTAGCCCAAGAGAAGATCAAGAAGAAATTTGATGTTGATTATTGTAAAAGATGGATGCAGCATATTGAAAATTGCAAGAGTGAGGTACATACTTATCACACATACACATTATTCTTATTTTCTAATGTCTTTGAATAAAAGGGCAGCTAATGATAGATATGTTTATACAGATTAATTTTTTAAAAGAAATTACTTGCTCCTTTTTAGGTTCGACGAGCAATTCGCGACAAAATGAGAAGCCGCTTTGATGTCATCACCATTCCACGGAACATCACTGTCAATGACTTCTGTCTGGCTTTTGTCATTAACTTGGTAAGAAACTTTTTAAACCAAAATATTATATGAATTTGAAATGAAGGTCATTCTGTAATATGCATGTAATACAATCATGTATTTAATTTTGTTTTTGTTATTTCTTTATAGAGCCTTACAAATGGATCAGGATTTTATGAAGCAACATCGAAAGAGCTGTGGACAGAAGGAAGGAAAATTGTCATCAAAAACAAAGACACAGAGGAATATTTTGATGATTTTAGTGGCGTCTCTAAAGGTGGGTGGAAGGAGGCATTCATGTAAGGGTAATTCATTTTGTAATCCTTTTTAAAAGTATATTTCCTATTTTGGAATACAGTAGATAATCTATTAAACTCTCTTTTTATTACCGTAAAAAGTACATGTATTTGTATGAAAATCAAAAAAATGATTTTAAATTATTACATTTAAATGATTTTAATCATGTAAATAACCAAAAATTATAAAGATATTAATAGATAACTCTGGGTTGCTAAGATACATCCATGATTCCTAATTGTCATGGTAAATTTTGAAAAAAGTGTCTCCTGCTGTCTAACAGGTCCAGGAGTGCGGGAAATGCTACGATTACCGGAGGCAGGACTACTGGAAATTATGCCAGGAGACCATCCTGATTATGAGGTAAAAAGCCTATATTTGTTATCATTGTTAACAGTATTTGTCCAGTATATGGAATGTAGTTTTTCAATTGATAATTTTTTGAGAGGTCCCTTAGTTAGATTCTTTAAAAGAGCTAGTAACAAGTAAAAAATCTTTCTCTCTCTTTTATTTTCTTTTTTCAGTCAAATTGTGTAGACCAGATAGAAAATTTTACAAGCAATAAATAATTTTGTTAGTGTGCCAATTCTTCAAGAACATTTTTCATTTTCCAGATTTATATGGAAGCGCCTAGTCGTAACAAACAGCTGAAGGCTGGGGCCAAGTTCCTGTACCAAGTGTTTCCAGGGAACACTGGGTCGTGGCAGCGACTGTTCATCAAGTCAGCTCGAGACAACGAGTTTGAGACAGTGGAAAAAATGATTGTGTTTTTTCAGAGTCATCCCCAGTTCATCAATGCCAAGGAGCCAAAATCTGGAAACACTGCGCTACACTGGGCATGCAGAAATGGACACTTTGTAAGTTTGCCATCTGCTTTTATGGATTAAAGACCATATTTTGATCAACTTATGATTTACATGTAAACAAAATTTTAACTCTTGTTTTCTTTTTATATTGGTCTTTGGTATCTATGATTGTGTTGTTTAATATTTTTTCCTTTTAAATATGATTTTTTTGAGAATCTGTGATAAGAGAAAACATTACATTAATATTTTTTCCTTTTAAATATGATTTTTTTGAGAATCTGTGATAAGAGAAAACATTACAATAGATTACAAAAAAAAATTTATTTTCTTTAATAGAAAATTAGAATTTTTAATGTAAATGGTATTTTTTTGAATCCAAATTCAGATGACCCAAATTAATGTACAAAACAGAAAATCACCCATTAAACAATTAAAAATCAACATTCACATCTTTCTTTAAGTCTAGAGTAGAATCAATTACCTGCGTTATACATGTATAAAGACCAGCACTGTATTAGGTCTTTTGAGATAATTCATTTGTGTTTTGTCTAGTTATTTTTTTCAGGAGAACTAAAAGTCTGCACATTAAGTATAACTGATAACATAACCTATAAAATAAAAAAAAATTGAAAACTTCATTATGATTTTATTTGGCATTCTGAATTTTGATTTACTTTATATCAGAGCTGGATGACTCACAATCGTTGGCTGCTAACAGCCAAAGATTCATTGGGATACACTGCTCTCCACTGGGCCTGCAAAAACGGCCATTTTGTAAGAAAGACTTGTAGGGTGGCTGGTATATGCACCACATGATAGAATTTGATGTTGAATTTAGAAGCTATACATGTACATGTAGATATGATATACATGTATTTGGGTATTTTAAATCTTTTGTTGTAGCCAAAAAGAAAAAAATAATATGGCATGGAGTGTAGAGATTTACTTGGAAATGCAAAAGCGGCTAGCGGTTTCTGTTTTCTGTGTTTTTAGCTTTTTGGTACAGAATCAAGCTTTTTTGGTATTAAAATAAATAGTGTGAGTTAGGTAATTAATAAACCTATATGTTAAATGTATGAATAATTTTAGTACAAGAAGTAAATTATTTTATAGTATCAGTTTATATAGTGTTAGGGTAAATAAATAAGAGCGATTATACATTTTTTCCTCATAACCTAATTAGTGTAATCATAAATTACATGTAGCACATTCAGAGCGAAGTCTCTGTACTGTATGTATTTGTTTTGATCCTATATATATTGTTTGTTGTGAAAGGTGCTTAGAAATATGATTTCCACAAAATTTAATATGTTTACAGTAATTATATTGATACTCTTAATATGATATATCTTAAATAATATACTTAAGGTATAATAAAATAAATAAATAATGTCTCAGATTATGGGTATTATAAAATAAGTAAACATTGTCTCAGATTAAGAGAAGGATTAAAAAATCCATTGACTCCTAATCTTCATCGTTTTGGCAATGATTTATAAATGTGATTATTAACAACTATATACTTAGTCTTGTGTGTTATCCTTCATGTAGGAAGTTGCAAGACTGTTGATGGAGAATGGAGCAAACATTGACAGCAAAAATATCCTTAAAAACACCCCACTTAATTCTGGGATAGAGGGACTGCAGAGGAAAATCTGTCATGTAGGTTGACTTTTATAAGTGCCACTCCAATTCATATATTTAAATTGCTAATATTGATGTGTTCTAACTTAAATTGTACAGGCTTGTAAATTAATGTATTGTATACAGAAAAAAATATATAATTTTCTTGTACATACATGTACTGTTCTCATAATTATAGTTTCTGATTGAGTAGATTAATGCATTAGAATTTAGAAATTTAAAAATTTAGAAAAAAAATACTAATTAATTAATGTACATGGATGTTTTGTTCTTAAAATTGTAGTACCTGATAGAGTGGGGATGTGATGTCCATTGTAAAAATGTCAAGAACCTCACACCATTTGAAACAGTGAAAAATGATGATTTCAAGAGATATCTCATTGGTATGTACAAAAACTTTTATACATCAAGTATTAATGTGCTGTGGAATCATAGAATAATGATATCTACAACTTGAGTCTAACTGCATGCTCTTGCAGTCTACATGTATAAAGAATGCCACATCTTATAGAGTGTATCAAATTTATACATGACTGTAATTTATGAGAGAAATTTATGATTTTCAACATCCACATTGTAATTCATAAATCTTGTTGATAAATGTTTTTTTTTTATCATATCAAGAGCTGAATGAAAACTGGTCCTATTTCAGAACTGTACGAGTATTACTCTGTGATTGTCCCAAAGATTATGAGCGGGGACATGAAACTAATGGACCGGGTCATCAAGGATCACTCTACCGGGATCAAGGAACTGTGCTGTCTCAGAAGCAGGTCAGTTAATATTAATGCCAGTGATCACAAAAATAAAATGTTAGAGTACATCGTCATGGTAGAATTGTGGTAATAATCCATTTAAAAATGTGAGTCTTTTTAAGCAGATTCTTTCATAGAATCCTATCATAAAACTCTTAGTTACGAATGAATATTCCAGGCTTTATACTCCTCTCCCACCAAAAAAGTCCCCCCCCCCAGAAAAAAGGAAGAAAACAACCAAAAACCCCTAAGAACATCCAGAAAAATTATTTTGAAGTATCAATTTATTCTGCCAAGTTATAATATTTAAATGATTCATTTTAAAGTACTGTTGCTTAATTTGATTATGTCTAGGTGTATAAATGGGAGCACTCTGCTCCATACAGCAGCCTACTATGGACATAAGGATGCCATAAGAGAACTTCTGCGACTAAGAGTAGAAATCAATGTACGAGATTACAAGGGGGCTACACCGCTCCACAGAGCCAAAAGCACAGACATCATGGAGGTTTGTCTCAAAGCCAAAAATTAACTAATTTATACAACAAGCTTTAAAGAGACTTTACATTCATGAATATTGTAAATTACTGTAAACGTATTACATTCTATTTAGGCTTTTTGGTGGAATGCGACTTCTGCTAAATAAAATACACCACTTACCAAATGTCAAACATATATGTAGATGAATAGGTACATTTAGAGGTGTGCTAAATCAAATCCACTCTATGTTGAAAAATTATTTTCTGCCGAGTATTGTACATGCTAATACGCTAACAGTATCATTCAAACATTATTCAGTTGTTGTGTATTCAGAATTCAAAAAAAATTCTTTATATTTTTAATCTCCTTACAGATGTTACTAGATGCTGGAGCCATGGTTGATGCAGAAGATGTGGAAGGAAACACTCCCCTTCATGTCAAGTGCTATGGTGAAAGTAATAAGCCATCTGACCTAACTAGCATAGAGCTTCTTCTGAACAAAAATGCCAGTCTCAGTAAAAGAAACACTAGGGTAAGCATTGAATGTAATGTGATTAAAATTTTTGTATTGGTTGAAACTCTGGCCAGGTTGATTTGGTGTCATGACCAGAATCAGAGAACTTTCATTATTACTGGGAGAATTTGCATGTCTATTTTGTTAATTTGGTAGTTTATGCAAGATAAAATAATTCAGTCATTGTAGATAGCATTTGTTTCCTCGAAACAAAGTATTGTATAGAAAACAATTGACTCACCATATAAAAATTATTATTGTCAATCGTGTTTCCAACAGTTGTTAATATTACCAGTATATATAATTTAACCTTCTAACAGTTGTTATTATTTAACATCAATATGTGTACATTTACTTGCATGCAGGGACTTTTGCCGATTCATTGCTGCGCCATGCAAGGTCGTATCGATGTGATGAGAATGATGATGAGATATGACCATGATGGTTTCATGGCGAAGGCCATTGCTGGAGAGGAAACCAACAAACCTCCCCCGAGCCTGCTCAACCTGGCCATAGCTAATGACTTCACCGAGTGCGCTCAATGGTGAGAGATTGCAGAATGAAATGTGATCTGATAACATTTATGCAATGAAGTTGGGCAATCAAAGTTTGTTTCTTGTTCAAACTAACCTTTTACTTTGAGTATGCACTGTTTAAATCTTTAAAATATAGCAGTTCTGTTTTCAGTTTGTGAACATGTAAGAAAAGATTTGAGCTTTTGAAAAATGATGTTAAGAAAACTATAGTTCTTCTGTTTATACGAAGAATGATTCAGATCAGTTTTTAATATGGTATTCAAGGTTCGGGAGTTTCAATGGATTGATTCTTGATTTTCTTTTGTAGGCTCTTGGCAAATGGATTCTTTTTCAAGGAGAAAGAACAGGATATCTTGATGAGAAGAATTCTAACAGAACAAATTACTCTGTATGCATAACTGTTGCAAAATTTCAACTGATAACACAACTGTTAATGTGGTGATTTTAGTGAAGATACAATGATTGACATCTTTTCTTTCCTTTTAAAGTAAAGACAGCCAAGATGCAGTGAAGTTTCTGTTGGACAATGGAGCAGACTCAAATCCCAAATATCACCCTGGCAACAACTCGTAATTATAACTATCCCTTAGCAATTATTTTTCTGAAATTCTTTTAAAATTGCAATGCAACTTTGAACAGCTTGAATTTCAAAAATTTCTGGAAAAAAGTAAATTCATGGAAACTGCATGAATCAAGAAAGAAATTCATGAACCTTTAACCTTCTTGTTTTTGTAGTTCCCTGCATTATGCAGCCAGTTTGAGTGGGGAGGCAGACATCTTGGAATTGCTCCTGAGATATGATGCCAATGTTGATGCTTTGAATGATGATGGGGAGACGCCATTGTTCTTTGCCACCAAGTCCAACAACAAGTTTGCAGCTTCTACTCTTATTGACAGGAAGGCAAATTACAGGCACAAAAATAACATGGGTAGGTGATACTGAAAACATTGATGATGAGCAAACTGGAAGATTATAGTTTTTTATACATGTACCTATACAGGTACATAGTGTTCCAAGACAAAATGAACATATTTTGTGTAAAATTGGGTTTCATATATGGTATTGCATCATTAATTCCCATTAAACCCTCAAAGTTATTTTCACACCATGCACTAGTACATGCAATTCACTAGTAGACCGTTACAATACTATTAATACACTTTATCAGAAACAAAGATGTACTTCATATGTATTACATTTCCAAAATTTTTTGATGTGTAAATTTTTCTCTATTGTTATCATTTCGCAACACATTACGAAGGCAGTGGCAATAAAATTGTTAGTTATTTCATCCCTATATACAAAATCTCTTATATGTTGTTATTATCATTGAAAATTTTCTATTTTCTAGTATCTTAGTTTTGATGACAAAGATTTTAAGCAAATAATATTAATAAATAATTTTTTTACCATTACAGGTCAAACAGCCTTTGATTACATCATAGATTATGAAGAGTGGATAGAGTGTGGATATTTTGATGATGAAATCAAAGCCAGACTGAAAGGTAAAGAAAAACAAAGACCTCCTCCTCCCTCCCACCAAAAGAGCCTAGAAATGTTTTCCATCTTTAAACTATACATTCAATGTCATTATATATTTGCGTGCATTTATTGTACTTTCATTCCTTATACAGCATACAATCTGAAGCACTCAAGAGACCTTGTGAGGGCGATTTCCAAAAAAGTGAAGACGATTCCGTTCCACCCGCTCAGGCCACGATATCCGTCCACCCTGACCAGCTCCACCCCCGCTACCTCCCCCCACCCACTGACCCCCACCATAATGCCATCCTCCTCCCACTTCTCTGCTGGAACCTTCGATCGCATCAGCGGAATTCTCCCGGCTATAAACCGTCGAACGTCAGTGGCTGTGGGATATCTGATTGACAGGCAGAGTCTATAAACTCACATTAGAATATTTATATGTTATGTGGGAAATCTGTTAATATTGGAATTGAACTCTGATGATTTATTATTGTTGATTTGTTATATTTAACTTTAATTGCACGCTTTTCTCACTATTTATTAGATTTAGTATATACCATACCATCTGTGATAGATTTTTTATTTGCTTTTTTTTTTTTTTAATCATTTGAGCACAAATGTTTTCAACTGAGAATTTGCATCATCTACTATCTGTTATCTTTCATGGCATATCATTTTGAAATTGTGCATGCATTTGAAAATTTTACAGTTTAATTTATGTTTCTACCATGCTAAAATGTATAGTTCTGTATCCTATGGAATCATCTGAGTTCATATGACAAATTTTTGTGGGTTATATTTTTCAGATTCATGGGGTTGTAATTTCATGGATTATTGCAAATTTTCTTTATTTGAAAACTAAAACATCTTGAAAAAGAGACATAGGTGCCGTTAGCGAACACATATATGTAGTTAAAATGCTCTTTATTCATTAAGGATGAAAAAAAATTAATGAAAACTGAGACACCTCAGATTCACAGTACCAGTATTGACCCCGTACGTGAATAGATTTTCCTCAATCCATCTCATTGGATTTAATTCCCCGATTTCATCTCCTAGCTTCATTTAATAAATATCATCTTAGCTACCTGTAGCTATTTCATCTCCAAGCTTCATTTACTGTAATATCATCTTAGCTAGCTGTTTCTGTGTTATACTACAAGTATTTGTTGTGAAAAAGTTTTACTGTTACAAATGTTTGTTCCATGCATACATTCCATGTCTCTGTCACAGCCATTGTTTAGATACTGTACAGGTACACATATTATATATCTAGAAGGGGATAAATCTGTGGTTAACTATCTCATTCATGAGTTTAAGTTTCATTGCATGAAATAATTTGGTCTTGCCACAGACAGCCATACATTAAGTAACTACAGTGTATGTATCAGTATATACCGGTAGGCACCTTTCATTGGGTATTGGCACTCTGGAAAATATAAATAACTTAATTTAAATGCTCCATTGATATTATATAGAGACCTTAAAGTATTGAGGGTTTTTTAAAATGCTATTTTCACCACCATTTGCAGATCCCTATTCTGTGTTTGTAAAGCTTAATGTTGCTTATAATTTTGCAACTTGTGAGCTACTTTTCCTTCTTTTTTCAACTCTGTCAGATTTTGGATTTTTAAAGTGGTTTTTGTTGTACACCTTAAAGTTTTAGCAAGCCAGGTTAAAAACAGTTGATTGTAATTAAAGTCAAGTTTTGTTGTTTGAGCTATGTGCAAATCAAGATTAAGAGTGAAAGATATTGAGGATTTGGCTGCAGCAACAATTTTAATTAATATGCAAATACAGAGTCAAGACCTATAACCAAATTGTCTTAAAATTGCTGAAGCACTTTAAGAAAATATGTTTTTTTAAATTTGTACCCCATAAGCCAAAATCAATTGAGAATTTCAAAAGTATTACCAAATTTGTACCTTTATTTATTTTTTAAACTATCTCTGAAGAACAAACTTTTTGTAGAAATTACTTCTTTTTTTTCAAACAGAAGGTTGTGAAATTCTAATGTGTTCATTCTTGAAATGTTTTTCAATTCTAGTGCTTTGTATGGCATGTCAAACGTCGCAATATCGGATCTTTTCCATTTGTATTCTATAATTTTCCATTTGTATTGTATAATTTCTTATTTGTATTCTATAATTTTCCATTTGTATTGTATAATTTCTTATTTGTATTCTATAATTTTACATTTGCATTGTATAAATTTCATTTGTATTGTATAATTTTTCATTTGTATTGTATAATTTTCTATTTGTATTCTATAATTTCATTTGTATTGTATAATTTTCTATTTTTATTCTATGATTTTTCATTTGTATTCTATAAAATTCATTTGTATTGAATAATTTTTCATTTGTATTCTATAATTCTCCATTTGTATTCTATAATCTATATTTTCCATTTGCATTGTATAAATTTCATTTGTATTGTATAATTTCCTATTTGTATTCTATAATTTTCTATTTGTATTCTATAACTTTCCATTTGTCTGGTATATTTTTTTATTTGTATTGTAAAATTTCCTATTTGTATTCTATTATTATACAATACAAATGAAAAATTATACAATACAAATGGAAAATTATAGAATACAAAAAAGAAATTATACAATACAAATGAAATTTATACAATGCAAATGGAGAATTATAGAATACAAATGGAGAATTATATATTACAAAAGAAAAATTATAGAATACAAATGAAGAATTATAGAATACAAATAGAAAATGTTACAATACAAATGAAATTTATACAATGCAAATGGAAAATTATAGAATACAAATGAAAATTTTAGAATACAAATGAAAAATTATAGAATACAAATGGAAAATAATAGAATACAAATAGAAAATTATACAATACAAATGAAAATTATACAATACAAATGGAAAAGATCGAATAATGCAACGTTTGACATGCCATAGCTTTGGTACAGGGTTTTGTTGATTATTTTAAATTTAATGGATTTAGTGTTTTTTTCTGTAAATTGTCCAATATTTAGTCAACATGTATATAAAAAAGGGTAAATTGACAATGATTTTAATATTAAAATATGTATGTACATGTATACTGAATCATCTTTTAGAAAAAAACCCCAATCTACTGCTAATGCCTTTTATAAGTAAAAATGCATAATTTGTTATGTCCTAAAATGGTACAGAAGAAATAAAATATATTGAGAAGTGTTCCACTTTTGATTTTCAAGTGACAAAAAAAGGAGAATGTTGACACATATTTTATTGCCATAAAACTCAGTTCTACTGAAAATAAAACACAATGCAATAGGCTGAAAGCATAGGTAATTTGACAGCACTTGGACATAAATACAGCAACTGCATCTGAGTGGCAGAATACAGTCATGTACCATTTCACTTGTTGACCAGACTTGTTCAAACTTGTAAAAAAAGGATGTGAAAATATTCAAAAAGGTTTTGAACCAGAATGAACAAATTCACTAATCACAGGGAGCATATGCTTTTCAATTTTATCACAAGTTACTTCTATTAATTTGATTTCTCTCTTAGTTGTCCATGAATGTTTAGAAGTATCCTTCCTTTAATTGTATCATGAAAGCTTGGATATATCCAACTCGCTAGAGTCTCGTCTTATTGGACTCTCCCGTACTCTTCTTTGTTCCGCTTGCCTCCGCAGAGCATTATTGAGTCTGGTGGCTCCTCTCATCCACAACCATTCTGGAATCCAATTGGTAAACCAAGCCTGGAAAAAATAAAAGCCACAAAAGCTTAGTTTGTATGTGTTAACTGATGACCATTAATAAGGTGTTGTCTGCATTTCATGTGCTATGGTTTCATTCATATCCATAGGCACCAACTTTCATGGATTTGGCGAAATTCACTTTTTCAAGGTTACCTAATTCCTGGACAATGAGATATTGTAATGGAATGATTATTCTATTTCATGGATGAACTTTACAATGAAATCTATGAAAATTAATGTTCTTTGAATACAACTGAAACAACATTATATTTCATGCACATACTTCCTCCATCTTTACTTCTTAATCTTGATCCATTTTATAGGTACAACAAATATTAATAGAACCTTGCACTGTTAATTCATTCTACCAGGAATTCTATCACTGTACCTGTACTGTGTGAGGCCAGTACCCTGACGTCCTGCTAGTGTAACCTAGAGTTGCCACTGCACTCTCTGCATATCTCTCAGCAGAGGGGATAAGTAGACCGGGGTTTGACAGAGTGTGACTGAAGCGGGTCATTTTCGTGGCGACATAAAATGGCATCAAGGACTGCACAATGATTCCTTTACTCTGGTATTCAAAATCTAAGGCTCTGGCAAAGTAGTCTAGAAAACTCTGAAAAAAAAATTATATACAAAATGAATGTAAGAGCCAATAAAAAGTACATGTAACAGTAGGAATATTTGTATGACATTTAAAACAGCTAACTGCTTGATTGACATTCAAATACTGTAGATTCCTTATTTCACAGGAGTACTTAATTTGGTGATCCTGTCGTTTTGTATTAAATTATGAGAACATAAAATTGCGAGTGCTGAACTTTTGTAATAATTCCATATAATTAACAGTTATAATACAATAACAAAATAAAAGCAAGATTTTAGAATCTGCAATGGAAGGTTCTCGTGATTCTTTGCAGATATTAATTCCTCAAGTTTAATTAGGAATCTACAGTAGGCCTGTAATACATTTGTTAGAGTTAGTAAATTGGATAAGTGTCACTAAGTTTTTGCTTTGACATGTAAATGAGATTCAGGTGTAGTACCTTTGTGGCTGCATAAACAGTCATTTGCGGCGTGATCTGTGAACATGCTCCCGATGAGACCATCACCACAGCTCCTTTCCCTCTGAAATAGTTTGTAGCAGTGAACAAGTTTTATATGAAGCCTACATAAGGATAATTTAGAAAAATTCTCGATTTGGGCCTGTACTCACTATCATACTAGTATTACATCAGTGATGTCAATGATGTCAGAAGTTATGAAAATAATCTAGGCTGAACTTAAACAATCTATCAGCAAAGGTAAGAGATTAATCAGCTATAATATATACATGTACTTGCACGAATTCTTAATGTAGAATGGGGCAGCAGATGGGGTGGAAAGTTTAGCAAAGGGTTAATGCTTAGTTTAAAATATACATATAAGTATTTATATTTGGTTTACCTTTTTACCATTTGTGGCATGATCATATGTGTCATCTGAAAACAAAACACTACACAATAAATAAATCACAAACAATATTCTTGACCTGTATGCATACTGTACCAATTTCGTTCAATCTACATAATGCTTTCAAAACTATATGAAACTGAGTATCATAACGAAACCCTGAGTATCGTTAAAATTAATAGATTTTCAAAAATTATACAAACCATTGTTGCCGCTGCCACGTTGACATTAATTAGCTGCCAGAGCCTCTCTTCAGGGACATCCAGAAAATACTGTGGGTAGTCGTACATCACTCCTACATTGTTCACTGTTTGAAACGATAATTAATATAGGAATAACTGGCAAGTGAGTTGTCAGTGTACTACCAATACATCAAAAATGCATGTATACATGTCAGAATGTATAACAATAGACCACAATAAAACATTTAAACCTATAAACGTACATGACTTATTTTCAGGACGCATTTGTAACATGCCAAAATATTCTAAAAAATAAAAATATCATTCAACATTTCTGTGTTACTTACCTAAAATACCAACCTCTTTGTCCTTTATTTTCTCCCATATAACTGAATATACATCTTTCCCAGAGTTAAAGTCAAGTGCTATGGTGCAAGTTTGGACATTAAAATCATTTTCTGAAAAAAATTAATCTACTTGTACCCATCTTCGCTAGTCAAAGGTTTTTGGTCCACTTCGCTCCGTTTATAGGGAGCAAAGTGGATCGAAAACCCTTGGCTAGCGAAGATGACTTGTACCTAAATGAATATATTTGTGGATACTGATGAGCACTGGCCACTTTTCAATAACTTTTTTCATTTATTAAGATATAATCTTTGGTTATTAAAAAAAACCCCATTGTATAAGAGAGTAAGTTAAATTAACTTTTTCAAAAATCATTGAACTAAGATAATGTAATACTAGTATATTAAGTTGGTAAAAACTTGCAATGTTGTTTCAAAGTCTAACATCCCAATTATCATTATAGAAAAGATTTCTTGTATTAAACAAACATACCAATATCTCTAGCTGTTTTATACAGCCGGTTCTCCCCTTTGCTGATGAGAACAACATTTACACCTCGCTTGGCCAGCTCTCTGGCATAGGCCTTTCCAATCCCTTCACTGCTTCCAGTCACAACTTTGGAAATATGTTTTACATGATAATGAACTTGAAAGCACACAACAATAATTTTGGTTTCTCCATATATTAAAAATATTATTTATTAAATAATTGATTCGTTTGATTTTCAATTTGCATATAGAGATGTATAACATGTTAGAAGAAATGGGTATGGACAAGCCAAGTAAGAGAGAGAGAGATCGAGAGAGATCGAGAGATCAAAGGCTTCTCAAGCGAATTAAATTATCATGTCATATGTCCTATAATATTTTTCAGTAACATTGCATAAAAAATCATCGCACCTGCCCATTTCCCGAAGTTTTTCTTTAGGTCAACCAAGCCAGACAGCTTGGTTAACACGTGATCATTCCCAGTTTTTAATACACAACAAACAATACGTAATGCTTGTCTAGATGCATATAAAGCGCCGAGTAAAGCTAATGCATCTCGGTAGTAAGAACATAATTTGTTAATTTCTCGCAGAAGAAACTCGAAACTGTCCACACCGGCCATTTGTTGTTTTCAACCACAAAAGAGTTCTTATAAAGTAATATTCAAACCAAATTCCGGAATATAGTCTACTTTGGATGGGGAGAGCCAATAACGCGTTGAGTATACTGTTTCGGGATCCCACATTTTAAAAATATTTCAAATTACCCAACCTTGCTCAACAGGCAAGTGACAGTGGAGGGGACCGATCCCCCATAACTTGAAAAAAGGAGGTCACCACACTTAAAGCTGAAGATAGGTTTTTTTGTCATGATATTTTTTTTTTGTTGGAAAGGATGTAAGTTTGCCACTCCCCCATTCCCCACAGGGGCTCGGTTGTCGAATGGTGCATTTCTTTATGGTTTTTTGTTCCCGAATACAAATATGATTATCATTCGACCACCAGAGGAAGATGCTTAAATTATGTCGGATTATGCCTTTTGTGGTACTGACGCGGATCACATGCGGTTCTTTTCTGGAGTAGTCTGCTTCCGTTAAACGCGTTGGACCAGAGTTACAAACGGACAACAGGATAAACTGGACTGGCTTTGACTTGATCGATTCACAACATATTCCTTAAACGTGGCCATGCTTCTAATAGTGGCTGATCCAAATATTTTAAAATCCAGCTGCCATTATACCCCCAATAGAAGAATTCAAAGTAGCAAAGTCAAAATAGTCAGCTGGTATTGCAGTCCAGCAGACAGAGAGCCATCATCTCAAGTCACGGTCCGGAGACCGCATAGCTCTCTCCCAGATTGGAAAAGGATCGTACTTTGCGACGATGATAGATATCAAGCAGACAGAAACATGCAGATATAGTGGGTACTTAAATAATACTTACAGTACCGATCAGACCCAACCTAACAGAAAGTAAACCCCAACTAAACCCTGGGTTTACTTTCTGGGTTTTCTCCGGGTTTACTAGAGTGGACCCAGAGTAAACCCAGAGTGGACACAGAGAGTAAACCCGGTCAGAAGTATACCCCTGAAAGCAGATGCTAACTGTGTATTCGGAATATACAAGGGGCAGGAATTACAGGCAGTAGGATGGTAAGATAAAAGACGGGTCTGCTTCACACTTCAGTGCGTACAGTTGACCTCAAAAGCAATTTCCAAGTAAACCCAAAGTAAACCCCAAGTGGACCCAAATTTTCAAAAAGTAAATCCAGAGTAAACCCCAGGTAAACCCCAAAAGTAAACCCGAGGTTTAGTTGAGGTTTACTCTGGTGTTAGGTTGGGTCTGATCGGTACTGTAGTTGCAGGGTGCAGTTAAGGGCAAGGAAGGTAATAGCCACAGATATCGATGGATGGAGAGCAATAGCACAGAGAACGTAATTTGGACCACGTAGACATGCGTCGAAATGGAAGAGGAAAGTGAGAGCAGCAGAAATGGGAAGCCAAAGTACATAGAATGTAAGACATAATATAATAAGTGGAGTTCCCCCCAAATGACATTGAACTGAAATGATATTACGACTTAATTAATCACAGGTAATAACCGAATACAGACCACTGAGTAACATACTGACCACAAATGAGAATACAACCGGTAGATATGCATGGTTATCATTTCATTTTGTGAATAATTAAAGAATATTTCGCGATTTTAATTTCTGCGAATTTTTCAAATACCGCAGAAAATAAACAACCGCAGAAAATATCCGTTATACGGTATGTAGATAAAATGGACATCAACAGAGAAAAAGCTGTATGAAATGGGAGGAAAATGGGAAGAAATCTGGCGTATATGATATGCTATTATCGTTAACAAAAAATTAATCTAAACGATGCACTCTAGAACATGTCTTGTCATCTTGCAATGTTGCTTTAACACATACAGGACAGATACAGATGGAAACAGAATCAAGTACTGAGGAGATAGTTAGACATCCGAGAGAGGAAACGAAAGAAGAGGGGAGATAGCAAAGATAAGAAAGTTATCAACTTTGAGAGATTCAGTCATCAAACCCTCAATTTTGTTAGCCATTGGTCAGATTCGTTTACTCTCACTTCTTCATCCCCGAGCTCACATCAGAGAATAAACGAATCGGACCATTGGCTAGCGAAGGTGCCAAACCCACATGCAGATTCAGAAATCAGATCTTGATCAAGTTGATTTCCAAATAATATATATTTTATAATTATATTGAAAACATTTATTTATCAGGAGCAAATGGTATAAATATTATATCTATAAGGCTTGTTTACACTGATAAAATTTGTATATAATAACTAAATGTTGAGGGTGTGGATATGAATGACTGGAGAAAGCGGTTAAACAAAAAATCATTTTGAACAATTCTACTTGTATTTGTATACTATTTATTACCATAATTATCAAAATGTTCAATGAATTAAAAATGTAGATTAAAAAAAAGACAACAGCAACCACTATTGCATGATAATTGCCCTAAAGTTCCTCAGTTACTTAAATTATTTATTTCACTTATACTAGATAACGTACAAAAATGGTTGAGAAACATCAACTTATTGCACAATTTTAAAGAAGGTATAAATCTACATCACTAAAAGTCAAATAATTTAGAAGAGTCCTTGGAAGCAGAAGTTGATGTGGAATGTCCTTAAGTTTACTGGGTTTCACAGTGTTTCTGATGTTGAATCTGCATAATCTCAGCAGGTTCCACGGTTGATTGAACTCGTGTTCTAAAAACAGAGTCAATGGCGGATACATGCCGCAGAGTTCTCGAATCTTCTCGGTCTTCATCAAATCGGGACTTCTCTGACAGTCTGCTTGTAATAGAAACATGACGGTCCCGATCTTATTGAACTGCAGGGCTTTGTCTAATGGAGTTTTTCCTAAAAAAAATGTACAAAATCAAATATAAAAAAATAATATCCCAAAAACTAGAACATATGGGAAATGAACCGGAAACTAAATGAACAATACTACCGACCTGAATGGTCTTTATGATTGATGTCTGCTCCCCGGGATAAAAGCAGACGACCTGCTCGGGTCATACGGGTATGTTCACAACAGATTTGGAACGCCGTCTTTCCCTTGTTGTCTTCCTAACGAACAAAGAGAAATCTTTCACTGAAACTTAAGAATGCTGGGTAATACATTGTTCTAAAGGTCTATCATTCTATTCTTGAAGTTTAATAAAGGGTCTAAAGACTGAATTACGGCAAAAAAGAAGAGCATTAGGGAAAACTCCCTCACATGGTTAATATTGACTCCCGCGTCCAACAAGAGGTTGATGACGTCTAATTGCCCTGTTCCCGCAGCTAGCATTAGGGGCGTGGCTTTGGAGTGGTTCTCAGCATTAGGATCACTTCCAGCTAAAACATACCAAATTCATTAATATTAGGCATACAAGATATGATTAAAATTATTTATTACGGAGAAAGTCCCGAATCATTAGTTTAAGATAAATCTTGATTTATTTATTGTAAAAGCATGATAAAGTATACTCTTAAATACAATCTCTGTATGCACATTAATATTCAACCTTTGCAACACGTCGCACGTGGTAGATTATAATTCTAAAATCTTTCTTGCACTATGCACTGATTACTATACCATACGATTTTACTTTTAGTAATTTGAGGATTCGCGACAACTTTGACTTTGACTTGTAACAAAAACAAATACATGCATTCAATGGAATAGTTATCAAACAACCTTCTAAGAGAGCCTTGACAATCTGTGCGTTGCTTTTTCTCCCTGCGGAAAGCAGACAAATCTCAATGGCCGCGCCGCCTTTGAGGTCTTTCAACGTGACGTCAGCACCGGCCGTCAGCAGAGCCTTCACAATGGTCATGTTCTTCTCCTGCACGGCGTACATCAGAGCCGTCTTCCCGCTCGACGTCTGTTGGTTAACGTAGGCACCTATAGCAATGGAGTGCAGAAATTGAAAAATCAATGAGAGAGAGAGAGAGAGAGAGAGAGAGAGAGAGAGAGAGAGAGACTCACCATGTTCTATGCAAATATTGACAACATCTGGACGGTTTGCCAGGGTGGCATAGTGTAGAGCAGTGCGTTTGGTTGAATCTATCATATTCACGTCCGCCTTGTTTTCTAACAGCAACTTTATTACCTGATCCATATTTAAATACATGTATTTGAGAAATAGAGATAGAGTTGATTTAAGCATTGAATGCTTATTTTTGGATGTCGTCGGTCCTAT
>WFKH01011801.1:31419714-31444896 GCA_016163765.1 Magallana hongkongensis
TTCATGCAATATTACATGTACAATTTACCTCAATTGTTGAATGCAAACACGCCACATGGAGAGGTGTGTATTCATTCAATTGCATAGCAACACTTTTCTGCACCTTGCTTTTCCTCAGCAAACACTGAGATGCTATAATTAAATTATAAATAAAAGAAAATTGCTAGTATCGAATCCAGCAAAGATGCATAAGAAACATATTTTCGATCGATTCATGTATGCTCTGTGAAAATGCAAAAATATTCAACATGATTCAGGTAGGATTATCTAACTAATACCGATATAATCCGATCCTGCTTTTTTCTAAATTGTTGATTGAATTTCACCAAACATACAGCTCAAAATATCGATACATGTACTACTATAATTATATGACACATTGCTCTTCGAATGTTTTCCACACGGTACACCTTTCTGCCCGGAGCTTTTTATCGACATCATTGATTTACTCGATGACGTTGTATATATCGGCTATCACTCGATGTTTCATTGCCTCGTGTCCCGATGTAACGAAGAATTTCGACCAGGGTTGAAAATTGACCCGGGAATCAGTTTTCAACGTTGAATATTGAGACCAAAGGTGTTTAAAATAGACCCTAGTCCATTGAAAATTGACCTGCATCGTGGAATTTTGATCATGAAACCGGTTCTAAATTCAACAGCAAATAAATACATATTAATTAATTTTTTAAATTATATCTTTAATCTAATCAGCTTGATAAAAAAAAAATACACTTTTTTTTCATAGTTATTCTTTTGATTTGTATTTTTTAACATAAGGATCTTCAATATTAAATAAACAGTCTCTCAAAAACATGAGACATTTTCATGGTTAGTTCTCGATTTATCCGATTAACTCTTCATGTGTGTAACTACATATATACATATGTATTTTAAATATAGTGAACGTTTAGCATAATCGCTGTGTTTTGTGATTTTTATATTTTAAACATAATGTCTTTAATAAGAATAAATTTTAATTGGTTTACATGGTTACACGAAATACATGTACTATTTCGTCCAGAAATACATTTTTTCATATATCTATATTTGCTGCAGAGGTGTAAATACGAAATGTACAATGCATTCATAATAATGTATAATTTTGTATTTACATTTACACCGTAAATTGGAATTGTCATATTGTAAATTGTGATTGGTGGGTGTAAATATAAAATTTGCAATATAACATATTGTGAACTTTGTTCTTACACCCACCAAGTATATCTAAACTGTAATTTTTAAAATATTTTATTTACATTCTCCCAGTAAATTTACAGCATAATGTACAATACGACATATTACACCTACCCTGTAAACTTTACGATATACAATAGGTATGGCATGCCAAATTCACAAATATGAGCTAAACATAGTTTCACAGTCGGAAACCTAGGTTTTTAACGGCTTTTTACGGACAGTAAACTATACTTAACGACGTTAGTCTATATTTTACATCTGTAAACCATAGTTAACGCGATAATCTATGTTTCAGAAGAGTAAACTAAAATAAACGCAGAAAACAACCATTTGCGATTGCAAAACATAGTTTATCTGATAAATACGGTTTCACGATTAATAAACTACGGTTAACAACTCTAAACTACGATAAGCGTTATCTGATAAATATAGTTTCGCGATTAGTAAAACTATGATTAACAACTCTTAACTATAGTTAACGAATCCAAATTATAGTTTACAGACGTAAATTTATCTGCAAAATCTACGTCTAATTACAGACAGATAAACTTAGATTAGCATTCGTAAACTATAGCTTACAACCGTTAAATATGGTTTTACAGATGAAAACTATAGTTGACGAATCGTTAACTTTAGATTGCGGTTTGTAATTTATAGTTTACAGTCGATAAACCTAGTTTATCAAGTGTGAAACTATGTTTAGCTCATTTTTGTTAATTTGGTGTGACATAAATAGGCTAACAATATTGATTTCGCTAAAGAGAAAAGTTTTACAGCAATAATTTTTAAAGTTCATTTTCCTAAAATTCCTAATATTAATTTTAGTACGTGTATATTTCAAAAACGTTAGTGATTTGAGGCATGTTGCATGTACATTTTCATGCATACTCATTCCTGTACAATGCTATAGTACTTGTAACTTTCTACATACTACATCTTGAAAACTGGTATATTTCCGTACTATTATGATAATTTTGCATGTTACTATAAATTTGTATGATGAACAGGATTATAACAAAAGGTTTATTTTTCTAGAAATAAAAAAATTCTGCGTAATGGAATATATAACAACCTTACTGTTTTACAGGATGAGAATAATGTAATTTTGCTTCAATTTAAATCTCTAAATAGTTTTTTCTCACACAAACTTGACATCAATTTTATCACTTTTTTAGTCATATTGAAGTGGTAAATTGCAATTTTTCAATAAAAATTTCAATCTTAAAATTGAAGCTCTTATTGCTTTAAGTAGATGATCATGCGTATGGTTAGGTAATAGTTACATGAATGTACAGTCCCTCCCTGTAGATTTTCCAGAGTTTAAAATTTGGTTAATGAAATTGTTTTATCTAGTGTTTTAGAATTGTCCTATACCCCCTAAACCATGTTATCGCAAATCTCACATGGGTGTACACGCTGCGACCGATAAACTGATGCGTTGAGTGATGACACTATTGGGGTCGCGAGTTGCAGTTTTTGAAACAAGCATTTTCATTGTCTGTTTAGTACCCGCCCACTTTTACCTGTACCGTGGTATTGATAATTTATGCACCAACTGCTAACTGTGTCGTTTACTCTGTATCAGGACTGCAAAAACTAAATCACTGCAATAATTGACTAAGAGTTCTCACAATAATCGCTTTTTGTTTTTTTGGTGTAAACAATTGTCAAAA
Organism: Magallana hongkongensis; assembly: GCA_016163765.1. NCBI lineage: Eukaryota > Metazoa > Mollusca > Bivalvia > Ostreida > Ostreidae > Magallana > Magallana hongkongensis. The sequence continues at coordinate 31,422,588 of WFKH01011801.1, forward strand.
ATACACTGTTTAAACAGGTTTCCCATAATGTTACATTTTTCAGCACAATGCTTCATCGATAAATTCAATCCTTTTTAGCGCATCAATTTAAGTTGAGGCAGTATTTATTTTGTCGTAGCTTATTCCAAAGAATTCACACCAGATACTGACAATAAATGTTACATAAATATTGAATTTTATTGAACTTCAACCGTTCAATGACACACTTCTACAAGTGTGCATGTGTTTTCAAACATGTACACAAAACTTGGAAATTTACAGCACAATCGTGTTCAATTTCGGACTGATCTGTGATTAACCTTATTTTGTAACTCACTTAGTCTTTAGAAACATTAATTTTATTACATGTACCTCAATATTCATCAGACAATATTTACTACCGATGTTGACACTTTACTTGCCGCTGACGTTCTTCTCAAACCTCGGATTGTAAAATTACGTGCAGATCGAGTCGCCATTTTACAGTTTTATATAAACAAACCACACTTCTTCATTTTACGGAGCTGGTGACGATGTTTCAAAGATTTTCAGTACAGATTTATTATAAGCAAATAAGTGAAAGCATATGTTGTAAAACGTCTAATGGATTTCACTGCGTGTCAACCCGAATTTTCCCGTGGATCTGCATTTTGCAGCAAGCTTTTTGTGAGGAAAAACAGTCTGTTCAACTCATGCGATTTTCCACAAATGGTACAATATGAACGGTAACGTAAAATATATTTGTTCATCAAACAGTTTCTGACGAATTTCTTCACAATAAGCTGAATAACGTATGTTATTCGATGAGCGAAGTACAATCTGTAACTTTAATCTATAACGGTTACATGTATGAGCCCATCCCAGCTTTTAGAGAACTTTTTCTTTGTTTTTTTTCATTTACATTATTTACACATGTACGTAAACATCGCCCCGTTTGTTCTCAAATAACTCTGTATGTAACTTTTTACAAGTACAACTTTTCTTTCTCCGACATTTGTTTCCACGTGTTAGCATCATGTTCTCTACATGCAATTGATAAATGGGCGGGTCTATATAAATGCGCCAATCAGAATCTTTGTTCCGAATCGCAATTGAAATTCACACCGATTAGAAAGTGTCATCACTCAATGCAATGCAATATCGGCCGTAGCGTGTACATCCATGTTGGATTTGCGATAACACATTCACGAGGAAGTGTCTGATAATTTCAAGTAGATTAATTTAAATCGCTTAGAGCAAGTTCCAGTTCAATGACACTTCGTAGTTTGGGTCAATTTTCAACAAGGTCATTTTTCAACGGATGCAGGTCATCAGAGATAAGAAAAAAATATTCAAGCAGTTGTAAATGACCCCGGGTAAAAATTTCACGACTTTTGGTATCAATTTTTAACGTTGAAAAAGCACCCCCGGGTCAATATTCAACGTTGAAAAATGATCCCCGGGTCAATATTCTTCGTTACACCGGCCGGGATATGATCAATAAGGATGCTACAATGTATAATTCAATGTTATTTCATTATATTTTAATTGGTTATCAGCACTAGAAAGAATTCTGTTCCACACTTTTGGTCGAAACATCGTCAAATCCCTGAGCCAGTTAGCGTATGTGTACTAAGTACGCGTATGCGCAACTGGGTCCCCGACTGTTGGACGAAGATTAAAACGAATTTAAGAGAACTGGTTGTCTTTCTGAGACTAAATTGGAACCCTAAGATCTAATACACGATTCTTTGTTATTTTAAAAAATGATTTCGATGGCGAACACCTTTTGGTCCCTTCACCTACTCATAGAACGTCTCAGTAAACTCTCTCGACAGGAAACGAAACAGCACACGAGGAAATCAATCAAACACTATCAATTCTTTTCTCTTAACTAATGTTTGTTTTTTGTTACACACGTGTTTTGAACATTTTTCTTTGCATGGATAATTTTGAAATTAGAAACACCAATCAATAATCAAAGTCCCTTCAGACCAATAAGGTTGAGAGAGAGAGAGGAGAGAGAGAGAGAGAGAGAGAGAGAGAGAGAGAGAGAGAGAGAGAAAATGAATACAATGCACATACTGACGTACAATTATGTACAATGTTAACATCTATACTCTGACGAAGCAGCTGTTCGATTCTGTGGGTGTCATTATAGCGTACTGCTGCAAAGATAGTGTGTTCATCCTCTGGGATAGTGACGGCTGTCGTATTCCACTTCACTGGGAAGCTTGGAGCTTCCGACTCCGAATCCTCTTTCTCCTCTGTAGTCGGGAGATTGCCACGAAGAAAGTCCGCCAAAGACATATCTGAAAGAGAGAAAAAGATAATGAATCAGAAATTAACATTCAGAAGATATTTTGATCTTTTATTAGTGTAGGAAACAAAAGCATTAGTGCAGGAAAAAAAAAACCAAGAAAAAAAGGGGGAATGAAAAAAATGGTTATATATTAACGGTATTTCTACTTTATGGTGGCAAATATCTGGAATTTTACTGAAACGTGTCTCACACTATGAGACTATGACAGTGCATGACTTTCAATGATCGAATATTTCATGTTTTATTGCCACATAACCTTAATAAAGTTGAATTAATACAAATTTTTATCAACAATTAATTATATAGCTATATCAGTAATAATTAAAGGACTGAGATTGAAAAAAAAAATGTGGCTAAGACTAACCTGTATACCTGTAGTTCTGTTCTCTCTTCAAATTCGTCTATTTTGCTGATCTAGATTATAATCCATGCAGAACTCATGTCCTTATAAGGCAATCCATTAAAACTTGTGGTACGTACATGTAATAGGTATTTTTATCCCCAATATTCATCCATTACACACAATGCCATGGGAGGATTCTATGACGTCTAACACTAATAAACGTTTCTCTTTCAATAATTACAGGAAAACAAAGCAAATAAAATTTAATTACTTGTAAAATCATCTAACGTACACAGAGCTGTTGATCGTGATAAGAAGTAAACATCCGGGATAAACAAAGGGCGTGTAACTCCTGTAAAGAAAGAGGAGTGGATCAAAAACCATTTTAAAATAAAATGCTTTCAACAAGTTCGTCAGTACTTTATCAAACCGTACTGTGAACACAAGTAATAACTTTCCAAAAAAGCTGGCCTGATCATACAAATCTATTCCACTGGAAGCATGTAACAGTTTCTTTATAAGTAATCGCTGCTGTCCATACATTCATAAATAGAACATATATATGCAGATTCAAGAAGTGAACAAGTCTTTTTCTTTGATGTTTATTATTTGCAATTGAATTATATAAATACCTAAAATTATTTTAGAAAAGTATCAAATAATTGTAAGCTTGAAAGTGGGAAAGAAAATAATTAAGATTTTTTTTTTTTAAATTGTATTTGTTATATCAAGTTGGCAAATCAAAGGCCTTTCTGACATTTCCAAAGGTTTCTCATAACAGGAAAGTAAGGAGAGTTTTTTTTTTTCAAATAAAGCTGAATGTACACTTTAAAAAGTTTTGACATCAATGATCCCATTAATTTTTGGACACGTCCATTAAAATCATGGTGCTATATCCTGCTTTATCTTTCACTCAAGGGTGAGATCTTCGATGCTTTGTATAAATTCGTCCATGGATTCATGGGGAGAGGGTCAAATAATTTTTATTGACATTTTGTTAAAAACGATATATATTATACTTTAAATCGACGTATTAGAAAAAATCTTAGAAACATACACACTTACTAATTGTTTAATGTACATTTAGTTGAGACACGCAAGTTACACCCTTTTCAAGATGAATGAAATTGCTCAATTGATCGAAAAACTACATGAAAGACTATTTAAGCATTGAATGTTTATTTTTGGATGTCGTCGGTCCTATAACACACCAAGGCTGTGCAGACAAATTGAATACATGGAACAGCCATATTAACATGTTATTAAGTTCGCCTCAGCGACTAAAAATATATAAGTGCCAGAAACTTTCTCGAGAAAAATCTTTTTTCATTAACGAATAGATATGATTTAACGATTATTTTTCATAAGTACACATCAGATTGGTTACATATATGTAAGTTTGAAGTTTCATTTAATCTTACAATAATAAATATATTCAAAACGCGTGATGACGTTTATTTTTGTGCTCATGCGCCGTGAAAAGGCTTAAACACTTCTCTAGAAAAAAATTTAACGTGTTGATCCGAAACATAAGTGAAATCATCCTAATGTGTATTTACAGGAAATTGAACGTCGCAGATTTCCAATGCAAACATAAGGGGAAATAAACGCTGAATGTAAATATATGAATATATCTTTACTTTATTTCAAACTGATGATTCTGTTTAATGACAATTAAACATCAATTATTACTTACATTTTACCACATTAGACAATAATGTAGATATGTAAGAACTTGTTGCGATGCCCTCCCCCTCCTTCCACCGTTCAAACATGGCTATCAGGATTACATATGTTCACACGTGCATGGTGAACCTCCTTTTACTTGAAAACTCTTGCTCACTGTTGCTTATAACATCCCATATAACATTTCATAAATGACGAATTTAAATGTTGCCACATTAAACAAACATCGTGTAATTTTTTTTTTTAATGAAAAATATAGATATTGCTAACTCCCACTGCCTGCATATGGGATGTGATATGTAGATTTTGACATATATTATTCTCTCTCTCTCTCTATTATATATATATATATGTATGAATCACTTTTTTCCACTAGCGACGGAGTTCAACAACAAAGGGAGTTTCCATGCTCTGAATTTGGTTACTTTAACTATAAATCAAAGTACTGAAGTACTGACGGGAGTTGATTTTATTGATTATTATTTAGTTTAAAATCAACGATATGTAATTTTGCATGGCAAGGAATTTCTTAGCTGTATTTAAATAATTACGCACTTTTTTCTAATATGAATTCTCGGGCTTTTCCGACAAGAATTCCGAGCTACCGGTATAGACGGAAAACCCCATATGAATCATGTTGTGTAATATTAACGCCATCAAACTCTACGATGCATTATGTATCAGCAATCGAAATATTTCTGGAAAATTGTATCCAAGCAATTTTTTAACAAACAAATAATAATAAGGTCTAGTCTACGCCAGTACTGGTTCTATCTTTAGATTGAATAGTCTCCCCTTGATTCCAAACGCTACCGCTGTAAGAATGACGCTTCGGTAATCAATGACAGCGAACCAGTCTTATTGAACTCTGGCGTAGGAATACATACGACTTCAAAAAATATCTAAAATGTTCGTACCATTTAAAATCTGACTATTTTAAAGATATTTATAAATAAGTTTCCTTGAAAAACAATGCTTCTGAATACATTACATCGAATTTATTAATTATTTTCAAGTACTAAGTCTTGTCAGCGGTGATGATTTGTGCTTAGGTCCAAACACTGTTTCACTTCCGTTTTGCCGGAGTAACTGCATAGGAGAGTTGATGGAAATCAACTCCCAAAAAAAGAGTATAACGTAGAACTGAAATTTTCGGATGGGGAACATTCTGCCCTCCCCCGCTGGATCCGTGAATTTAGTAAACAAAGAGCTGTAATTATTTATGTTAGCTATAAGAATGCCCCAGTCTCTCCATAAACCTCAGGTTTGTTTAGGTTGGCTTTTAATTGTTGTTTTTTTCTAATATATATTTTGAGATGTAACTGGCAGTAAATAAAGTGAAACTCTTTTTTTATATTTCCTTATTTACATGTACTCAAATCTTAAACAAAAATCCCAAAACTTTTCATCATATTTTAGAAAGATTCTTACATTGTAGTGTTAATCTATTGTATTTGAATACGCCGTTTCATAAAGGTTGCTAAACATCGAGTTTTTATTCAGGAATTTATTGTCATAAAACAAAAACAACTAATTGTTTTCCACCGTTTTCAAATCAGTAAAGTTCTTGTCATATGCAGTTAAAATACTTCCCGGAAGTACTGTATACAGGGTTATTATCGCCCTGTTTAATTTACGCCCTCCTACACTTGCAAACAGTCTCGCACAGTCTTGAATTCGCCCAACCACAGTTGTGTTTAAAGAAATATAATTTTAGACATTGGAATTCGCCCAGTATTAAATTCGCCCGCTGACAGCGAGGGCGAAAATAAAACAAGGGAGAATTCCCTGTATACAGTATAGGTTAATGTTATCAATAGATTCGACAGATATGATTGTAAGACGTCTCTCCTGACGATGTTTCTTGTAGAAGTGTGACAGCATTAAACAGGAGATATGTACCGGCCTTAGGTTCCTCTGGGCCCCACCGGAAATACGTCATTGGTTTTCCAACGTCATCGACAAAACTGGTTTCACTAATGCGTGTGCCTTGCACATACACCGATCCAAGGTGGTTCGAAACTGTTTAAACAAAGAAGGAAAAATAAGACTAAAACGCCCAAAAGAATTTAAAAATATCCTCAAATATTATTGAATTTTTAAAGGTTTTAAAACATTGAGTGTAGTGTTTTTTTCTGAAAACTTTACTATGGAGAACATGCACTACTGTCAGTCCCTATTAAGTGATGCCAAAATTAGATTAGAGGAATACTTTAAGATCCAGGTATCATTTTGTACCATACTCCTATATCTATTTACAAAAGGATATCCGTCTCAAAAACCAATGAAGGGCTAGGGGGTAATCAGTTTTGGGACGAAGATCCAAACAAGCAATGCACAAGTGAATTGCATTCTATAAGGCATATTCACGTACGGGGCTTAATTTCTCAAGGTAATCTACTTATGGTAAACCAGTACCTCTGAGAAAAATAGTTTGGTACCGTTTCTAGTTTGAGATGCGGACCGTTCTGAAAATACTATTTAATATAAGGGGATTTTAAACATCAGATCGACCCCCCCCCCTTTCCCATTTTCTTCTTTCTTTAGCTAGGGGTTAAAACATTGTTTTATAGGTATTAAGCAATATCAAAGGTTTCTGATTCAAAAATGTATAATATCATATCATAAAAAATCATTATTAAATTTTAAATGATATTGTAACATAATTTTGCATCATATATGCGTTTATGGTGAATCGTATGATAGAAGATTATATTGTATCATTTGATTCATAATTATCTTAATTACTGTATCATAAATATTATTTTAAATAATACCGGTATGATTTATGCTTATGATATTGTAGCAAATCATAATTAAATCATATGCAAAATTATATGCCTTAATCTTTTACCATTAAATATATTGTATAATGTGATAAAATATCATAACATGAAAAAGTTGCGATTAACATCATTCAATTTTTACTAAAAATATGGTGCAATATCATAGGAATAGGTATCATATAATATATCATAAATTACCAATACCACCATGCAAGTAACATAATAATGTTCAATTCTGCTTTAAAGGGCTCCAAAAAGTGCTTAAAAAGGACAGGATCAGTGTTATCCTAAAAATATGTCCTGTTCCAAATATTTAACCTGCTCCAAAACTTTTATCTTCTCCAGCATCTGAAACTTAATTATGGCTCAGATTCAGTAACCAAGCCTGTCAAGATCATTATTATCCCAAGATGGACCATTCAATCAAGTTTGCTTAAGATAGGACCAGTAAGAATTTAGTTACATGCATAACTATCACGAGGCATCTGCTCTAAAAACTTTAACCTGTGGGGCAATTTTTAAAAACAATTTGCACAAAAGAAAACTGCACCCAAATTGCTTTGGGCCCGATTGTTAACACATCCTATGAGCCGGCTACCTTTTCGTCATTCTGCAGTGGATAGAGGACAAAGAAAACTCCATCCTTTTAAAAGTGATCTTGTCCATAACGAAACTAAAATATTACTTAAAGAATTTTAATACTGAATAAGAAAATCCAAAACCTTTGCGTCAATAACATATACATGTATGTACAAATGGATACAATACCCATTCTGTCAATGAGGAAATTGTACATGACCTCTGAATCCACTAGCAATAACCGGCTGTGCGGATGCTCTAGATTGCACAGTGCATGCGCATCCATGATAGTTTTCTTTTGTCTGTGGATTTTGTAGCAAATAGATAATTCCGTATTCCAGGCATATCCTCTAAGGGTGCAATCAAAAACAGGATCTAAAGAACAAGCAAAGAATTATAGTCCTTTTGACGAAATGAATATTGCAACCTGGAGATTAGAATAATAAAACGGAAAGAAACAAACACATTATGTGCTTATTTCCTTTTATTTTTTATAATTGTAGAAAAAAAAAAATAAAATTAAAAGACAATTTCATAACTTTAAGGTAGTTAAAAAAACCACCTTTATTTATATGATTAAAAACAGCATAATATTAAAAAATGCATTAAAAGTATTAAAAACAATTACTTTTTTAAAGTGCATAATTTTTAAAATAAAATATACAAACCCTCTAAAGTGTGAACTGTGTAACAGGAAGCGCCTATTTTGGCAGTCAGATTTGGGGAATTTATCTCATAAATAACGGAATACCCGCGACACAAAAAATCATCGGACAAGAACACGGACATACAGTTTGGTGAGCGGATGCATCTTTGGACACATCTAATGGGCGAACTGTTGACCGAGGAAAATATTGCTACGTCCACTGGGATTTTGTCTCGGAATTCGTTTATTCTTCTATAATGAAAGTTTTCCACACTGCACAGAGCACCAGTGTTGAAGTAAAATAAAACCAGGCCTAGAAACATATGAGCTATGATTGAACTTTCCATTTTTTCTTGGAAATAAATCAGCAGTATTTAAGACATTACTTTTTCATATATGTTAATTATTTTGTTGCGAATTTAATCAATAAAATTTAATTAATAAAAATCCGTGTAAGTTAGAAAAACCCCCAGCATCATTAATATAGATTAATGTAGGTATTGGTAAAAATTAATTAAAACACAATTGATTTCACGCATTCAAAGCTGATAATCTTAATGTGAAACATTACTCATGCTTCCGAAACTCTGATTAAAACCATTTTTGTAACCCACATGCCTTTTCTATATGCTGGATTGTATTTCATTTATAGTGTGTAGCTGGTTTATTGCATAAATTTAGAGTCTACGCGTTAGCAAGAATATATCTTTCAAATATATTAAAAGGGCCCGTTCAGGATTCAAGGATTGCGAGCTGGTCGACTAACTGATGTAAATATTGTACTCATAAGAAGTCAATCTATTTACCAGTGAAATTTTGAAATAGTTCAACGCTAAAAATTGCAGCGCAAACCCGAAACCAACAAAGGGTATGGAAAGATTTGTAACTATTGACATAAATAATGACAATTTGCAAAGATACAGCATTTCATGTCGCAAGTAAAGAATGTCTTTTACACTGAATCCACGGTCAGACATATCGATGCTATATCGATCTGGATGACAACGAAGACTATTTGGGTGAATGGACGAAAGCAAACGGAAATACAACATCAATGACGAACTTCAAATCAAGATTTAAAAATATAATGAGTCACCTAACCAAAAGTTTCTTCCGAATAATGTACTTGAAGCAGCCAGAATCACAGGAGCACCCAAGTAATACAACCAGATCAAAGATTTTTACAAGAAACAGGATGGGAATCATTTTAAATTAGGCGCCGCAATTACAAGATTTCACAAAATGACATGTTTTATGGCTGTTCCATCTATCAATCATATCCTTTCATACCCCATAAGCAATATTATGCCAAAAAATGACAAACTTCAACAGCTAGTATTTTTTGCAAAAATTACCAAAAATTAAAATCCAAGTAATATGCACATTTCTGATATATGTACAATTGATCTGCAAAACAAACACTTCCTATCTTGAAAATTGTAGGCGGAGTTATCCGTAAAATAGGGGTACCATATAAGCAATATTATGCAAAAAAAAGACTAAGTTCAACAGCTAGTATTTTTTGCAAAAATTATCAAAAATTAAAATCCAAGTAATATGCATGTTTCTGATATATGTATAGTTGATCTGCAAAACAAACACTTCCTATCTTGAAAACTGCAGGAGGAGTTATCCGTACAATAGGGGTACCCTTTGGCAGCCGCCCGCCATTTTCACCATTTTAATAACTGGATTTTTCCTTTGGAAAACCCAGTTAATAAAAATAAATATAAGCATTTTTGGATATGGTCTGTCCTATAACATAGCGCGCGGTATTCAATTTGTCAGCACATCCTGATGTGTTATAGGACCGACGATATCTAAAAATAAGCATTCAATGCTTTAAAAAGAATTACAAAAATGAAAATAATGAGATTTTAATTCTTTTACGGGCTGTTCTTTAAAAAAATCAAACCAAATCAGAGAAAAATGTCATTCTAAAGGTCAACTTTCTAAAGAACGATGGATGAAGATTTCATCTTCTTCATAGTGGATATAAGTATTCAGGGAGGACAATACGCAACGACCTAACATACTTATGTGTGTAGACCGACCATGTTCTGCAACAGTTGTTGGACAGCTTCATAATTATAAATTATAAAGGGGAGTTCGATAAGTAAGCAGTCTCCTTTGTCAGTAAGTAAAGAGTCGGAAGTAGAGAACTCCACCCGTACCCTCAGTATATGATAAATCGTTAGGAGCACTGCCAGTGGCCTACAGTATATTCCATATAGGCTAAAAGGCTGCAGGCTTCACATCATTTTATCAAGATGTATAAAATATATAAATTTATAAAAGACAACAGCTGAACACCAACTGGCGTTTTTAGTCATGGCTTATTTATTGAAATTGAACATGCATTTTAACAACCGACCTGCCACCCAATTGGTGAGCAGGTATAGTATATGGCTGTACAATAAATCAACCAATCAATCATCACATCAACAATCACATGTTCAATCAATAAATATAAATCAATCACATCAGCAATAGGATTGTTCAATCAATCAATCCATAAATAATCAATCAATCAAATTGTTTGATCAATCAATATAAATCAATGACATTAGCAATAGGATTATTGAATCAATCAATCCAAAATCAATCTATCAATCAATATCAATCATCATTGTCAATTGATGAATTGAGTCAATAAATAATCAATGGATCAAATAGTGGGTAAATAGCGCTTTGCTTAAAGCGGGTTAATGGCTAGGTTAGGTAGACCCTGGGAGCAATGAACCACCTATTCCCAAGCTTTGAGCAGGCCCTGGGAACAGTTGCCTACATCAAAGACCTGAGAAACCCTGCCATGTTGCAAATTCCGCCATACAAACAGCTTAGCTAAGGTGTTTGTCCGCCAGACGATTTGCAACCCAAAACCCTTTGTAGGGGCGAGCACAGGGATGAGGGGAAGTTTAAGAGAAAGCCATGACCAGAAATTGGGAATGTGGGGGTACAGGGGCAACTGGCAGCATGGGCCAGAAATAGGTTTTTACTAAATCAGAAAACCAATGAACGTTAGATCAACCTGCATTGGATATAAAAAACAGAATTAATCTGTTGGGATATTAACTCATTGTAAGCTAAACATGTTTAAAATTGGATAATAGATAATTATAAAATTTTGTCAAACTTTTAAATCCATGAAGCCATAAAGGTTAAATGGATGTAATAGTAACAAGACATTGTATAGCAAGTCAGCTAGAAGACTATTGAATGTAAATGATTGGGTTACATGTATATGTACAATTTGGCCCAATCTCATACAAATTGTTATTCAGTGTATTCAAGCTCAAAGGCATAAATACCCATCACATGTTTAAGATAAGGGTGGATTATAGATATGCATAAATCCTGACTTGTAAATGCGTATGTGGTAGGATTGGAGCTAGCAATGGTTAGTACAACCATAAACTGAAATAAAGGTAGATTCTTTGCTTTAAGGTGGCTCGCTACACCTTGAAATAGTTTCTAAGTTTAGCAGAAAATTACATGATTATGATAGATATTATGATGGAAGAAGTATATAAGCCAAATAGGTTAAATAATTTGCAATTTGGATATAAAAATTTATTTTCAAAAATTTGATTCTGTAAACATTAACAAAAATCCCAAGCGAATTCGAACTCATAACATTCAGTTCACAAGCCTCGTACTTAAACCACTACACAACCAATTGGATTGATACAGTTTAACAAACATTTAAATCATCATCTTGCAACATAGTGTCTTGAAAAGTATAAGTCTAGATGAGTGATGTACCTTAACATGTTGTCCCCAAACAAGTAGACTAAATTTGTAATTGAAATCATGCAACTTAAAAGTCAATGTTAGAGGTGAAGTATGAACAAACTGCGGGCAGGTATAATGTGATGGTTATTAAAGTAGATAAGTGACTGGCCTTCCAGGTAGCCATGCATGGAATAATTTGTTAAAACTTGGTTAAATAGCAGAATCCACCTGGCTGGATGGAGAAGAAGTTGCCTTACCAACTTGATTATTTGTGGAAATCAAGAGTGATTGTACTGTGGTACATGATTAAAGCTTCAAATTCCTTGCAATAAGATGCATAATGTGATGTTTTTACTCACAAGAAACAAGGTTAAGCTGAAGGTGAGTCGAGATGAACAAGTAGCTTGTAAATAAGGGAGTACTTAAATTATTGCATGCTGGAAGTGCTGCAATAAGTCTGTGGGTGACACGAGGAAAAGCATCTTATGGGTTATGAGTGATGTTTGAGAAGTTGATAAGATCAATGTTATATATAAAGTTGCCAGGATTTGGGTTGATGGTAAAATATGTCTGAAGCTGACACGGGACATTAAATTTTAGATGAGGTCCACAAAGTGGTAGATTAAGCTAGAACTTAATGCTACTTCCTGACAATTGCAATGAAATATTTGAACATGTAAAATGCATGCCCTAGATGTTTATAGTTGATTGATGCCAAGTATGCATATGAGCTAAAGAAAAATTTGTACCCTCCGCAAGCAGAATTTGGTCCAACACACTAATGTCCCTCTGTTTCTACAATACACTACGTTCAATCATGGCCATTTGCCTTCAACTGAATTCATAAAACAGACTTAAGTTAGTTGTAATGGGAGATGTTGTTGTAATGGATATATCCCGTGTTTGGATCATATGTAAGCCCATTCCCTAGGAATTAAACGCAGGTAATTTTAATCAACATGTATAGATATATCCTGTGTTTGGATCATATGTAAGCCCATTCCCTAGGAATTAAACCCAGGTAATTTTAATCAACATGTATAAAGAATTTGACGTCTGTGCATAAAGACCATGACTTACCAGAGAAGAGACATGCAGGTGAAATGAATGTAACAAATGAGAAATACGGGTGGTCGTGACAATAAAGTTGACCGCTTGGCATTTTACCGAAGTGTAAAGATATATGCAAGGTATAAGATGATTGACATTATTACTGGCAAGATAATTACTGGTGTAATTGTAATGCAAGTGAAGATATGATCTTGTTACCGATATATGACTATAGAGATTAGAAATATTGATGGGACACTGGATTTATCCCTATCCCTAGTAAGTGATTCAACATGTTATCAGCAGCAATGAACACACCCAAATCTGTAGAATTTGAACCAAAAACCAACATTAGGATAGACTACTAACTCAATAATTTAAGGTCAAAATTAGACAAACAAGCCACCATGACGATAATGACAAAAATTATACTAAGTATCATGGGTTACTGTAATAGAATTTGTTTTTTTTTTCTTCTTTTTTTTTAAAAAATAGAGTACACCTCCAACTATCAAAAAAGTAATGGGATTAAACTTTATACCAAGGAAAAGGTAAAACCTCGGAGGATTGATCCGAGGGTTGGAGTAATGACTGATGTGACATTGTAGTTTGAATTAAAGTAAAAAGTGTTATATATGTTATAGTGTCCTGCACTTTGGGAAGGTATTAATTAGGAAGTGTGAACAGTAAGACAATATGCAATGTATAAGGATTAAACAGTATTTATATATGCTAATTGCCTGCAATGAGCAAGCCAAACCTGTCTGAAGTTTGTTTTGAGCGCCAAGCGCCTGAGTTTGTGAGTTAATAAGACTTTATATTAATCAATGAGGGCTTGGTCAATATGGCCAGGGATGTGAATGCTGGCAAATGAGAGGATTGAATGTGCATTTCATACCTAGACATACAGGGGTTTTCAAATGTTAACTGAACATGTTAACTGGAAGAGTGAACTGAAAGAGCTATGTTTGATTGCCGTAGGTTATACGTGCAAAATATATGCTGTTAATTTTTTTTTTATTGAGGTGGTTTAGTTGTACCTGAATAGGGAAGACGCTGTTAGAAGATCTCTGGTGTTTGGTATCTTTGTAGAAATGAGGATAAATGAACAAAAAAACAACAAAACCCCAACAAAACGAACAAAGACCCCCCCCCCCCCCAACATCAACATGGTAAAAGGAAAAACCCCAGTGATCTCTTCAAACATGATGGTCAGCACGTGCAGACGCTCTTTTTACCTTTCTCAGTGCTTTTGATGTTATCGTCGATATGCTCTGGTAGATCTTCAAGAAGCTGGGGATGATAAGGCCAGGGGTGGACTGCATAGCATTCTTCATTTTGACTTTGTTATCAGTCTTGTTATTAGAGAACATGTTCTTCAGAACAGTGGCTCTTTCCACTTTACTTCAAGCAAAGACGATGGACCTCATAGAAGCAGTGCGTGAAACTGCAGTTGTTAAATAAACGTAATGATGACGCAGTTTGGGATGATTTATATGATAGAGCTTGTGAAATCGCTAATAAACACGACATTCCTATTGTGAAACCAAGAATAGTTGGAAGGCAAAGAAATAGACTGAATATTCCAGTCTGTTCTCTATCGGAGTTTTACAAGAGGTCTGTTTACTTCACATTTGTAAATCGCCTGATGGTGAGGATCGCCTTGTAGTCACTAAAGGACGTATCGCTGGTCAGTCACTGATCCCCTCTCTGTTGCAAGAAATAATCATTGAAAAGCAAAGGACATTTTAGATGAATACGAAATGTTAATGCAAGAACCACAGCAATTCTACAAGACGTTCGTCGCTGGCAAAAAAAAAAAAAAAAAAAAAAAAAAAAGGGGAATGGAATCAGATTCTACCAAACCAAACGACTTGCCTTTTACGTTAGAGATCACTAACCGCAAGTGTTACCCGGACATATACAGATATGTCTTGTTCTGATATGCAGAGAGATCATTTTCGGCAATGAAAGGGTTAAGAGTTATCTTCGTGCCATAATGGACCAAAAACGACTCAGTCATATTGCTGTAATTCATGTTCATAAAGACTTTGTGGGGGCATACTAAAGACCTGAAAGACCTGAATGACCTGAATTTTATATAAATGATAAGTGATGATTAATGATAAATCATTAGTCAAAAATCTCTTGCCATCTTGATATTAAATATAAAGATGCCAAATTTGTCGTAGATAATAGTGGGGTAACACATGTGCCAGAGTGTGATATTTACAGGGGCATAATGAAAAAAAAAATGTGTCACGTTAAATCCTGAGAAATGCCAATGTCCATCTCTATCTCGATGTTGTCACATCAATTCTGTTAAAATGTTTGCAGGTCTGCCGTTTGAAGACGAGAGAAAAGATGTGAGCTTAAGAAGTCTCTCCAAAAGAATTAAGAAAAGAAGCGACAAAAAATCTGGAAGAAAACGTCCGAGAAAAAATGATCTGGATATCTTAGTAACTCCTGCGCCTGATTCAATTATAGAAATTACAAGAAATAAAACACCAAAGTCGAAACAGAAGCTCAAGTTTTCCCAATCCAAGTGATTTGGAGACTCTTCCATCACCGACATGTGAAGAAAACAACACAAATTACAATTTATTAATCAAAATAAGAAAGACATTACCAAAGATAAAGACAGCCGAAGTAAAACTTCCAGAAAAGAAGAGAAAACTGACATAGGAAAACATAGATTTAGAACCATCATTTCTAACATGGGTAGGCCGGCTGACATCAAAGCACAAAGAAAAAAAATGAAAATAACCAACCATTGTGTTCTGATATTATCAATGCGGTACAAGAAATTCTACAACAGCTGTTTCCGGACATTAAATGCTTACAAACAGCAGAAAAAACACCAATCTGGGACGAGAAGGAAAGTTGCTGGAAGTACGGACTCAAATTTAACAACGTTATGTCTCCTTCTTCCCAGATTCACCATAATGGATAATTTCACAGGGTAACCTCCGTGAAACTAGACGGAAAGTTCTAATAGTATGTACTAGACAGCATTTCAAACTTACACCTTCTTTGAAGATTCAGTTAGCCTGTTTGTACGGCTCCAACTACAATTTAATAACTGTACGTCTTCCACAAATTCAGCGGCAAACAAACAGCATTGACTGTGGTTTATTTGCCATTGCAAACGCAGTCCAGTTCTGCTACCAGGGGAGCGACCTCTTGGTGTATGATGCTCTTTATTTAAGGCCGCATCTGATACACTGCCTTGAGAAGCGCAGATTCACTCCCTTCCCTAGGATTGAGACAAAGGCAAAATTAAACAAAAAGAAGGTAACATTCATTGATGTACACTGTGATTGTAAGTGCCGACTACCAAATCTTTTAGAAGAAATGGTTGTGATGCGCCCCTCACTCGTTGTTACAGTTGGAGGCATCGCTTATGTGCCGGTATAGATGAAGAGAGTGACTGGCTTTGTACTCCTCATTGTAATTAGTTGAGGAAATCCACAAGCAAACAAATAAACAAGAACCTTTCTAAAAATACCCAGAACTAAACAACAACAAAAAACCAACAAAAAAAGGACCAAAAAACCTCCAAAAAACCCCAAAACCCAACACCAAATCAAAGGCCGGAACGGCCACAAAGGCGTCGAGCTGACATTTTCTTTTATATAGATATGGTCAATAATTTGAATTTCTGTACCAATAGTCGTATATCAAATAATATTAGAATAAAAAAGTAAATTAATTATGTTTTGTGCTGCTTTAAAAACAAAAATCAGTATATTTCCTTATAAAATAGGTAGTGATGCGTTTATATTACAATAACTCATCATGGTTACAAAAATCGAAGAAATTTCAAAGTTCAAAAATAAATTATTTTCTTTCTGCAAAAACAGTCTTTGAACAATGTTCACAGGTTCATAATTTGAATACATTAACAGTGTGTCCCTAATTATA
Organism: Magallana hongkongensis; assembly: GCA_016163765.1. Classification (NCBI taxonomy): domain Eukaryota; kingdom Metazoa; phylum Mollusca; class Bivalvia; order Ostreida; family Ostreidae; genus Magallana; species Magallana hongkongensis. Next base: position 31,439,618 of record WFKH01011801.1, read on the forward strand.
ATAATAAAACATACTTTTATTTATTTCAATTCCCGTTTGAAACAAGATTACATATGGTATGGTTGTTTACAAACAAATCCACACCACGTGCTATCTAAAATGCTCTACCAAACCAACTGCATTATCGTGTTTATTTACTGCAACAAAATCTAGATACGTTTATCGCTTACATTTATTTTGGAGACCGTGCCCGATAACAAATAAATTTACATATCAATTTTTTTCCATCGGGCACGGTCTCCAATTTAAATGTAAGCGATAAACTAAAATAATATTTAGTGAATTTTTACACTTATTGTATTCATCCGCCATTTCTTAATTAAGCAAATTTATACTTATGCAATGAGTTGTCAATAACCAGGGAGGCAAAGTTGGTGTTTTTGTACACAATTTAGTTGAATAAATGGAACAAAAATCTTGTAATACTTTTAATACTTTAATGAACTTATTTCTTATGCGCATTAAAAAGGCGGTGCAGAATGTGAATTTGGACAATCCAGATGATCGCTAGAAGGCTGCCGAGCATTAGCTCGACGCCTTAAAAATCAAAACACAACAACAAATAAACAAAAACAAAATTATGAGAATAAAATGAACCCCGATAAGAGCCACGTCCACGTCGTGGGGTCTGGAAAGAAACTGTATTTTGATATACATGTATCAAAATTCAAGTTTAACTGTGAGTTCTTACTTGGAAAAAAAGTTCAAGTACCTCTAAACGTTTAATAGGCATTAGACATTCATCCTTTAGTGACTGACTAAGTTTTACAATGAAAGAGAATCTTATTCTTAAATAGAATTCAAAATTTACAAACTATAGAGATTTAATTATACTTATTCATTGATATTTTAAACATTTTATATATTATTATCTCTGACAAAAACGTCAAAAACGACAAAATACAAAACACAACTACATTAACAAAATTTTCAGGTCAGCTCTAATTTTCAGGTCGATTAAAATTTTCAAGTCTTTCGTATTTCTGCGTAAATACATGTAACTTATAACGATGCCATTTCATGATTCATGATATTTCATTTTACATGGAAATATGATTAAAACCCCACACAAAGTCATTTAATTTGACCAAAAACATAGAAATGTATCATTTTTATAAAATTTTAGGTCATTCAGGTCTTATAGGTCTTTAGTATTTCAGGTCTTTAGTATGTCCCGACTTTGTGTTTGATTTCGATAATGCTATTATAATAACAGAGTTTATCGCTAAAAAACAAATGCGTCTATTGCTAGAATAAAAATTGATAACTGGACAAAGTATTTTGGTTATAATGAAAGTGTTAAAGCTAAAAGTTGATTCAATTCAACGTATTTCAACGTAACAACCAGCCGAAGTTGGGGCAAATTTACCTAAATTAATTTGTGTGGCACTGGTCTGAGATTCGGAAGAGAACGTCAGTCAATTTTTTTTTCAGTTTCGACGAATCTCTCCGAGATTACGGTAAACCCAGAGGTTGTGGAAATGCAACCCACAGACCAAAAACTAATGAAAATAATCATGTAAAAGAAACAGAACAAACATCAAAGAATACAAATGAGAAGGAAAAGACTAGACTCTTGTTGCAAAAGCAACAAAAAGGTCTTCCGTTTTGATATACATGTATCAATTTAACTGTAAGATATTGCTTCTCTCATATAGAAAAAATAATGGATATGATAATATTTGTGAATGAAATATTCAGTACTTACTTCCATGTAAAACAATGAAAATGAAAAAGAAATCAATTTTTGAAGTACTTTCTGTGACGACAGGAAGTAATGCCGAACCAAACCAAACATGTTGAACATTTGTACAATCATAAGTCAATCATTCCTAAAAGTTTGGTTTTTCACGTCTCTGCATAATCTGAGGTCTCGTTGAAACAATATTTTTTTCTCGGGACCGAACATGGATGAGCGGAAGTGATTAATAAAAACAAAAGCTGGTATTACTGTTTATCAGGCTAGATGAAACAACCAAGAAAGTCAGTTAAACTTGTTTAAAACATGATTTGTTTGAACCCTTCCAGTGAGAACCGGAAGAGACGATTGACAAAATAAAACCCGTAAGACATATCTTCAATCAAATGTCAATCATTCGTTAAAGCTTTGTGTCTCAATCACTCACAGTGACTACAATCTCGCAGACATCACATTGGATAAAAGCTACCTAGAGATATTTGAGATATTTCACCGGAAGTAAAATTTATTTGCTTATTTAACATCGTATTGAAGACATATCTAAGATTTTATACTGATGTATTTATGTCATGTAAAATAAATAAAATAATTTAAAAAAATAATTTTTGAAGTGCTTCCGGTGACGACCGGAAGTTACGACGAATCAAACAAAATAGTGTACACACATATTCATACATAGGTCTATCATCCCACAAAGTTTGATTGTTCAAGTCATTACCTTTTTTGAGATCTCGAGGAATCAAGGTTTTTAATATCGGGACAGGAAACGGACAAACGGAAGTGTTCAATGAAAATGAAAGTTAGTATTTTTTAAACTTAAAAAACAGGACTTTATTGCCTACCAATTTATAAAAAATTGTCAAAGAAAAACATTTAAACTCATAAACAACCTAATTAGTTTAAACTCTTTTGGTGTGGACCGGAAGTGACGGTTGACAAAATGAAAACAATTTAACATATCTTCTATCAAATGTCTATCATCCATGTAAGTTTCGTGTTTTGGTCACTTAAAGTCTCGGAGATCTCGTTGTTACCACATTTGTTTTAAAAAAACTACCTGAGATATTGGAGATATCTCACCGGAAGTAATTTTTTTTTGTTTATTTATCATCGGATAGATGATATATGTAAGCGTTTATACTTATATTTCAATTCTGTGGGAAATAAATTAAATGCGTAAAAAAATAATTTTTGAAGTGCTTCCGGTGCCGACCGGAAGTTACGCCGACCAAAACAAAATTGTGTATACTTGTCTACATACATAGGTCTATCATTCCACAAAGTTTGGTTGTTCAAGTCATTACCGTATTTGAGATTTTGAGGAGTCAAGGTTTTTTGTCTCGGGACAGGAAACGGATAAACGGAAATGTTCAATGAAAATAAAAGTTAGACTTTCTTTAACACTAGACAACATGACTTAATTGCCTAACATTTTATCTAAAAATATTGAAGAAAAACAGTTAAACTTATAACCAGCTTGATTTCTTTTAACTCTTCCGGTGTGGACCGGAAGTGACGGTTGACAAAATAAAAACTGTTAAACACATCTTCTATCAAATGTCTATCATCCATGTAAGTTTCATGTCTTAGTCACTTACAGTTTCTGAGATCGCGTTGTTACAACATTTGTTTAAAAAAGACAACCTGAGATATTTGAGATATCTCACCGGAAGTAGAATTTTTTTGTTTTTTTTATCATCGGATAATTTTGAAATGCTTCCGGTGACGACCGGAAGTTATGACGAACAAAACAAAATAGTTTAAACACATCTACACATATAGGTTTATCATCCCACAAAGCTTAAGTCATTTTCGTTTCTTAGATCTCGATGTCACTAGCTTTTTGTCGCGGGACAGGAAACGGACGACCGGAAATGAATTTTGAGAAAATGAAAAAAAACGCCTGGAGATAATACCATTTTCTATCAGTCCTGAAAATTTCAGAATAATCTATTCAGCCATCTCTGAGAAATCTTGTGGACAAAAAAAGGAAAAAAAAAAATAACTAGACACGATCTCGTTGCGAGCAACGAGGAGGTCTTCCGTTCGATTTTTAGAAGGTGATACGACATCATCGACTTTGATTTTCGATTTTAAAAAACGGTGATTTGGAAAAAGGAGTGGAGTAATAATGCTTTTCTGTATCGTTTTTTTTTATAAGTTCTCTTACGTTGCTTTTTAAAATACTTGCATTTCTTCCAATCAATATAGAAAAAAATTGAACTTCATTACCTCTAGCTCCTTAAAACCATAATAAGGTAAACGCATGAGAAAACCATTAAATTGTAAGGATATATAAACGTATTATACCTAATTTTGCTTTTATAACCTTTTACAAAATATATCACAGATGAAAGACTTTAGAGCCCTTTGGTCACCTAATTTGCGGGGCCAGGCCCTTTTACTTGATATCAAATGAAAGTGCATTTAATTCTTAACAGATTTTGTTCAACAAGTGTTTAGAAATTCGTTACCGTTCTTGAGATATATGGGAAATAACGTTTTAGAAGCCGATCCCTTATCTCCTTATAGGGACCGTTAAACGAAATTTTGAGGATTGCATATTGTTTATTACATCATTTTGAGCATCTCTTTTTCTATATTGCCTTTCAAAATATGTTTCCTTTCTGAGATATCGGTAATCAAAATCAAAATAAAAACCCCTAATTACGTAACACATGATAAAATTATTATATTGCTTGGATACATAACTGTAAGATAAACATATTTGCTTCTATAACCTTTCACAAAAAATCTCTCAGTAAAGGGCTACAGATGTAAGACTTTAAAGCCCTTTGGTCCTCAAATTTGAGGGGCCAGCCCCTTTTTCTTGATATCAAATGAAAGGTCTTTTAAATATAAACTTTTTTTACATAACATATCTTAATAAAATATTTTTCAGAAAAGAGATAAACAAAGAAAACCTCAAAAAATTATGACGTCTTTTAAGTCTCAATTTTCGGGTCCAGGCGAGCTTCGGCGCTTTTGGCGATAGATATGATTTTAAACCTTCATGCACAATTTTAGTATTTCGTCTACTATCACTGAAAATTTCAAGTTTATATCTACTATACTTTAAGAGGAGTACTGCCGACAAAATACCCCTCTGAAAATCGCTCAATGACGATATCTCAAAACCGGAAGTGACGTCATCAATAAAAAAAATTTGAAATAAGGTTCAGATCATTATCTATTTGATCGCAAAGTTTCATGAAAATCAATCGAGTAGTCCGAGATCTTGCGTGCACAAAATTTGTAAGAAAAAAAAAATAATAATAATATAGGAGAATAGGGAAAAAGAAACAAAGCAATAACAATAAGGTCTTCCGTTGGAAACGGAAGACCTTAATAATAGGGAAAAAGAAACCTAAGAAAAACAATAAGGTCTTCCGTTGGATACGGAAGACCTTAAAAAGTGAAAAAGAAACAATAGAATAATAGAAGGGTCTTCCGCTGAAGACGGAAGACCCTAATAAATAAGGTCTCTTTTTGTCTTAATCTAAATGGAATAGTGTTTTTCAACTTGTACTTCATTCCAACAACCCCTTTGTGAAGAATATTTTTGTAAAAAAAAAAAAAA
>WFKH01011801.1:31471403-31483722 GCA_016163765.1 Magallana hongkongensis
TACAACAAAATGCACACTACTCTGCGTGTGACTACAACAAATGCACAATACTCTGCGTGACAACAACAAAATGCACACTACTCTGCGTGTGACTACAACAAAATGCACACTACTCTGCGTGTGGCTTCAACAAATTCACACTACTCTGCATATGACCAGAACAAATTCACACTACCCTGTGTCTGATACAACAAAATACACACTTCATGTGACTACAATAAGATACTACTCTGTGTGTGACTACAACAAATGCACACTATCGTGTAACCAATCTGTATTATTAAACAGATATTAGCATCAACACATAAATATGCTATATAAAATAATATATCGAGACTTTATAACATGTAATGAACTTCATATGCATGTAGTTTAATAGCTCCATATGAATATAAGAAAATGTTGAAATTTAAAGCTATATAATGTTTGAATATTTCATACTGAATTAAAAATTTTAAGCCAATAAATATAAATACACAGTATATATAAAATTATGATAGGTACATACACATGATGTGTGTTTTGCCCCTCTACCTTTCTCAGCATAATTCTATATATAGTACCTTTAGCTCAGTAGCTTTATACTGAGATCACATAGATACATAAAGTATATATTAAAATAAATATTTATTTTAACGTTTGCTAATTTTTTTTTTTCTGACCAATTAAAAACCAATAAAAGCAAGAAAATAATAACACTGGCCTATTTGGAATGATGAAGGACCGCAATGCGGATGCTGTGCAGGTATTTTTTCGTATGCCTTGAGTTACCATCGATGTGCACACCGTCACGTCCCAGGTAGGACAGGTCCGACCAAAAGCCCCTATGAGACCAAAAATTGATGTTTTCGAGCGAAGCCGTTTCTTTCTTTAGTGTGTTGTTAACTGCATAACAACGTCGTCGTTGTAAATTGGTCGAGTCGCCCAAGGCCGACGCTGCCGAAGCTGGCCCACTATTACATGCTGTACTCCAACCCCGTCATGCAGGAACTTCGCATATGAAAGAATGTCCGTTATAACTTTCCCCGGTGGTCCTTTGCCGCCCATTTTAATGCCCGGCACGTGATACAAATACCGTTATTGATGACGTCATAATCAAAGATAGCACTATAGTCTGTCCCAAGATATTTATGCAGCACATTTGGCCGATTTTGAATAAAAATACACTTACTTGTGAAAGAAATGCAATTGAAATCGAGGAAAGGGAAAATTTCCAAGATATCTTCATTGACACATTATCATTTTTCACTCATGAAAGTTCACAGGAACGAAAACAATTTTTTTACGGAGATTTATAATGGGGAATGTTTACAGCTTTTCTTCATTCGGAAGTCACTCGGAATACCTCGTGCAATTTTTCAACGTTATCATCCGGGTCTGTTGCAATACAAAATCCCCGTAGACATTACATTTTTTAGCCGTGTATTTAAACATGATCAGCTAGAGGGGGCGTTTCAACGGAGAAATCTTGGAAATTTTTCATACTTTTGATTGAACATCGTATGAACCCTGAGGTATTTATAAATATCGAGTAATTAAGCAAAATGTAAATCGAGGATATCTTGGGACAGAGTATAATAGGTAGCACTAATAACCCAAGCGTAAAAATACAACCGCTATATAATTCGGACAAACAGACAAGATATATTTATATATGCAATTGCAGCAGAAAATACACAATGATTACATAAATGCTATTATCTAACAATAATGCTGTATCTAGATATACAGCCATATAAATAGAAATTTATTATCGGAGTTACTATAATAGGTTATGTAATTTCCTCGACAGCGATATGTGATTAAATGTGCCTTTACGTTTATTGTTCGATTGAGTACAATTTTAAATCAATGCGCAAAAACTTAACACGTATTTCCTCGTTAAGCGTACAGAACTGGCTGTGTCCTTGATATGACCAGCTGTTAAATTTTTTATTCCTTTTGTGACATGTAACATTTAACTCCACCACTTTTCTGCAAAATGATGATAGCTGTTACATATATCAAGGCTATTTTCATGCTGATTTATCTTGGTAAGTTAAATACGTAACTCAGTAACTCGGTGTTTTCTTTATGTAGATAGTATGATAGTATTAATCATGGTAAATATTAAATATGCTTTGTATGGTTATTATTCTTGTATGTTAAAATGTTACTAATATTGGCAGTATATTGGTGTGTTAAACCGAACAAATATAAAGCAAAAACTAACAGTTTAAGATATCATTGGCGAAAGCTTTTATCATCACTCTTCACTCGGCGTCTGTAGTCGCCCATCGTCGTTGTTTCCTTTTCACAACTACATACGAGGGAAGGGGGTCATCTAAACAGAAATTTTTTTTTTAAAAACACTGAACAAATGAAAACTATAGTATTATCACTGTCTGTTTCGGTCATATATTTGATGAAAAAAAACTGTAGGTTTTGATTTGCGTAATTCCCGTAAAAAAGATGGTACATGGTGATGAAAAAGTATTATTTTTTTATACAATCATGTACCATGACCCTATCGTAAAAACCAGATATTTGGTATAGATTTTCTATTTATGAGTTGATATGGAAACAAATATTAGTGGAAGCAACCTTTTAGACAAAACCGTATTCTGCAGATAATGGTGACTCTTTTAACATTTAAAATTGAAGCAAGCCAGTACATGTATGTATCTTCATTAGAAAAATATAATGTTACTAATATATGATGTGCATTTAGAAATTTTGTATTGTATTTTATTGTAATAAAGTAAATAGTTTAATAATGTGTCTCAAGTCAGTGATGTGGCATACGTGACTATTGCTCTTGTTGATTTAACAATATGCATTTTTATCAAAGTGCATTTAAGCTACAGAAATGAAAGCCTTTTTTTTTTTTATCTAAAACACAGATGTAAAAAAAATTTCCGTTTAGTCTTCATTTTTTTTCAAGACAAAATAAGTATCACATCAAGTATGATATAAATTGATTTTTTAAAGACATACCAGTAAATAGTCGTCATTGAACTATATAATTTCCATATATGAAACAATAAATAAATAAGTCGCTTGGTCATGTATGTGTGGTACCTATTCACAAGTTTGAATAGTGATTCTGATTTATTTGATTATTAAATGAATTTAAATCAGTTAATAAAACTCCATATAGATCTGGCACATCATTCTCGGTTGATATGCTCATCTTGTTAAGAGGATATGCGAACATGTATTTTGACGGGTATAATATTTGTCCGCAGCTTCAAAAATTATAACACGTCCTGTCTTAAGATAATAAAATAAAAGTACAATGAAATATATTAAGATATCTATATGATTATTCATTGACTAGATACAGGAAACCATACATTCCTGGAGATACTTTTTACTACTGTTTTCAAGCAATGTGGTAAGTTCAAGACGTACAGGACAGTAAAAGGAAATCGATTGCTTATCACATTCATATCAAACGAGGATATGCTGACTTCAAAAGGATTTCAGCTCTCAATGCAAGGTGAAACTTGACTTTGAGAGAAACAAACAAAAAATATCTTTTCGTGACACAATAAAACTTCTGATAATATATAAGAAATATAGCCATTATGTATGTGTAGGTACTTGATCCAAATTTGTTTTGTCCTAGGAGTATAGTTCCATAACATCAAACTTTTGTAGTCATTCAAACATATAAATTGTTGAAACATATAGTATATGATTAAAAAAAGTTTTGTTGTGTGGCACAAAATACAAAAGTTGATGGTATAGCATGTGCACTCCTTGAAGTATAAAAGCTTCCGATTACATTATATTTTCGTAAATCATTACACAGTTAGATTTGGTGCAAATTCAAGTATATCCTATCAGAAAAAATACAATTGTTGATGTGTAGTGTTTCGATGTAAAGAATTTACGATGTTTCATTCTAGATTAATCAATGTGTGCGGAACTTAGAAACTGGTGTCATCAATCAATTTCTTTACTTCCTTGGACATAATTCGGACTTGTTTAGTTCATACTGTAATATTACAAGATTTGGAACACCCATCCATCTTGCAAACAAAAAGCTTCTTTGGGCCCAAACCCAGGGGACATATACAAATTAGCGCCTGCTTTAGTAAACCTGTTCATAATTTACAAATAGAAAGTGATTTTCCCCTTTTTTAAAACATATTCATAAAACGTCTAGTATGGTGTATTTTACTCCAAAGTACATTGTGAATTGCAACAAATTAATGGGTAAACAGCTTAAGTACGACTAGCAACAGTGTTTGATACAGGTATATTGCAGTGTTTACAAACAGCTATTATTTTTGAGTGTTGAAGGTGGGTACAAAATTTACAAACAAGAACTAATCAGCAACACAATCGACGACAACGATGCCAACAAGGACAACTGCAAATGCATCAACGGTGAAAAGAACAGATCTAGATATAAATAGTAGGTATCTTCAGAAGGCAAGCCGCATTTTACAGATTGATTAGAAGTTAACTACCGGTCTTTACTAATTGAGGACCTGCTTGAAACATGTTTTTTTTATGATTTCATAGAATATCTAAAGTGCAAATAGTTAAAAAAAAATAAAACGATCTTTTGGTAACATGCATTCCTCACTGATTAGGGAAAAAACACCATTCGGAAGTAAGATTACCAATAACAAAACCTATTACATCAAACAACATCGTCGAATCAAGATACATCTAATTCATGGGAATCTTTACAGAAACACATAGAAATATTGGTGATTCGGAACCTAGTTCAACGCAAACATGTGTTTTGCAGTGAACATACAAAGATAGATTTTTCTTAGGTAAAACGTATACTAATTATTCTCAAACAATCAGATGTTTTTAAACTTTTATTAGTTTTGATTACACTTTGTTGAAGCTAAATAGATGTTTTCTTATGATATAAATTAAATTTAAAAAAGACTTCAATATATCTTGTTTATCACTTTGTGACCTTTTCCTTAGTTCTTTTATTTTATTAATTTTATGTATATGGAATGACGCATAAAGCTTACATGGTTTGATGTTTTATGAATTGCAATTCGAAGTTACAAGTGTTTAATAAATTGTGTACAATTCGAAGTCAATAAGTGTTAAAGGTCTTAAAAATTCGGTTGCTCATACTCGTAGAACTATATCTCTTTTGAGTCATTTATTTTATGTATCAGTCTACCCTTACCAAAATATTTACCTTCTGGCAACACATTCTTGCACTATTGCAGCAATATTGCAGCAACATTCTGGCAGTACATTGCTGCAATGTTGCTGCTGTATCGTTTTTCGTATGCAAATGAGATTGCGGCAATATTGCCAGAAAGATGTTGCCGCAAAAGTTTTGCTGCAACATATTGTTGCGACAACACCTTTCCGGCAATACATTGCGGCAATATTGCTGCTGTATCGTTTTTCGTATGCAAATGAGATTGTGGCAATATTGCCAGAAAGATGTTGCCGCAAAAGTTTAGCCGCAACACATTGTTGCGACAACACCTTTCTGGCAATACTTGAGATTGCAGGAAAATTGTCAGGAAAGTGTTACGGCAAAAATTTTGCTGCAACACCTTTCTGGAAATACATTTGCATAAAAGAAATGACATTGCAGAAATATTGGTTCAATGCATTTTTTGTGTTGTGACATAAATGGTACAATATATGCAATATTTATAAATAATAAATGTATACAGTAAAGCAATCATGTATATCATATTAATCTTCAACCAAAATGAAAAAAAAAATTCTTTAATTGCCGTTACAGTTTTATTTTTTTAACAGATGCAAAAAAAAAAAAAACGACGAGACAAACATTTTGCATTAAATTTGGACTTTTTTAAAATGAAAAAGACAGTTTGTGATTACACAATATTTAAGAAGTAAAAAAATAATTTTGTTCAACATAATATGCACAAAATAATTATTGAATTAAAAATATAATGTATAACATTTGAGATCTGAAACTGGAGTTTCAACATGCTGATAAAGGACACCAGTTAAAATTAACAATCTTTAAATTTAACACATTTTATAAAATTAATATAATAAACACAAATATGATCAGCAAATCATGATGAAACTTGAGTAAAAGTACCCAGCCGATCAGTGACGATTTGTTGCTGCATGCAGATAAACATGTATTGCAGTTTGATTGACACAAAGCGCACAGACGGATATGGACAAAAGTTAACCGTTCACCGTAAGCAAAGCTCAAACCATATAGTTCACAAGTCCTGCACGACCACTTGCTGTATTACGGTTGACGAGGCATTCGTCCGAGGCATTCCAAATGTCCTTTTTTTGACAGACTCGTGTTTCGCCGGCATTCTGATTTCACACATAAACAATCACAAAAATAGCTATCAGAATATCACAACAATATCCACATTGGAATTCAGCACTGTTGTGTATATGTTGACGGTTCCTCTCCATAATCTTAAACAAATTACGTCATCACTCTTTTTTGGTTGCCAGTTGCACCATTCATTTAATCAGTGAGTTGACAGCTTTTTTCATGGTTTTCTTCAGGTCTGTGTAACCCAGGGCAGACCTATTGGGAAGATAAATGGATTTCATATAAGCACATTGGCAATTGTTTTCATATTTAATTTTAAGCAGTTTCTAAGAAACACAACTTAATTATTAAAGCCACAATTAAATTGCTCTACTAACTCTGAGAAGAACATGCATTTCATTTTTTTATGTCATATAAAATTTAATGTAAATTTTATAAAAAGCAATTACCTGTATAGTTATAAATTTTCGAATTATAATTTTCTAAATTTGACATTGTTTAAATAAAGTGTTTTAGATTATTTGTTCATACAAGTAAAACGAAAAAAAAAAAAAATAACGGGCGTTTTGCTTGATCCGATACTCGGTATTGTCCTAGGGTTGGTCTTAAACAGTGTTAAACCCATTAGTATAAAGGTAGATCATAGTCTTTCGGTTTATATTCTTATAACAAACATGTTTAAACTGCCATTCAATGAATATATTTTTATTGCTTAACTTACTTTTTCAAAAACGTGCTCATGCAGATGGTGCAGGGGGTGTCGACACTCGATTCATCAACTCACATTCGTCCCCAGTTCAGCCGTTGATTTTTCACAGTTAAACACTCCATTGACAATGTATTTGTTAACCTTGTTTACAGATAATTCCCGTATTTTATTCATTTCCCCTCCCCAGTGATGGCAGACAACATGGCAGCATCGAATGTGAAAATTAGCGGCTAGCGATTTGATCGACCAATCAGCGCGCGCGTAACTTAACATTGAAACAAAAGTAAAAATAGAAACAAACAGCATACGAAAATTCTTAATTCAACATGCACCGAGCAGTTTAGATACTCAAATCTAAGTAGACTGATATTTGATAATTGAATTTATCTTTTTTTTTGGGGGGGGGGGGATATTCAATTATTAATTCAATTATAATTGACAGTTTTAGACTTGTGCTGAATGTGTAAAGTTTTATAAGTCTAAATTCTGGTAAAGCTTTGGCAAGCTCGGTAAGTATAATCAATCAGGGAAAAAAGAAAAGTTTATGTTAAACTTCTGGAAAATTTTGAGGTGTTATAATTTAAATCATATCTAAATAATTGACAATTTGTTAACCCCCTCCAGCCTCCTTAAATTAAAATGTTTATTTTTGTTAGAATAAATAAAATGAACTTTCTATTGTATTACTTATGCATTTATTTATTTTTTTCAATTAAGTACGTGGTTTAATTAATGCATGTTTGCATTCTGATCAGAGAAGATTTTAAATTTGACATGAATTATTTCGAGCTGGAATGCAGGTTATAATTAATGCAGAAATTAAATATGATGCCTAGCAGTATTGCCAGAATTATATATTATGTATAAATTAATTAGTTCATGATTTAAATGATCAAATATATGTAGATGTTACCAGAAAATTATTTCTGGCAGTATGATACTGAGTATAGCCAGAATATTACCAGAAGTTGTTGCAGTTAGTGGCAATATTCTAGGTGCATGTTAATATAATTTTTACAGAAATAACTCTAATAGTATTGCCAGAATGTTGCTAGAAGTTATTGCCGCTAGCGGCAACACTCCAGCAGTATTGCCACAATGTTACCAGAAGTTGTTGCAGCTAGCGGCAACATTTCACTAGTCTCAAAATCTGGTTTCTGGTAACAAAAATGTGTTGCTGCAATATTGCCGCATTGTTGCAGCAATACCTTTACTTTGGTAAGGGTATATTTCATATCAAACACAACAATTGTAAATACTTTTCCCTAATAAAATTGGCAGTGCAACAATTGTACATTCACATATTGCATTTTCAGTTTAGTTGTGATTCAACAGTTAAAAACGGTAAAACACAGACACCATGACAATTCTGAATCAAAACCGACGATCGTTGTCGGCCTTGGTATAACTTTTATATTTAGGTTTTTATATGCGAGCGTAATATTTTATTCGTTGTCTAATATTTTAGATAAGACAGCAAGTGTTCTCATTACTAAAGATGTAGAACTGTTGCCATCTCATGTGTTAAATATCAAGTCCCCTGGTTACCCAGAGGTCGACAATAAAAGCAATACAGTCTACACATGGAATGTGACGGTACCTGTCGATACAAAAGAAATGTTAATTGATATTTACATAGATATTATAAGACCTTTTAGGGGTTTATGTGAAGATTATTTAAAGGTATTTTTTCCATTCAGTAAAGTTTCATATTTATTTTGGTTAATGGTTCACATGCTATGTAGTATTATTTTCTATAGTTCACGATTAGAAATAGCACTCGAAATAAAAAAGTCAATTTGGATTAAAGAATTTAAATTATATCAAGATATATGTAAAAAGAGAATTGTTCATATATAATGATTTATTCACCCTTTTTCAAATATCAGATTCAGGAAATTGATCCCTCCGGTGGAAGCTTTACAGTATTTAACGAATGTGGTAAACTAACAATGAAGAGAAACGCTCTGGGGAATCGACTACTCATAAAACTTGTATCAAACTTTGACGACTTGACTTCCAAAGGATTTGAATTAAATCTACGAGGTAACAATCTTCTAGTATTTCTAGGAAAACAATAAACTTTTGAAATATTCTTTTTGTAAATAAGATTTTGAAATGATTAATAAAACAATAACATTTCTATTCTTTTTGTAATTTCTAAAAAAGTTTAACGGGCTTTAAATAAGACTTTGAAATTAAACCCATCCTTAGCTATTAAACTTTTATTTCTTATTTTGAAACAAGTGCTAAAGGAACAAACAACAACATCGACATTAACAACGGGAACAATGTTTCTATCAATAGCAAGTTCGACAGCAGGTAGTATAATTATATACTATTAATTTTACAACTCTATAACGAATAAATGCAGCATAGTATAAATATGTTTTTCACAAAACGATATGCGAATATTAAGCTATACAGTAACGGATAAATATTGTCAAGATGTTGGTATAAAAACGAACAAACACATACATGTGTCAAGAAATACAAAGTGGCATGCAATTGAATTGTTGTTTATTGAACCACATTTTCACAATTTGCTTTACAACATTTGTTATTGTTTTAGTGCGAAGAAATATAGATATTGTAATTGCCAGAATTTGCCAAAAATTGCTTCAGAATTATCTATTAATTATTACTTTTCTTGTATGCAAAATAGAAATGCGGTCAAGTATTAGAAGAATAATAACAACGGCAGCCACAAATAATATTTTGACATCTAAATCGAGTTTACCGGTGCCAATTAAAACAGAAAAGAGACGATACTTAACAACACAGGGACAATCATCACATTCCACGTATTCAGCACTCGCAATGACGATGGAACCAAAGTTAAAAGACATCACATCAGCCTCTTTAGGTACATGCATGTTTGCTTTCACTACCAATTAAAACATATGCTAATTTTTTCATAGAAAGAAGAGAGTCATTTCAAATATTTGGTCTATTTTAAAATACTTTTGGTGTGTGATCGCTGCTTACAAACAGGTGAATATTTTTTTTTTCAATAAAAAGAACATGTAAATCATAAATGACACAATCAGTATCCATAATTGTCAATAAAAAAAGCCAACAAAAACATCAGAAAAAAAACTCGAAAGACGTAAAAAACAGCCTAAACAAATGGCAGTGCTTTTGATAGAAATACACGATTGCCAAAGTTACAAAACACGTTTTTAAACATATCTTAAATATTAACTATGATATGCGTATTATTTATGCTAGGACAGTCGTTAAACTTTAGGGTAAAAAATAACAAACGCCAACAGTTAAGATAATGGGCATATCAAGCGTATTTACAACACAAAACAACCATACTCTGTCACAAAACTAGGACTTACGTCTACCGAAAAACTCTATGGATTCAGCACTCCAAATTGCAACGGAACCACGAAATTGCATTGGTATGTATGTTTGCTATAATATAAAAAGGTATCCTACACATTCCATATAGAAAAAAAAATTTGATATTCATAAATTTGATCTGTTTTTATTTGTGTATGACAGTTAAATGAAAAAAGGTAGCTCATAAAACATCTTTTTCTATACCAAAATAATATCAGAAATGACATTCCCACTGAAATAAAAAAAAAAAACATTCAAACACCCAAAGTAAAACCCCTTAAAACTTGCAAACTCTATGCAATAATTCAAGAGAACGCATTTTAAAATCTAAGAAAAAGTCAATTCAAGAATAAGTTTTTCTCCCTCGCATTTACAAATTTAAAACATTCTTGCTGTCAAAGATTTATTAACGCGCGTGTCCAAATATTCGTACGAAAATATATCAGCAGTCCATTAATATAATAATTTGTACATAATCCGTTGTTTCCATTAGAGATTCAAATAATTGTTTTTTCAGGACAATGCGTGAATTTTGAATGGATGTTTGGACAGGTTCGGTTGCTGAGACTGAGTGAAGTTTAAATATTTTGGAACAGATCAACTGCATGATATTTAATATGTATCGGAGATTTTTTTTACAAGCATCATTAACCCTTTGTGCTTATTAAATTTTCTTAAGTAAAACTCTCTTCAGATTCTCTAAATCTATGTGTGTGACTTTTAAAAATACCACTAATCTGAGAGAACAAAAAAGACTCGATTATTATGAATGTTTAAGAGAAAATAAATACCAAAATACAAATGCAAATACTCAAGTCAAAATTACCATACATGACATCATTTAAACGGCGATCACATCTTCACGTCGCTGAAGAAAAGGTATCAAAGTATTCGAAGGAGAGTACATGTATTATTTAAAACATATTTCGTCGTCGATCTTCCTTATATAAGAGAAGCGTGAATTCCCGCCATTTTATTTTCAGTTCTTAAAAAGATCCTAAACAATTGTTTATATATGGAATATAATCCTACAAAAGAATCTGAACCCCTTGTGAGGCCCAAGAATTATCCAGGGACCAAAGTCTAAACAATTTTAAAGAATCAGCAATATGTCAAAATGCTTGCGTATGAGTAAAACCATATATTATAACATTACAGTTTTTGTGAATAATTAAAATGTTTTCCTTTGTAAAACTGGATCCCCTATGTGGCTCCACCTTACTCCTCAAGATTTTGATTTGAAACAAATTTAATCTACATTATCTGAGGTTGCTTTCACTAAATTTACAGCTTTTCTAGGCAAATGGTTTTTTAAGAGGAAGATTTTTAAAATGTTTTCTCTATATATTACTATGTAAATTTTTGTCCCCACGCCCCTCCCCCCACGTTGTGACCCCATCCTACCCCTGGGGGTCATGATTTAAATCTACCCTCCTAAGGATACTCCACACAAGTTTCAGCTTTTCTGGCCAATAAGGTTCTAAGAAAAAGATTTTTAAAGATTTTTCTCTATATATTCCTATGTAAAAATTCAACCCCCCCCCCCATTGTGGCCCCACCCTACCCCCGGGGGTCATGAATTTCACAACTTTGAATATACACTACCTGAGGATACTTCCACACATGTTTCAGCTTTCATGGATGATTAGTTTCTGAGAAGAAGATTTTAAAAGATATACTCTATATATTCCTATGTAAAAGTTCGACCCCCCCCCCCATTGTGGCCCACCCTAGCCCCGGGGGTCATGATTTTCACAACTTTGAATCTACCCTATCTGAGGATGCTTCCACACGTTTCAGCTTTTCTGGCCAAATGGTTCTTGAGAAAAAGATTTTTAAAGATTTTTCTATGTAAAAATTCAACTCCCATTGTGGCCTCACCCTACCCCCAGGGGTCCTGAATTTCACTTTGAATCTACACTACCTGAGGATGCTTCCACACATGTTTCAGCTTTCATGGCTGATTAGTTTCTGAGAAGAAGATTTTTAAAGATTTACCC
>WFKH01011801.1:31488216-31502397 GCA_016163765.1 Magallana hongkongensis
TGCCCCCTCCCAGTTTGATGAACTTTCCACTTTCCACTGACTTTGAAATTTGATGTTTGTGAAAACCAGTGTTTTATTTGGACGACTTTGAACAATTGAATATATAAATGAAGCAAAACAAACAGAAGAAAGTGAATTATTACTTTATTCTATTTTGGAGAAACTAAGTTTAAAAAGTGTGGATATAGACTTACCCCGTGAACATATGCAAGCTAAATAACGAATGGGCGTTATTTAATTTCAAGGATTTTTTTATCATGGCTTGTGCATTCTGGATTCAGAATAAATCCATCATTTAAACTCTGATATATTGTTGCAGTTGTATTGTTGCACCTATACTGGACCAACATTGACCCAACATTGGGCCAACACTGACCTAACATTGGGCCAATGTTGGTCATATGTTACGTGCCTTGGCCCACCGTTGGGCCAATGTTGGTCATATGTTACGTACCTTGGCCCACCGTTGGGCCAATGTTGGTCATATGTTACGTACCTTAGCCCACCGTTGGGCCAGTTTGGTAATATGTTACGTACCTTGGTCCACTGTTGGGCCAATATCAGAAGATGACAAATGTGACATTGTGCCGATGTCGGCCCAACATGTGGGGCCAACGTTGGGCCGATTAGCAAAACTACATTGGGCCAACATAATTTGCCCAACATTGGGCCAATGTAACTGGTTGCGTTGGACCAACGTTGGCCCAACAAAGTCATGCTATCTGGGTAATTGAAAAATTACTTGGTTTAACAAGATATACACTTATAATTATACATAACTCTGTGTTCTGAATTTGTAAGTAAAAAAAATGTTTTGAGAATTTTTTAATGAATCTATCAGTCCGTCTGTCTGTTTGTGCAAATTTTGTCCAGGCTAAAACTCTGTTTTAGAGATTTTTTGGAAGAACTGAAGGATTGCTCATGAAGAAATAGTGTGTTCAGACCTTACCAAATTTTCACCGAGGAAAAGTACTCAATATCATTCAAAAGAATATACAATATTTTTGAATAAGTTTTCTCGATATGTCACAAATGAGATATTTTTTTTTTCATATGCCCTGAAAATTGCTTAATCACACCGGAAATAGTTATATCGCCCCCAGAAACAGTTACATTCCACAGAAAATAGTTACATTTCCCTCCCGAAATTGTTATATCACACTCGCGTGCATCAATTCTGTATATAATTACGTTGAGTTCGAAATATAGCTAACGTAAACGTTTAAGCAACGTAAACAGTTTTTATAAAATTAATATGTCGGGACAGTGTCTGCTATTCGAGACGCTGCTATTCAAAGGAAATTACTTTAGTTGTTTAATTTGAAAAATAATCACTTTTATTGAAAGCACAGATCGACATTTAACAAAACATCTTACATTGATTTGTAAGGTATGAAGATGTGTCACATGAAATAAAATACACTTCTTAATGAGTTAGAAATGTTCTTAAACTGATTTTGATTTTTAGAAAAAAAAATTTATATAACATATATTACATGTCTTCTTTTCCATGTCTGCATCAAAATCCATGTAATAATCCTCAAGTTTAATTTCTCCAAAACAATAGTTCATTTCTATAATTTCTTCGCAGGCCTGAGATAAAATTAAGTCCTCGTCATTTGATAAAAAATCCTTCCCAAATCTCGTAAATCATCCGTGTTCATTGTTGGAAAGCTGCAACCCGACATCCTCTCCCGTTAACAGCCGGTCAAAAAATGCGTCGTAGAATATACTGGCGGGAAAGAGAGAATATGCACGCGGTCACCTAACAAAACCATTTTTTTATTGGTCAAAATTAATATCACGCATCAGTCACTCTTAATAAGACACTTACTATTGGTCTAATTGAAAATCAGGCATCAAACACTTGTCACAAGACACTTCTGATGTTTTAATTGGCGCATGATACAAGAAAGTTATTAAACATTTATTATGGTGTATCCCGAATTATTTGGACGAAGGGCGGAGACTCGTGCTTCGCACTCGTCACCGCCCTTCGTCCAAATAATTCAGGATACACCATAATAAATATACAATAACTTCTACTTGTGATTCAAAATAGTGTACCTGTAAGAAGCACGGAATCGATAAAGAAATTGTGTAGAGTGTTGAGGTATATATTGCTCCAACTCTCCTTCTCTAACTCTAAATGACATACAAAATGAACTGTAGATCAAAAAGCATGACGTTTATTCCAATATTTGTTTAATCTGTATTTGAGTCAAGAGACAAATTTATTTTGCATAGCTCATATACATATCTCTTCACCCGACTCGCTGGCGTTGCAATTCATTAATTGCAGTTTCCAAAAACTTAATTGCTCTATTTTTTGCAACATGTACATTGTAATTTGCACTTGTGAGTTTTTTTTCTTGAACTTATGCAATTTATGAGTCATTTATTAAAAGAATACTGTTGAATTTTTTTTGGCATTTACATCTGATTAAAATATTATGATCAATTGGGATAAAACACATTATTTCTCGTCTTTTTTAATAAAATCTTGGTTTTTTAAGGGCAAAAAAAATTGTGTTTGGACAAATATATTTTTCTAGAGTTTTGATATTTCAATGGGAGCATTACAAATTAAAAAATTTCACTTGTATAATTTCTGTTGCAATTTGTTTAAGGTTGAAGCAATTTTTAAATAGATTGACTGGACTATAATGATTATTTCAAACGAAAACTATGGGGAAATCGAATGATCCTTTAAAATCACCTCTTCAAAATGAAAATCGTAGGTTTCCTATTACATGTACAAATATGTGGCCGATTTATTAAGGGTTTTTTTAGCGGAAAGGGGGAAGGAGTATTTTGCCGGGCTTTCAATTTTCTTAAGACGTTACAGCAGACATCGGTTAAATCTTACAACTTATTTTGAATCAATTAGTAAGACCGGCGATTTCTCAACGTGCTAGCTCCTACCATGACATGGGATTTCGAACTATGTATGTTGCACCTGGGATTAAAAAAAAAACACGACCTTAAGCAATCAAGTCGCAACATAAAAAGTAGAATTATTATAGTCTGTCCCAAAATATCTATGCAGCACGTTTGGACAATTTTTTTTAAAGAAATACACATACCTGTGAAAGAAGTGCAATTGAAATAGATGAAAAGAAAAAATCCAAAATAACTTTATTCATACATTATCATTTTTCATTCGGAAAAATTTACAGAAACGAAAACAGATTTCCTATGGAGATTTATAATGGGAAATGTTGGCATCTCTTTGGAGAACTATTTTCGGGTGTCCCCAGGTCCTCGTTGAGCGTACGTTTTATCCTTCTGCAGAAAGCATGTTTGCCTCCTTGTCGCGTACATGTAACATGCTTTTTGCATTCTTTTTACTCTTAAGAATCTTGGCGAGGAAATTTATTCTTCGCTTGTTTAGGCACGCCACGTTCACCTGGCAACTCATAAGAATAGCTTTTTCAAACAACTTGACCACAATTTTCTATTTCCATAATTGATGTGTGGCCCTCATGAGGTTTCTCTAATTCTTCCAATATGACAATGGTCCCCAACACTAAGCGACACGTTTCTGTACAAATTTCAACGACGAATCTTTCTTTTTTTGGAACTTCATAGACTTGTGATCCGCCACTAGGTCCTCAATGTATTTGTCGATTTACGGAGGATTCAAAAATTGTGACCCGGTATGGGCGCGTCCTCTAAAATACAGGAGCGGATCTTCTCCTCTGTCAAATGAAGTTTGAAATACTTCTTAGCATACTTTGCTTTGCTGTTGTCCAACAAATACTCCGTCTCATAATTGAGCGGATCAAAACGCTTAGCGTCTAGTTCATCATCCGAATCGGCGTCCTTGGGCTCCCGGGTGCGTGTTAATGGCGAGTTGTATGTACAATCGTCAATTTCGCCCTTTTCTTCAAAACTTTCATCTTCGTATGGATCAGACAAGGCACTGTCGTCGTCATAACGATCTTTCATATAAGTTTTCGTAGAATCTTGGTTCTTAGTTTTCTTTGGTATACTATAACCACCCCACGATTTTCTGGGTTCGCCATCATGGCCGCACGTTTTATCTGCCTCGACAGAAATGCCATCTTGGCCTATACCTGCCCTTTCGGGGCTACCATCTGGACTACTCATGTCCTAAAAACAATTCTCCACACGTGTGTGACAAATCTCTGGAGAAAAAAGGACAAATCCGGAGGATTTCGGTTGATTGAAAACGGAACAGAAAAAAATCGTCTACTAGTATCGAAGCCAAACGGAAGAAGGAAATAGACTGGGATTACCAGAAGCCAGGGAGAATACATTGTTATACCTTACTTCAGTTTTATGATATAAAATTTAAAAATAGTATGAATATAAATAATATTCATACTATTTTTAATTTTTTTCTGTAAACAATCAAAGCTATTATTCACTTACCCAATAGAGCTAACACGACACCATGAATATGACTAGAACAATGCAACTTGTATGCATTATCTGTCTTTCTAACCGTTCCGTGGACGACCCACAGAAATTCTGAGGATATGCTGCACTATCAAGGGCATCTATAGATATAGAATATCTGTCCAGTTCAGCTGCGTACTGCCGGTGGATCCGGTATATTTTACCTTTGACGGTACGTCTTGAAATATATGCCTCGGAATTGTTGTCAATTTGACCGATGAATGGTAAATTCAAGGCTTCCGTGCTTTCACATAGGTCTATTAGTTGTTCCTTTCTTTTGTTGAAATATCTTCTAAAATAACGTTGAGATCGGCTCATTGAAGACTACGATGATTTGTGTTCTCCGCCATAACAGTGTTTATCGGTTGTCCCATTCACACGACTCTAAACGCGCCTCTAATTTGAAGAGCGCACTAATGGAAATCGGAAATTATTATAAATTATTTAAAATATTTTATTGTATATTGATTATTTTGGACGTTTTTGAGATAGATTTTTATCATTTCAGCAACATTAAAATCAATTAAATAATTGCAAAACAGGCGGTTTTGTCTATGAAACTTTCTGATTACTGATACGGTATTGTTTTGTACTTTTACTTACTTTAAGAAAGGAGTCCTGGTTTCAGAGTTCTTGAACTATTTAGAGTTTTCTTTTTAAAGAAATGTCCATAAAAATGATTATTTCTTAATGTTATGAGTTTTAAATATCATATTTTTCTTTCTTGCAATTGTTCAACTTGGCTTACTTATTCAACAAAGACTATATTTCTGGCGGAACAACGGCGTATAAAAATATAAGTTTTCGTTAATTGAAATTAATGTAAAACAACAATTTAATAAACAATTTTAAAACAATAAAAATCAAACAAGTTTTTTTATTTTGCAAAAAAGTATATGGGACTTGGGTTTCCGAATGTGCTAATTAAATATTTATATATTTTTCATCTTCCATAGTCAAGAGTTTCTGATCCGCTCCGCTCTACATAAACCCTTGACCGAATAGGCAGATTTTTCTCTGGTTGGTCTCATGAAAGTTTGCATGATCCGATAAGAAACGTTGTTAAAATTAAGAATGATGTTAATTGTGCATTGGTCAATGTTGAGCCATTGTCAAATGAATTTGAGACAGACTGGTAAGTAATTGACTTACTGCTGTCGGTTTATAGTCCAGGTAAACCTATTTTTTCTACAAATTCGATGACTATAAACAACTTCTTCATGGGAGCAGTCATATTCCTATAGTGTTTCTGATTA
Source organism: Magallana hongkongensis (assembly GCA_016163765.1). Classification (NCBI taxonomy): domain Eukaryota; kingdom Metazoa; phylum Mollusca; class Bivalvia; order Ostreida; family Ostreidae; genus Magallana; species Magallana hongkongensis. Next base: position 31,493,898 of record WFKH01011801.1, read on the forward strand.
ATACGCATTTTCTGCTTAATCAGAACAAGAGGTCACAAAAGTTCAAAAAGCAGCACTCTCACTAGATGGCGCAATTGTAAACCTGCATGTTTTGTCTGTTCGGTCAAGAGTTTATGCAAAGCAGAGCGGATCAGAAACTCTTGATTTGGGAGGATGTATAGCTTCAAACTTAAGTTAAAATTTTAAAGTTTAAATGTTGATAGATTTTGTATGCTTTTAATCTATAAACAGAATTCCTTTTAAAACATCAATAAAAATCTTTATTTTTTGTCTATATTTTAGTATCAATAAAAAATTAAAAATTAGAAGCATAAAAAATAAACAAAATACATGTAAGTGTCTTATAAATAAGAAGAAAAATGGGCCAAGTTATCCATTTTTTATTGGTTTAATGAAATATTTTCTTTTAGTAGTAATTTATGACGGACATTTTGTGAAATTATCACTTTATCTTAAGAAATAAACATAATTATTTTTTAAATTATATGTAGATGATACCTGATGGGACACAAAAATACCCTTGCCTTGCAAGTCGTGATGAAAAAATACAGTAGTTGAATGAAGTTTGCAATAAAATACTGAAGAAATGTTGATGGATCATCATGATGTGCACAAACAATTACGTGAGATTACAGGCAATCTGTATCATCCCGAGAACTATTGTGTACAACATTTTTGAAGATGGCTGAATTAATTGCCACTTCTGTCCAAAACATTAGGCTTATGTAGGCTTAAAGCTCATGAAAGCAAAAAATCCTTTATATTGAAAGAAAAGATATTAACATTTATCTGACTGTTCCAAGAAAAATTAAATGATGTCATCACTTGGTAAATTTTTCTATTTGGTTGTGTAAATATTTTATGAATTTCCATTTACAACAAATGTTAGAAGACTGTTATCGTAAGAAAAAGTTGTAATGCATTATTTAATTTTAAATTAGACATGAAGGGTGAACATTTTTATAGGGTAAATTAAACAGTCATTAATATCCAGTTGGTGACCAATATAGATATTTAGGCGGAATCATTATTTGGCGATAAGTCGTCGTACATTGCAGTATCTGTTTTAAAGATAAATCAAATAGCAGGGTTTGAAATTAATATTTTTATTACATGTAGCATATGTATCAGGAAATAAATCCAGTACTGTATACATCATTGGTTTCATCCATGGGAGTGGGTGTGGTTGTGGGGAAGTCCATTGTCGTTTTATCTTAGGTTCAGTAACAAACAAGAAATAAACAACTTTCCTTTATTTCATAGTTCAGGCAGAGTGAGTTGAGAGTTGAAAGAGAAAACGAATGAAACTTACTTGCAATTGTTTTCAATGCCCACATGGATATGTGATACATATACAAACTTGTGAAAATCATCTTTGCTGGCTTCAGAATTTTGAAGCATTGATGACCCGTCACGGGAATGTATGATAAAGATATTGTCAAAGTTGTCTGATGTTGTGTAAATCGTCCATCACAGTAGATTCTGTCTGCATTGCACATAAATGGTGTGTATCTTCCGAGGTAAAGCAGATGATAGTTTTGTTGACGGATACATCTTCACCTGGTAGAATTTTCTGACGTTTTTTTTTTTCGAGCTGAATGCTGGGTCTGAAAGCTGGAACTGGTGGTAGCACTTTTTGTAGTTGATGCAATAGCTCTACTTTGACCATCCTCTAGTGTCTATGAGTTTACATGTAGTTACATGTATCTCTTCGTCGTAAATTAAAGTTAGTGGTGTGAGTTCCTCTTTAGTTCTACTCGTATTAAGACTTTTTAATTATAGGCAATTATAGGCAAATTTAAATTACCCTGGCCAATTATTAATGCTTTACGCTTCAAAAATGTCATACAAAATTGGCGATTAGCTTGGATACAGTTGATGAAGATTTTAGAGTTTTAGCGTAAGAGATTAAAAAATAATTATATTATAGTTTGTACATGTATTTTATTTACTATACAGTCAGTTCAAGCATATCTTTTACAACATACACCATAGCATAGCATAGCATAGAAATCTCATAGCATAGCATTGAAATCTCATAGCATAGCATTGGAATCTCATACCATAGCATACAATCTCATAGAATCTCATTCGTCATATCATACCATAGCATACCATAGCATAGCATACAACATGATTTTAACTCGGTTTTAAATGTTTTTATTTGGAAGAATAAATGCTCATATTGCAGATTAGTGGTTAACTTTGGTTATTTATCATTTTACTTCCAAATGTGTGGAACTCTTCTGTGTATGGAGGCGTTTTTGTTCAAATCTCATAGCATACCATAGCATAGCATAGCATACCATATCATTAAGCCCTCCATTTCAATTTCTCATAGCATAGCATACAAATCTCATAGCATTGCATTTAAATCTCATAGCATATCATTAAAATCGCATACCATAGCATAGCATTAAATTGTAAAAGATATGCATGAAATGACTGTATATGTAAGTTAATTTTCTTGAACAAATGAATCTTATATTTCAGCGCATGCTTCATAAGTGAAATGACTTTGGAATCTATTTTTAATCTAATAAATAATCATTTAAATAGTCACTTTACCATTACTGTAGAATTTATTTTCTAAATACATTTTTTGCCGTTTTCCTCATTTTTATCCCAACTACTTATTTTTAACTTTTGTAATAAACAAATCATTAGAAAACTTCTCGGCAACGTCCTTGACCTTTTCACATGTATTTCACAGTCAGGAGATATGAGAAATCTTCGAACTTGTATCTATCTATAAAATTTAATTTATTCTCTATAATGAAACTGCTAAGTAGCGTTTACATCCAAAATTGCAAAAGCTCTTGGACAATTTAATCTCTTCCATTAAAGTCTTAAATTTTACAGAGCTCTCTCTCTCTCTCTCTCTCTCTCTCTCTCTCTCTCTCTCTCTCATAAAATTATCTTTAAATAATTTCATGTTGTGATATGTTTGTTTATCAACTATATGATGTTTTTTACAACAGCTTTGTGAAAATGGCCCCGAATATATATTCCTTATTCCCAGAAAATAAAATTTTCTATAACTGGAATAATTAACACAAACTTAAATTTACTTTAACATGCACATGTTTCAAATGAGAATCACGCATTTAGTATAATATGTGTATTAACTTCAAATACTTTTATTCCTGTGCTTACATATCTCCAGAGAATTTATTATGTGCGTGTACATAGAATAAAGAATTCCAATCTTTTGTCTTAAAGTCCATAATTTGTACCCCCTCAACATGTTTATTTTAAAAAAATAATACTAAAGATAACTTATTTAGCAGGTAACTAAAAAACTATAGAATGATTAAGTGCATGTGTTAAATTCATAATAACGCAATATTTACTTTCTTTACGTCATATGAGTTTTTTGAATTTAAACAAAGTAAACAAAGATATAAAAAAATATATTTACAACACGATTCATTAGAATCGAACACCTTCTTCAACATACTTATGTTCCAAGAACTCCTCGCTAACCGCTTCACCATGGAATCACATGTTTAAATCCATTTAAATAACAAACTCAATTTAGTACCGGTATTGCTCAAACATAATTTGGTCTTGGCCATTTGGAAGAAAACTTGCTTTTTACCATAGAGTTGGTCTGAGTAACATTTTCTTGAAAATTGAAAAAGATAGATATTTACATGTTTTATCAGTATACGTTCTTAAAAAAAATGTTATGATGACCCACTCTATAAAAAAAAAACAAAAAAACTATAGTCTGAACATCCGATTTCATTAGCATGTTGTTGCTCTATTAGCATATACATATTTTGATGTCTTAATATCAGTTAAATTTGAAGTCAATTTTTGAAGGATTTGGCAATACTGAATGCAAATGATTACATATGTTTAATAAATGTAACAAAAGTGATATTTGTAAGAAAAAAAATATGGGTTTTTCAAATGTCTCTACCGTTAACTGCGCATTACTCGTAGAATAAGGCAGAGATTTCGAAAAATAAATCAGAATTGCGGAAAGAGGATAAATGTAAAAAAAATACGTAAATATAAGCATTGAATCCTTTTTTTTTTTTTTTAAGATGTGGTCTCATAACTGCAACGGTGTGTGCAAACAGAGACCACATCTTTCAAAAATTAAGGATTCAATGCTTAAATAAATGGAGGGCAATGTTCCCATCCAATGTGTCATTTCCTTCGTTTTTGATCAACGAACAAAAGTCGTCTAGGCGACCAATATCTTGCATCTAAATTTCTAATACTGATTTTTCTGACAAATGGTTTAAAATGTTATGTTTTAAAATAACATCAACATCGGAGTCTTTTTTTCACAAAAATAACAGGATATATATCTGCCTTTGTGACAAAATAGAAAAAAACACATTGCATAGTATATTACAGTCATCATAAATTTACGGTCATCCAACTTTATTGAAACAAGTTAAGCTTAATTTTTAACAAGATCGGTGAGCTAGCGCTGTAGCCATTTTTATACACACAGAGAAAGGCTCGTGATCAACTGAAATTTTCCCGCTTGAATGTCGTTTCTTTGCTCGGATTTTTCCGTATGATAGATTCAAGCCAAAATGACCAATGAGAAATTAGCTTTCTTTGTGATTCGACGTAAAATTTTCCCCCTCGAAGGTCATTTCTTTGTTGCCAACAATCGGGCTTTTCCGTCAAAAAAGGTAAAATGAAAAATTAAAGACATATATGAGTGGGGTACTGCATTGTATCTACCACTTCATGTCTTTCCGACATACTCTGAAAAGATATCCTGTTTTTTAATGAGTTTGCCAGAATTATCTAGGAAGGACCCAGGTATAACTGTAAGGAAAGCTAGGTTTTACCAGTTGATCTCTACAATCTTGGCATTATATGAACTAAGTTTTTCTTGTACTTTTATGTGTAGGTTAGACATCATAAATAAAGAAACATCAGAATTCGGATCATATCTATTTTTTTTATGATAAAAACATCGAACAGTCTATCTAATTTAAAAGCAGTTTTCCCAGAATGCCCGACCGTGAAGTCGAGCATGCGTATTCCAGAAATATGGACTAACGTAGAGCGCTAGCAAAAACAGAGATTACGGTCATCCTAATATTTATGTTATGGTCATTATTCTCAAAAACTTTGATGTCGTACAACAACTTTATTAGGGCCCCGCTCTGCGGGCGCCCTATAGTGATCAGTCTGTCCGTCCGTCCGTCCGAGATCGCTTGTCCGGAGCATATCTTTTCTCTCCTTGGCCCAATCTTGCTCATACTTCACCCACAGAGTGCCTTTGGGTAAAGGGTGTGCAAAGACCTTGAACCATGTTTCTAGGTCTAAGGTTAAGGTCATAGCAGAGTTATAAATAAAATTTTTGTTCGGAGCATATCTTCTCTCCCCTTGGTCCAATCTAGCTCATACTTCACTCACAGAGTGTCTATGGTTAAAGGGTGTGTAGTGACCTTGAATGAAGTTTGTAGGTCAAGGGTCAGGGTCATAACGGACCATGCAAAAATCCTTTTTTCAGAGCATATATACATATATAAGAGCTTTTTGGTTAATGGCATGCAGTGACTTGAACCAATTTAATGTGAAGCAATTTTTGCTGCTTGGTTAAAAGTGAAAAAAAATTCAGTTGAAAGTTTGTTTATAAATATTCATCTGAGTATAATATATACGATATAAAAATACATAATGTTATGATTGCGATTTCGTACATGCAATATAAATTGAATACATGTATATTGCAATAGAAATATTACCAAAGTTTCATATTATTATACACATATGTACAAATATTTGTGTTCGCCTTTTTACAAATTGGAATCAGAATGATGATAAAGCAAAAAAAGCAAAGTAAAAAGTCCAAATACAAAAGAAATCAAAAGTACCAGAAAGAATTTCCAACAAATGTCAAGTACGTCAAGTAGTTGCTATATTAGTAAATGAAATAAAATAAACAATATAAATGATAGAAAACATACTGTCATGAATTTGATATAAAGATACTTCAGTCACTTATAAACGTTCATTATTTTATTCATAGCTTTTAATTGGTTATAATTGACTCTCTCACTTAATGTACCTTGTAAAAACTGGAACTTTCTTTAACCTAACTTTCCCACGTTTTAAAACGCTATTGAAAACCATTAGAACCACAGTTGTTTTCAAATCGGGTAATGTTTCTGTCTTTCCTATTTAAAGATGTGCCTTTTAAGCCAATTAAAACGAACTTGTTCTGTTAAACTTTGTATGATTTAAATTTTATTTAGAGATTCAAAGTCTATATAGGGATAAAGTATTTTCGATTTAATGGCCACTTTTGTGTTTTTAAAAGCCTATTTCTTTATTTCCCTTCTAACTTATACACTTATGTGTGTACATAATACATTGTAAGTTTACAAAAAAATATGCCTCGAACGGATCGCTGATGTTCGAAGTCGTCAAGTATAACCTGTGGATTTTGACCTTTGATTCGTCTGTAAAATCGAAAGAAGTCGCAAAGAAATCAATTACATATTGTACATGTACTTCAAACTGGTTTCCATCGTTTTTTAATCCATGTGTCAGAAAAGTTAAGCTATATGGTTTCCTGAATCGTGTCTCGGGACTGTTGATTTTTTTTCCACTTTTATCTTTTTTACACAAATAACATCTTTTTTATTGATTACTTTTCTCACGGGTTTGACTTTGTATTGGACCTTTAAATGATGAGAATGTCATTACGGAAGTTTCATTCACTTTCCTTCTAAAAAAGAAAGAGGTACGAAACATATTGGTAATACTTCCTCTTGCATAGTTTGATTTTCGTTCCCCTACGACTTTTAGATGAGACCGACGCTTGAAGGTTGTATCGTATACACCTTCTGGAAGTTCCTTATACTGGTTCTCTTCTTCTTCTTCCTTGACATCATCGATGACAATTTCGTCGTAAACATTTGTTTCCCCACAGCTGCTTTGTCGCTTAAGTGTATTTGTATGGTCATCGTTTTTCTTCCTTGCCTGTCTTGAGGGGTTGGATTTTCTTGAAAAAAAGAAATAACAATGAACATGCCTGCCTTAAATTGTGAATTTTTTAAAATTGAGTTTCACGTATTGAATCTTTCAAGCATTCAATTGTTATGAATTTGAATATGGAAAAAATATATTCGATCTGAGCGTCAACTCTCATTTAATATGTGCGAGTTTCTAGAAGTTTATTACTGATTAAACAGATTGTTGATTTTTAGCCGGGCTTTGCTGAAAGCAAAGTCCTGGCTAGAGGCATGCAAATTGTAAGTGTTTCTAATAATAGCACAACTACAAAAGTAAACAAAAAAAAAAAAAAAAAAAAAAAAAAAAACAACAACAACAACAAAACGAACAGCGTCAAAGTAGAAGCTTCCGCTTTACCAAATAGTTTTTTAGAGAGCCATGTTTTGACAAATCTCGGTTTTTTTGTTAGAGAATAAATTTAGCGATGAGTTTTTTTCTTATCAGTTGTGTTTTAAAGAGGGGACTATGTATTTTTGGCAAATATACAATGCGCATGAAATTTCATGAACTACTTTACAAAGCATTGGTATTTTGTTGTACATCGGGGTGTTGATTTTATAACGCTCGTTTCAAAATTCAATGCATGATTTTCTTTTCTACTAGACAGACATATTTTTGTTAATAGCCGCTTACAAACTTTAGTCGCTCTCTGACGCTTTGGCGACGTTAAAAGCATGAGAGAGAGAGATAGAAAGAGAGAGAGATTGCCAATTTTTACTACACAATATCCATAATTACACATCAAAAGATCCCGGCTTTCAGTACTTCAGTACTTTGATTAAACAAGGAATGGGTGTGTGGAATACATGAAGTTTAAAAATGAATAAAAGAGTTCCAAGTTTGTTTTTAATATTAAAAACAAACATTAATCGTGGAACTATTTGGATTTTGTGAGTCGTTTTCACTTAACGTAACGTATGACTTGGCATACACGAATATATTCATTTGTAAAACAAACACGAAAAAAAAAAAATCCACTTTTAACATTATATAAAAATTACTTGGTTCTTCTAGCCGACACACCTCAAAAGTAAATAATAATAACAAAAAATTATAAAAAGTTATAGAATAAACCAGAATTAGGTTTTGAGAAGGATTGCAGAGACTTCGGGTGTTTGTTAATTTGTATGTACAAGCGTATCTATATTAATTTTATTCACGTACTTTTTTCGCCGATATCTCTTGACTGCAAGAACTCCAACTACAATCAATGTCACTTTTAAAACCCCCAATCCTATCAGCAAAATAACTACAAAATAGAAAAAAAGCCAAATTTTATAGTGCAAGAAAAGTATATACTTGTAACTAATTTCAAAATAGTTAATATTTGAGTTTTGAAACATATTGTATAAACGTGAACATTTTTATTTTCAAAATAGGGAAATTGTCATTGTCCCCAAAGCAGGCACGTAGCATCGATTTTGAAAGTGGAGGGGGAGCAGACTCACCCAAAAAATCTTCTTGACAAAAAGGAAAAAAGATATCTTCCAAAAATCAT
>WFKH01011801.1:31502797-31514222 GCA_016163765.1 Magallana hongkongensis
GATGCTACATGCCTGCAAGAAATAGTTTAAACTAACACAGTGCCACTTAGGATACTTAAAATATTCAGTGCAAATTATTTTATTTGTTCTTTCCGTTATTGTGGTAGTTGGATTGTGGTCTAAAATTGTTATTTTTTTTATTAAAGTATTAAAAAAGCATTAGTTAATTACTGTAGTATCTATTATTTGAAGTCAAATTAAACATGAAATTTATCTGTAGGTGTATTATACTCTGTCCCAAGATATTTATGCAGCACATTTTCTTAAATTATTTAATATTTATCAATACTTCATGATCAGTGTTAAAACGGTGTTCATTCAATACTAAGAAAAAATTTCAAGATTTCTCCTATGAAACGCCCTCTCTAGCGTGTCAGATTTCAATACACAGATAAAAATATAAAGTCTACGACATGAAGGTACCCGGTTGATAACGCTGAAAAATTTCGCGAGGTGTTCCGAATGACTCCCGAATGATAAAAGATGTCATAATTTCCCATTATAAATCTCCGTAAGAAATTTGTTTTCGTTCGTGTGAATTTATCTGAGTGAAAATAGATGAGGTGTGAATGAAGAAATCTTGAATTTTTTCCCTTTTATCGTTTTCATTTGTACTTCTTTGGCAGGTATGTGCATTTTCATTAAAAATCGTGAAAAATGACGGAAACAATAACTCGGGACACACTTTAGTTAATATACCTGTTTTCTTCCCCAAAGTTCCAAACATGTTCCAAAATGATGTTGTATCTTTATCAGTAACTGTATCCACTGATGTCGTTATGTTAATAGTTTCTAATGTCGAGGATTGATTTGGCTGTGTTTCTATTGTTGTTTGATATGTTCTGCGAATTTCCGTCGATTGAAATGAAGACGACCATAGTGTTGTGATTGTTTTCGTTGATGCTGTTGCTGATGAGGACGTAAACAAAATTCAAAATGATTATAATAAACGTAGAGTTGGGTCTGTTGAGAATGTCTTAACTGTAGTATTTACAAATAGTTGTTGCTAAACAATGTAAAGACAACTTTTTTATTTTCGAAACGAAATGAGAATTGAATCAAATAAAATTACTGTACCGAACCTTGTTAATTTTGTTGGATGGCAAACGTAGAGAAATCCGTTAGTTCTTCAGCTGTAGCTGCAGAACTGTAGCTACATGCGGGAATTTGAGTAGACGGACCTTAGAGCTACAGTTTCATTCATACAAATAACTGACGGTATATTTATTTTGCACAATAAGTTTTAGGTCTTATTAACCTAATTTAGGAATACATTCTTTTATTTCACTTTATATGTCATAACATTACTTGCCTCTGATTATCTTTTAAACAAATTCACCAGCCTCATAAATTGAAACGAAGTGGTTTGTTTACAAGTAAAAATGGCGACTCATGATTCCGACATTTTGAATTTAGACTGCTTCACTTTACGAAGCAGGTTTAATAGGGTGTTTAGTAAAACGTTTGAGGCAAGTGAAGTGGTGAATTAGTAGTAAAATCTCTTAGAAATATTTTAGTATGAGAATATTTAAAGAATCTATCCATACATTACTTTAATAAGTTCAAAACAATACGGGTGGGTTTTTTTTGTTAGTATTGAACTGTAGCTCTACGGTTCGACCCTAATTTCCCGTAGAGCTACAGTGCTGCAGCTTCTACAGCGCTAGCTATACTTCGGCTGATGCTTTACTGTTAAAACACAATTTTATAAACTAATCTAACAAAGATCCCAATTTTGTTTACGAAGTACAATGTACATTGTAACTCACTTTTTTGCATTAGATTTTAACTTTCAATAAAACATTTTCGAACGTAAATTTTGAATTTGAATTTAATCAAAATAATTTTTCTAAAGCACATTAGCATAGCCCCCTAACTCCGTCACTACCCTAAATCCGTCACTTTCGGGAAACTCCTCGCCATTTGAAATCATGTGCGATTATGACGTCATTTTTTGCATGTAAATAATGTTTAATCAAATGTCAACAATTTACAACGGTTAAATTCAAGAATATGTTAAAACATATCAAAATCACATCTTGTTCATTTTATACAATATTAATTGCGTGCAATCAGCTAGAACTTTTTCACGGGTGCACTAAAATATCGATACAAATGTATCTCTGACATGTGGGCCCAATCGTTCATTTACCGTGGTCAATCATTTTTAGAGATGTTAAGGTGAAACAGATCACATGTAATACATTTTTGATTAAGGTTATCAATACATTCTTTTCAGTCTACATTAGCGTTTATTCACTATTACACTCGATGATAACGTCGGCAAATCGCTCATGCCCTAATTTTCGCATATATACAGGGCATATACATATACGATATCTCGCTATTTAGAATATGCTACATTTATAAAAATGTAATAAATAAATAATATATTCATTAATATATTCTTTTATGACATAAAATATTTGAAATATATAAGGACAGAAATCAAACGGCATCAATACATTCTGTAGGTCATTCTGATTGTTGTCAAAAGGACCCATTTTTTATGTTGGCGATCATTTCATTTCGATGAAATGAAATACCATTTAAACTGTATGCATCATTTTTACTTATTATAACTTGGCGTAGATACAAATTGAGTTTAAATTAAATTGTTAATGAGTCTTCATTCCCTGGGATTATAGAGCAGATGGGTGACGTAGTTAGGTTCATAAGTTATGATTAGCATGTATGATAAACAGTGGGCTTATTTGAATAATAATAAAAAGATTTTTGTTGATAATTTTATAAATAATATTGTTTCAAGTTATATTTAATGATTGCAAATAACAAAAACCACAAAAAATAAATAACAGAGAAACGCAGGATGTTTTCTGCTTATGGTGATGGAGTTTGGGTACTCAGGGATAACTAATTTCTCCATTGAAATTGAGCAATTGTCTAATGAATATACAATATTGACAGAATTTTTTTTCTAACTGGAAAACAACTTGTCTTAATAAAATTTTGAATGGAAAAACTTCTTCTGTGGTAAACCAAACCTTAACATATTCAATGGGAAATTACAATTAATCCTTTCTAAATAATTTTTTCTTTTCTTTGGAATATTTTTTTTTAAAAGGTAAAAGTTACTTAAGGTATTCGATGTATAACGACCACATTTTGTACCTAATAAATGAATGGTCCAATATTCTTAATCATGATATCATTTTGAAGGTGTTATCAAATTAAGATACTCCACCAAAGGGATTTTCAAAATTTTGATTATGGTCCAACTAATTACACCTTGAATTTTGCATTGAAGTCTATGGGCAACATATGTTTTATAAAGATATTGTAAAAAGTAACTTAAAATTCGTAAAACTCTCTTGGTTAATATATGCATAAACTTTCTCTTTATTAAAATATGAAATAAAATTAATCATTTACCGCAGATATTTTGACGAAATTAAAATTTTCTTTTTTCATCAAGAGGAGATAACTCTTTTAAAAATTTCAAGGTGCAAAATGACCGGCTTTATATATGATGTCAGTCATGTGAATTTGGTACACTTTACTTTCACTGTTATCTAGCAATACATATTTAACTAGTTTAAAATGATTCAAAATTGTTCAATATCCCTTCATTATACATCGAATACCTTAAGAACTTAGAAGCTACATCTCAGACTGAAGCAAAAAGACTATCTTGGTCATGGCACTGGCAAAATTATCCTGCACAGGTTACACTGATTATATAATTCGTATATTATGTACAACCAACGTGAGAAAACCTTAATTTCTAATTTTTAAACGTTACATGTTGTTTAATTAATATACCTACCATTTCCACCTGACGTTATTAATGCTGATGTGGTTGCCGTTAATGTTAATGGTGACTTTGATTTTATTGATGTTGGTGCATTTGTATTCGTTGTCAATGTTGTCTTTGTTGTTGTTAGTGTTGTTAAGAACGTCGCTTGGGTCGTTAATTTCGGCGTTGCTGTCGTTGTTAATGGTGTCGTAGTTAATGGTGTCGTAGTTGATGGTGTCCTAGTTAATGTTGTCGTTGTTGATGGTGTCGTAGTTAATGGTGAGGTAGTTGATGGTGTCGTAGTTGATGGTGTCGTAGTTGACGAAGTCTGTACTTTCGCTGTTGTGATAGTTGTTGATGGCACTGCTGTCAATGCCATTAGTTGTAATGTTTACATTTTATTTGATGATAAATTTGAGATTTTGATGAACGCACTTTTGACACGATCGTTAAATCAATATTGAAAAACTGCGAGTCATCTATTGTTTAATGTAACTTATGACTGATTATCGGCCAACCGAAAGTGATCGGTTATAATTATGATATAAAAGTTATCAAAGTACTTAAAGTACAGATATCCGGGCTCATTTGATATGTACTGAAAACATCTTATGAAATGGCATTTATACATGTAACATTACTAAATATTCAAATATAGTCATCTTTAAAGAATTAACCGAGGTTAAAGGCGTATAAATTCATATTTCTATTGATATCGTAAATATAATGAATCGTGGGAGGGTCAGATATTTAACACTCTAAGATTAACTGATGTACACGTTGTACAATTCCATTTTTTTTTTTTGGGGGGGGGGGGGTCAGAAAGACAAATGGTTTGCGACCGTTCTTTGTACGCTTGCGTCAATTTTTCCTAATTCTTTTGTTGACATAAGTTTATGTATGAATGTCATGTATGCATACAAAACAACAATGGATAAAATATACTTAATAAAAAAAAGATCAAGTCATCTAAAAAGTCGTCATATTCACTGAATAGGGTTCCGTAATTCGTAAGTAACTTTCTGTTAAAAAAATCATAAACATTTACTATTACATAATTCGAATAAATAAACAATGGCTACACAATTTGACCGATCTGGGTATTAGGTGATTGTTAGTCCAAATATTTACACTCATTCATATATGAAATTTTCGAGGGCACTGTGTGGTAGCTTTCTTGTCGAGATGAAACTTAGTTTAAACAGCACGGTAGATATAAAACACAAAAGCAGGTGTGAACAAAAGTTCTTAGAGGTTACGAGGTTCTCACTTTTTCACAATAGAGGGAACTTTTTATCGCAGATCTCGCTTGAAAGTATACACCACGGCCGATATAGCATTGCTTTGAGTGATGACACATTCTAATCGGTGTGTATTACAATTGCGATTTGCAACAAAGATTGTTTTTAGCTCATTGAATAATGTTATTCAGTTTATTGTAAATAAATTCGTCATAAACTGTTTAGTGAACAAATATATGTCACATTACCGTTCACAATGTATCATGTGTGAAATATTACATGATTTGAACAGACTGCTGAAATAGTGCTAAATTTTTTCCTCCTAAAAATCTTTAGCTGCAAAATGTAGATCCAGAGGAAAATTAGGGCTGGCACGCCGTAAAGTTTTACAGCATTTGTCGTCACTTATTAACTTCAATAAAATAAAAATATTTGAAACATCATCACCAGCTACTTAAAATAAAGAATTGTGGTTTGTTTACATGCATGTAAAATGGCACCTCAATCTGCATTGAATTTAACAATCCGCGAAGTAAAGCGTCAACATCAGAAGTATATATTGTCTGATGAATTTTGAGGAAAATTAATGTTCCTACAAAATGAGTGAGTTACGAAATAAGATAAATCACAGATCAATCCAAAATTGAACAAGTTGCGCCGTAAATTGCAAGTTTTGTGTGCTTGTATACACATGCACACTGGTAAGCGTGTCTTTGATCGATTGAAGGTCAGTAAAATACAATTTCTGTAATATTTATTATTAACTACAACAAAATAAATGTCATCTCAAATAAAAGGGATGCGATAAAAATAGTTGAATTTATCGATGATGCACTTTGCTGAAAAATTAAATTAAGAACCTGTTTTGTGTTGAAAACATCTGTAAACAACAGTGTTTTAGTATACACCATAAAGGAAACAAGAAGAGCGATTATTGAGAGAACTATTTGTCAACTATTGCTGTGATTTAGTTTTTGCAGTCCTAATGCAAAGAACGAGTATTTAGCCTGGCAGTAGGTGAATAAAAAATATCAATACCGCGTAAGAGTAGGCGGGTTTCAAATCGTCCAACTAAAACACTTCTTTTATAAACTGCAACCCCTGATTCAACCTGTTAAACTGTTATATGAAAAATAGTGTCGTCACTCAACGCACCGCCAAATCGGGCGTAGTGTATCCGTTCAAGCGACATTTGCAATAAAGCTAAACACGTTTATGACTCGCATATTTTAATAAAATGTGTAGCTAGTAGAGAAAGATAATTTGAATTAGACGTACCTGTTGTTTTTGGTGTTGATTCACTTGTCCTTGCCTTTGTTGGTACATGTATTGTTGTCGTCGATGGTGTTGATGAAGTTGTTGTTGTAGATGCTGTACCCACCTTTAAGACTTATAAAAATAAAGCAATATTTAGACATTGCAAGAGGTCATTCACTGTTAAAAGTTACAATGTTCTTTGGTTGCTTGATACATGTATTAATAGCGCACATGATGGAGGTAAAACTAACCCGGTGATGTATTTGTAATGTGCATATTTAAATCAGAAATCTAAAGGTTATTATAAAATTGTTATTGACAGTCTATACAAAATACATGTCAAAATAACAACAGGAAGATTTCTTAATAACCCAGAAATTTATTGTTCGTATAGTGGTTCAACGTTTGCAAAGTATTAGGTATAACTGTAACAGCGTTTGAAAAAAACCCATATATTTGATGTATATACATCCGTATAAATAAACGATACACATAATTTGCATATGCTAACTTAGGACATTACTACAACAGAAGCGGCTCAGATTTGTTTTTCTCTGGGAGTATCTAAGAGAACTTCAAGTTATTTTACTAGAGGGGGTGGAGGTAAACAAATTCAGATCAGAAACTTAAAAAAATCTAAATTAAAGATGTTTAATGTATTTATTATTAATAGTCAAACGAAATAAAATTTTAATTTTAGATTATTTCATTTAAGATCGTATTTTACCTTTTATTTTGAGCTGAAATCCTCTAGAAGTCAAGTTATCCCTGTCTGATACGAATGTGACAAGCAGTCGATTTCCTCTTACTGTCCTGTATGTCGTGAGCTTACCACATTGCTTGAAAACAGTAAAGTATCCCAAGGAAGGATTGATTTCCTGTATCTAATCAATGAGCAATCATTTAAAAACTTTACTTTAATAATAATAGAAAATAGTAAAGGTAACGTCATAATTCAAATGTAATTATGATACAAAGGTAACGTCATAATTCCGATACAGCGACATAACGACATTATATAGAAATGCATTTTGACCTAGCGTGACGTACGATGTCAATATGCTCTAACTTGTTAAATCAATGAATAATTAAAATCGGAATAAAATTCTTACATCTTTTATATCAATTCCTTTGTGAAATATGGTGAAATAAGTAAGTTTTTAATAACATCCGGCTTGATTTTTCGTTTTTTTGTTTTTTTTTTAAAGTAACAATTTAATATCGCAAACGGGATAATAGAGTAACAATTACGAGTATTTCACACATGTACTTAATTACATGTATATTCCTTAGTGAAAAAGTGTTTAAGCTTTAAGTATTATTTTCCTATTTAAACGAGGTGATTGAAGTTCTCAAATGAATGAAAAAAAATCAATCATTATAAAACTTGTAAGTAGTCATGTAATAACGTTAACGTTAACCTTTTGACAATTTATTTGTTATGCTGATGAGAATAATGTGATAGTACATATATTTCAAAGTTGATTTAGAATGAAATTTTAGAACACAAACCAATAAATAGTCGTCACATCCAAAACCACGAGCCTTATGGATGTCTATGGTTATATTTGTCGAGATTTCTTCTGTAGCGGCATGTGCTCTAACATCCCATGTGTAGTTTGTGTCTCTTTCGTAGTCTCTTTGTGGATATCCCGGAGACATGATGACTTCTTCCTTATAAAGTGACAATGTAACATTTGTAATGTGGTAAGACACACCCAATGACATATCTGAAATTACAAGACGTTACTCATTACTAAAAAATAAAATTAATGGCACGTTTACAAACATCCATGTTTATATATTCTTCTTTTACTTTTACCCCCCAAAATATGTTAAAATAAATATCGTTGTTTTTGTTTGTTTGAGTTTTTTGTGAGTTTTTTGTGGATTTTTTTTTGTTTTTTTGTTTTTTTTGTTTTATATCTTTTAATAAGATATTATACTAAATTCAGGCTTTTTAAAATCGATGTCTTTATTAGAAATGTCGGATGCAGGGACACATTTAAAGCTTCATTTTTAAATGAAAGATTGATCTGCAAAATTATTTTTTTTTTATAAATCATGAAATCTCAAATTAAATTAAATAATATAACACAGTTAAATATATTGACAAGCAATTTGAATAACTGTGTATGTGAAAATAAAAACAAACACATTTTTTTTCCCTTTGAACAATAATGTTAAACTGTACTCAAAGGACTAAATATGAGAAGAGTCAAATTTGACCCTTATGATTCAACATTTTTAAAATTATTTCGATATATACCGGTGTCTCATAATATCGCGGTACTTATTTTTTTCCCTAAAAAAAGATATACCAAGTTTTCATTTTAACATGTCATTAAGTGCTGTTTAAAAAGCTTGTATTAGACTAGCTTTTCTGAGAAACATCATTTTCCCAGCATACTTCGTTTATTTCGTGTGCTATTTCTAAATCACAAGTTTTATTTACCTTCAAAAAATGGAGTTCCATTGTATCGCGGCATTGAATAACTGGAAGGCCGGTTCAGTTATAATGGACAGTTTTATTCTTTTTACGTTAAAATATGATTCTTTATTTAAAAAAAAGTTACTAAAAGTGGCTAAGGAATGAAATATGTATTTCATTATGCTTTTTATTTCGTTTTTTCATCAAATACACTGTTGACTTTTGAACTCGCTTCCTCTCCGTAAAAACTTTTACTTGTAAAATTTTTTATTTGCCGATATATTTGACTATCTTCTTTGCACTCATCCTGAAGTTGGTGAACTCTTTGTGGCGCTAAAATCGCGGAAAAAAACGGGAAATAAACCGCGATACAATGGAACCCGCGATATAATGAGAAGAGAGTATACATGTATCAACTTGTTTTGTTATTTCGTAGAAGAGTTGGTCTAAGATACATTCAACTTCTATTTATCTCATTTATTTAAAAAACAAAATGAAAAGAATGATCCTCTAAACGTCCAAAATCGGCCCCCCATTATAAGCAAAAGAATCAAATTGAAAATTTTCTATATATTATTGCCTTATCTTTTTCTTCAAACACTGAAGTTTTTAGGTATCAATTTCTTTTTTACTTCCATACAGTGTAATTACGCATTACTTCAATTAATATAGCAGGGGTATGTTGTTTACATCGATTTTCCATAGATTTTAGGCCACGCCCACATTTTAAAAGCCTATTTTCTATATGAGCGCATTAATGTTTCAAGTTGTCGTAAATGTGGTCAATGAAAACAGTTATATTAAACTCACTTCCATGAAAGAAATTGAATCAGCAGTGCGCTCATTTCTTATTTATTTAAAAAGTGCAAAATCTTGAGTGGTTCTCTCTATAGTAGAGGTACCTTGTTTACGAATTTTAACCCGTCTTTGACCCCATGAATAATAACATCGTGATCAATAATAATAAAAAAATTATCAAAATATTGCCAAAATCTAGATTTTAATTAATATATTTTGTCGGTCTCAAGCCCAAGAGACGCTTTTTAGATTGCTTTCTTTTGTATTACCTAAAAATCTCAGTAAATACTTCAAACACACTAAAATATACTATTCGTACGCTTGGTTGACGCTCCGCCTTCTTATTCAAATAATACAATGACCTATACATACATGTAGCCGTAACAGCGAAGTCGGGATTTCGCACTCAAGTATACAATTTTATTTAATTAATATTATGTTTAAAATGAAAGTCTCCCTACCAAAATGTTTTTAAATGTTTCCATACAGACCATGCTTGGGGCTTTTAGCTAAAATATTACAAAATGTTTGTTTGTAAAGGTAAATTTTGGCGTTTAAAAAGGGGCGAAATCGCAATGTTTAGAGGATTAATTCTTTCCGTCATTTTTGTTCACACATTAAAGTTATACACACTATCATTTGCGTCAATTTTGAATGACGGGAAAAATGCATGTGCTTGATAACGTAAAAAAGTTACCTTTAAGTTCCTCAATTCGATCAAGTAACAAAGATATCAAATTTTAAAGCAATAAAAAATATTTATTTTCCTGCCAGGAAGGTTATACCTCCTTTTCGAATATCAATCTATCACGTGATATCGACAGCTAATTTTAGACTACTATACAAACATGGGTGGAGGGTCAATTCCCTTATATGTTATAGTTTCATAAAGGAAAGGATTTAATTTTTTCAGTAAAGGTTACTGAGTATCCTATTTAAACATGCAAAAGTACGGGTATCGGGAATGACAAAAGTGTTACACTCATAATACATGAAATATACTTCAAATCAACAACTGTTAAGCATATACAAAATCGTGACGGATATGTAATTATTTTAGCAAACAATAACGGCCATCTGATTTTCCGCGGACATGCGCGATGAGGTCGGTTTCGTTCTTCCTTCATCAATATTCAATAACAGGCAATACTTTCCTGGCAGGAAAATAATCAATTTAAATTCTATATCTTTCTAACGAAATTGAATTCACCATTGTAATTTACAGAATAAAGGTAACTTTTATAAGTAAACAAAAACATGCGTTGTAACAGTCATTCAAAATTGACGCAAGTTATAGCGTGTATAGCTTTAACCTTCGCAAGTGTGAAACTCAACATTCAATATTTACATGCATGAGGTTACAGTAGAAATCACCTTCCTTAAATAGAAATAAAAGGACAGAGATTTTTGAGCCTCTCTCCGGAGCCGAAATTCGCCCATTTCCCAATGCTGAAAAGTGCATGTTTTCTCCAAAATTATACCTAAAAATTCCCAATATGAAAATAGTAAATTAAAATAATATACATAAACTTCAAAACTAAAAGGTGTTTATGTCTCTATGTGTGATGTACAAGCCATCCGGAGTTCGGAATACCATGGATGTTGGCATGCTTACTTTTTTTTAGAGTGGGATCGATGCTTAAACTCTTTTTAAGTCGGTAAATTAACGTGCATCATGTCACATAACTGCAGGCGCCACTAAAGTTTACTATATATTCTTACTAAAATTGCGCACCTTTAGATACAGGTTATAAATTCAAAACAAACTTCTGAGAAAATTCCTCTTGACATCATTTTAAACAATTCATTTATGATTTAGTAGCAAAAACAAACATGCATCAAGCAAGACACAAGACTTTGTTTACATCGAAGTTACATATATGCCTAAAAATAGATCGAGTCCGAGCCTTTTCAACCCCCCCCCCCCCCCCCCCCCCCCCC
>WFKH01011801.1:31514322-31532707 GCA_016163765.1 Magallana hongkongensis
CTTTTTTTTTTTTTTTTTTACAAAACTGGGAAAGTCAGATATCTTAAACATTGTTTTTCATCTCATGTAAAAATCAACCCCTGTCTCGGGCGGAAACGCCCCAACTTCAAAGGTGAATTCGGGAATAGATTATGATTGTTCCAGCATCAACTGCAAATCCTTTTCCCTCCCTTATGAATGGCCTATGCACACCACTTAGGAGCAGAATTTTGGCATCACCTTTGGGTGCTCTAATGAGACTGTGTCATGAGAGGCTAAATAACCTTAATGAAAATCTGTTGCAAAAAATTTGTGAAAGCAGAAGACGGAAAACTGGTTTCAGCCAGCTTCATACTATAAATAACAAAAAATGATTAAATACTTGACTTTTTGCTTTTTCCTATCTGTATGAAGATATTTTCCCCAATTTCAAAGAAATATCAATATTTTTCCCAAACTTGATGGCCCTGGAATCAAAGGGTGAAAAACAACCATCCATGGAGGAGAAAATGACAGAACACCCTTAAGTTGGATGTATAAACAACAGTGAGGAGTGTTTGCAGAACCGGGGGGGGGGGGGGGGGATTAAGCTTGTAAAATATGTAGGATAAAGAGCTTTAAAACTACAATACTTTAAGCAAGATCAAATCAAGCAGAGCTATAACTGATCCAGAGGTGTCAACAAAAATTAAGAAGGTTGTTTTGTCAACAGCTGCCTCAAAACAAAGGAAAAGTAAAGTCACTCTCAGGAATCTAGAATTACATTTACATGAAAACGGCCTTCAAATCGATGCTTCTAGTCCAAAGATATTTATGTCCAAGGAAAAGCTGTTCTGTGTTTGAAAATTATGCACTCCTCAAATAGAAATTCTGGTTTAAAACAAATTTGGCCGAAGTTGAACCTCGTTTGCTTATGGCAACAATTTTGAGTTGAAAAAAGTACTTTCATTTAAATCGACAGAACATAGGAATACAAAACGTTAAGTTGATGTGTGAAATAGTCATATATTTGATTTAACCGCTTAGTAAATCACATTACTAGGATTTTATCGACGGCAACATGTAACTTACTCCATAGCCGAGTGGATAAAGTGTTGGGCTTGTGATCCGTACATCCTGAGTTCGAATACCGCAGGGGCTTTTGTTGCTACTTACTGAATTGAATTTTTTTTTTTATAGATATTCATTTTTATCCCCCAAACTGCAAATTTTTCGCTTATTTGACATATGTACAGTTTATTTATCATTATATCTTTCATATTTAAATAATTTACTGTTAATTTGAGTGACTTTTTCCAGGTGTGTTATTCCACCTAAACGAAACTCGTTCTACCGAGTTAAACAAACCGTGATTCTAATTCTAATTGAATATGTTTCAACAAAATCGAAAATTTCTTTCATAAAATCCAGAAGTTTTATGAACTCCAGAAATTTGGACCTAAGCCAATCTGAGATCAAGGAAATAATTTATCAAATAAAAAAACATTAATTTTCAACAAATCCGCTCATCTAGAGGAAGCAAAATTTTCAGTCTCTTCCCGATGAAAAAGAAGGCTTCGACAAATAATTTTTTCGAACGTTTCCTCGGCCAATAATTTTTTACCATTACTGACTTGCATTCCTATTCAGTTCGTATAACCGATGCATGCCAAATTGCTATCTCTTTTTTGTCTTATTTAGACAGGTTTCAAATAAAAATAAATTTAACAAAAGTGTACATGTATTTATTTTTTAACTATTTTCCAGAAATCGAAAATAATTTAATTGAAATAGATAATTATTTTTCTTTTTGACGTAATATTAATTTGTTTTATTACCATCTCATTTTTAGGGATTAGAGAATTTTCATCAAAGAACACAATACAGCCACCATTATATCCTTTACATTTAATATATTCTGTGATATAAAAATGATTTTAAAAAAATAATTACTTGATACAGAAGTATTCAAGAACTATCGCCCGGTTTCCAACCTTCCCTTTATTAAAAAATTTCCGAAAGAATGGTCAGTGAACGCATTGAGCATTATCTTGTATCAAACAATCTGCATACCGCATCCATCATTCGACAGAAAAGGCTCTTTTAAAGGTACATCATGATATTGTGACAGCACTAGATTCCAAAATAGTGCAATTCTCTTGATGTTGGACTTGTCAGCGGCCTGTGATGTGATTAACCATTCTTTATTCTATTCTTTATAAGTGCTTTCAATTTTTATATAGCATATGTGGTGATGCTTTACGTTGGATAGAATCCTATCTCGACAACAGAGTTGCGGTCCACTCATCTCTGTCAGCTGATTTTAACTGAATTATGGAGTACCACAAGGATCTGTCCTTAGACCAAAGCTCTATTGCATGTTTTCAAAACCAATATGAGATCTGTCGAAGACAAGGAATGTCTTACCATACCTAAACTGACGGTACCCATGTTTTTATGATTATCAAGCCAAATGCGACATTGGACACAATAGCAGCTTGGCTGGAGACATGCTTGTCTGATATCAGTGATTGGATGAAGACCAACATGCTTAAAATAAATCAAGATAACTCATGTATTATCATGACAGAACTCATTATCTTCTCTCCTAAAAATAAATCCGGTGTATTTCCAAACGGCACTATCAATTTTAATGGTCAGATCTTTGAGGCATCATCCTTTGTTAAAAAAATCTTTTTTACCAACTACTTAATATTGGTCGTATTCGAAAACTTATTAACGCAAATAGCCTGTAAGACCTTACCTCCAGACTGGATTAGGGAAATGCATTGCTTTGTGGGTTGAGCTTGCTATTAAGACTGCAGAAAATTCAAAATACATCCGCCAGTATTATAACAAAGACAAAGAAACATATCATGTAACCCCTTTGCTTATGTCTCTTCATTGGCTGCCATTAGAATTTCAAATCCAGTTAAGTTACTTGTGACTGTTTTAAGGCTCTTCACGGGATGGCATCATCATACATATATACATGACCTTACGAAATTATATCTTTATGTGCGAACATTGCGTTCCGAGAACCCAGTTCAACCTCGTTCCCGTACAAAACAATATGGATATAGGCGGGTTTGACGTCAGTGCTGCTACGTTGTGGAACGGTCTCCCGGCAGATCTAAGGAAGGAACAACATATGTGCGGTTTTAAAAAATCACTTAAGACTCATCTGTTCAAATTAGCCTTTTATAATTGAAACTAACCATTTTATTGATATCTGTGTACAATACTCACGTTCTTGATACTTTAAAGTAATTATTAATTAATTATGTTTAGACTTTATTTTGAATCATATTTTACATGCCTATTAATTGTCTATCATAATTATGTGTTGTAGTTGTACACCATACACTTATTTTATGTTAAGAGTTAAGAGCTTTAGAGTATTTAAGGTCTTCCGTTTCCAACGGAAGACCTTATTGCTTTCGTGCTCTTTCTAATTATTAAGGTCTTCCGTTTACAACGGAAGACCTTATTGTTTTCGTACTGTTTCTTCTTATTATTTTTTTCCAAAAATTTTGTGCACGCGATTCCTCAAAAACTATTGGGCCGATTTTGTTCATTTTTTCACAGATGATTGCCTATGGTCATAATTCTAGAAGTTTTTTGAAATTTTGAAATCGTCACTTCCGGTCCCGATTTTGTAATTTTTTACGACTAAATTTGTGCAGAATGATCTCAGAAACTATCAGAGATATGACTTCGACATTTTTAGGATATGTAGACTATAGTTTGAAGTTGTGCACTATTATGTTGTTTTACGCCAGTGGCGCCATTTTTTGGAGCTCGCCTGGGCGCGAAAATTGGATACGAATTTTGAAAAAAAATTCCCTCTTTTTGTCCACAAGATTTCTCAGATATGGCTTGATAGATTTTCTTGAAATTTGCAGGAATGATTGAAAAATAATAATATCTTGAGGATTTTTCTTTTTTCATTTTTTCAAAATTCATTTCCTGTCGTCCGTTTCCCGTCCCGCGACAAAAGGCTTGTAACATCGAGATCTCAAAAATGATAAGGATTTGAGCATTCAGTTTTTGTAGGATTATAGACCTATACTTCTACATGTCTTTAAGCTATTTTTTTTGTTCGTCATAACTTCCGGTCGTCACCGGAAGCACTTCAAAAATTATTTTTTGCGCATTTAATTTTTTTTTTCACAAAAAATATGAGTATAAATTCTTACATATGTCATCTATCCGATGTTGAATAAACAAAAAAATTCTACTTCCGGTGAGATATCTCAAAAATCTAAAAATAGCCTTTTTTAACAAATGTTTTACCCACGAGATTTCGGAAAATGCAAGTCATCAAGATACGAAACTTACATGGATGATAGACATTTGATAGAAAATGCGTTTAACCGCTTTCATTTTGTCAACCGTCACTTCTGGTCCTCACCGGAAGGGTTCAAACAGATCAAGTTGTTTAAAATTTTTACTGTTTTTGTTTGACAATTTTAATAAAATTGATAAACAATAAAGTACAGTTATCCAATGTTTAAGAAAAACAAACTTTTATTTTCACTGAGCACTTCCGTTTGTTTGTTTCCTGTCCCGAGACAAAAAGAAACATTGACTCCACGAATTCTCAAAAACGGTGACGACTTGAACTACCAAACATTTTGGGAATATAGCCCTATGTATGTATCTGTGTTTACATTATTTTGTTTGATTCGTTGTTACTTCCGGTCGTCACCGGAAGAACTTCAAAATTTTGTTTCCTTATTTTATTTATTTTACATGGAATGAATATTTCATAATAAAATCTTATATATGAAATGTTAAATAAGCAAACATATTCTACTTCCGGTGAGATATATCAAATATCTTAGGTAGCTTTCCTTTTTACAAATTTGTTACCCGCGACACTGTATGTGATTGAGACACGAAACTTTTATGAATGATAGACATTTGATTGAAGATGTAATAAATAGGTTTTATTTTGTCAACCGTCACTTCCGGTTTTCACCGGAAGGGTTTAAACAATTCATGATTTCAACAAGTTTTACATACTTTTTTGGATGTTTCATCTAGCTTGATAAACAGTGACCTGCACAATGCAAATGTAAGGGAAATAACAGCTTTTATTTTCATTAATCAATTCCGTTCGTCCGTTTCCGGTCCCGAGACAAAAAACCTAGTTTCAACAGGATCTCAGATTTGGCAGAGAGTATCGAAATTTCATCGTATCATATAAAACGAATCGGACGGAAGATCTACTCGTTACTCGTAACGAGATCGTATCTAGTTATCATTTTTTTCCACAAACTTTGTGCACGCGATTTCTCGAAAACTATTCGGCCGATTTCGACCATTTTTTCACAGATGATTGCCAGTGGTCATAATTCTAGAAGTTTTTTGAAATTTGGATATCGTCATTTCCGGTTCCGATTTACGGCCGATTTTGTAAGTTTTTACGACCAATTTTGTGCAGACATAAACTCAGAGACTATCAAAGATATGACTATGAAATTTTCAGGATAGGTAGTCTATAGTTTCAAGTTGTGCACAATGTAGTTGTTTTACGCCAATGGCGCCATTTCTTGGAGCTCGCCTAGGCACGAAAATTGGGTACGAATTTTTATTCAAAATTTTCATACGTTTTGATCTGTATCTTTTAATCAGTTGATATTTTGTTACAACATATATAACAAAAAGTGGTAGACTATTAAAGGTTCTCTCCAACAAAATCTAGAAAAAGGGGCTGGCCGCTTTATTTAGGGGCCAAGAGACTCGTAAAGTCCATTACAAATAACTTAAAAACGATAAAGATTTTATAATGCATTATACAAGCAAAGTTGTTGATAATAACAATATCTATCTGGAAAACTCATTGATACACCCATTTATGACGTAATTAGGGATTTTTAGGGGCAAGAGTTCTCAAACTTTGACACAATATATCTAGAGAACAAAACATACTAGTATTTTGTTAAGCATTGTAGAAGAGAAAATGTTTGTATTAATGTTTTAAATTGATTCCACTAATCAAAACACCAATGTTTGTCCACATTAAGGACCTACAGGGCTGGCCCCTAAAATATTCAATCATTTGTATCTCAAAAACGAACATCAATTTAAGATAAGTGTAAGAGCGAAAAATGCTAGTATTTGTGAGACCTTTCGTATGAATTCAACTGAAAGGGGCTGGCCCCTTTAATTAGGTGCCAAGAGACTCCTGACGTCCATTACAAATAACTTAAAAACGATAAAGATTTTGTAATGCAAAGAAGCAAAGTTGTTGATCGTATCAATATTTGTTTGAAAAAATCTCTGCCACGCCCATTTATTACGTAATTAGGGATTTTTAGGGGCCAAAGTCCTTAAACTTTGACGCAATATATCTAGAGAACGAGACATATTTTTTTAAGCATTGCAGAAGAGAAAATGTTTGTATTAATGTTTTAATTGATTCCAGTAATCAAAACACCAATGTCTGCACCCCATTAAGGATGTACAGGGCTAGCCCCTAAAAAATTCAATCATTTGTATCTCAAAAACGAACAACAGTTTAAGATAAGTGTAAGAACAAAAAATGTTAGTATTCGTGAGACCTTTTGTATAAATTCAAAAAAGGGGCTGGTCCCTTTAATTAGGGGACAAAAAACTCGTAAAGTCCATTACAAATAACTAAAAAAACAATAAAAATTTTGTAATGCATTATAGAAGCAAAGTTGTTGATCCTATCCATATCTATCTGGAAAAGTCATTGCAACGCCCATTTATTACGTAATAAGGGATTTTTATACAATATATGAAAGGAGGGGAGTTAATTCTGAAATTGTATTGATTATTCATCGTATCATTTAAAACATATCGGACGGAAGACCTACTCGTTACTCGTAACGAGATCGTATCTAGTTTTTTAAAATTATATTTAAAGCTATATTTCATGAACATACCAAGAAAATATCGTCATAAACATGTATACTCTTTCATTTAAACTGAACCTAAAAAAATAATACCATACATGCTTGTACTTGCAGAATCAAGAAGGATGATTTTTCTTAATATAATTACACATGCATTAAAAATAATGATATGATATGATTATTAAATTTACATTTCCCTTACACTGTTTACATTTAGGTTTATAAGATTTTGGAAATATCCAACTGAAAATAAGATAATTTTGAAATATCGTGTGCAAAATTTGAGAGAACAATGATAACATAAAATATCTTTAGCAATACCACTCTACTTTCTTTCAAGTTATTAAATGTAAAGAGCTCCGGAAAGGGGGATCACTTGTTAATTTACCGTGCATATTCCATTATGGCATATACATTTTAAATGCCACAGTATCTACAATTATTTATTCTATCGACTTCATCTTTTATTATATTTATTCTATATTCTTTCTTAAACTAATTAATTGAATTTAATTGACTATCTTTTTTCGAATAAAGCCTTTCTTTGACATGTAGAAGCCAGTAGAAGGTAAAACAAACTCTAATAGCGTGTACACAAGTTCGAAGTTTTATGCTACTTGCTATTCGGTTCCTGTGATGAAGATTTTGTAAGCATCTTATTTTTATCTTATGCTCTTTGATTCCTGTGAAGGAAATTTTGAAAACATCTGACCTTATTTTTATCTCTTTTTTTATCCTAAAAATAGCGCTTGAAAGAAGTCCTAAATCTTCATTTGTACAAAAATAAGTTCTCTCTCGAAATTATACTATGTGCTAAGTAAAGTTGAAATTGGCTAAGTAGTTCAATAAAACGAAGATATGAAAAGTCAACGCGAACACCATGACGGCAATAATGTAAAACGACTAAAATTACTCACCAAGAAAAATCAACGTGAAAACAGCCCCAGTAAAAATCATCATCAATGTGCGGAAAAAATATAAATACCAATGAATATTGCATTCAACGCCACAAACCCAACACACTACAGTGAATCGTCAATGATACACGCGTTTTATACTCACAAACAAGGAAATACGAATTTATTATATAGCTACGTACATATTTTAACAACCTTATCCAATCAAATGTCAGTATACAAATGTACTAGTTCTAAAACTGTAATAAAGATTGCAAAATCTCTTTGTATACATGCTCTTAAAACTTTATTGTATTCTTTAGTTTCTTTTTTTTTTTTGTAGTTTCTTTAGTTTTGTTCAGACCACCTAGGAAACTTAATGGAAAGCAGGGTGTTGCAGTGTAAAATTATTCGTCAATGAATTCTTTTGCATTTTTAAATACATCAATATTTAGACCACAACATTTATCATTATCGTGCCTATTTTCTTGTCTTGTAAGGGATATATTTTGATTATTTAAAGTTGAATGCTATTTAGTGATGTGTGTTTCGTTTTATATTTGTTTTTTTTTTATTTACAGTGTGCTAATATAACATTACATATCCTTTTCTCTTTGGTTATCTATTTGTACTTGAATTAGATATCATATATGACATATTCCACTTTTATAAGATTAGGACAACTAAAATATATCCTATCCATAGAGATAAACAACAATATTTGTGTTGATGTTAATAACATTTAATGTACTGCATGGATTCAAAGATTGTAGTTATGTAATATCAGGATATCATGTATGTATACTCTATTTAAATAAAACACATAAATGGCATGTTGTTTAAACTTGTCTCCAACCCTAACTATTATTAATTTTAACTAATGATTATTAATCGTATTAAAACCATAAGGACCCTAAAAAATCACCTCTTTAAAATAATTTCACGAATTTCCTATGACATGTAGAAACATGACCGATTTATCAATTTTTTTTAGGTCACCTGTGTGACTCGGATGATCTATTGCAATTGCAATTGGTCTTCGTCCGTCGTCGTGCGTCGTCCACTAAGAATTTTACATTTTTAACTTCTTGACATCTAAAAGGCCAATTATTTTCGTTTTTGATTTGAGCATTTATAGGATAAGAGGAATATAAATTGTGAAATTTATGACTATAACACACCAAGGGCCTCATTGGCCGGGCCTAATAAGCAAAAAAATTTTTGAAAAAGTCTTATCTACACTTAAACATGTTGGGAAAAAACCCAAATGCATGATTACATGTGCGATGTCCACGAAGCCCTCTACCAAAATTGTAAAATTCATGGCCCCTGGGTCAGGGGTTCATATCCTAGGGTTACAACCAACATGAACATATAGTGAAAACGTATTAAATCTTAGAAAACATTCTTCTCTACTCCAATATATTTGAGAAAACCTAAATGCGTGTTTTTGATGTCCATGAAGCCTTCTACCTGAATTGTGAAAATCATTGTCCCTTGGTCAGGGGTTCAAGCCCTAGGGCGGGGCCAATATGGACGTATAGTCTTAAAAGAAATAAATCTTAGGAAAATCTTCTTTTCTACTCATATATACACATGTTTTTGGGATAAACTAAATGAATGGTAATGATATTAATGAAGCTTTCTACCTAAATTGTGAAATTCATGGTCCCTGGGTCAGGGGTTCATGCCCTAGGGTGCGACCAATATAAACAAAGAGAAAAATATGTTAGGAAATATTCTCTCTCTCCACTGCAGAAGGAGATAAACTGTTAATTGTGACCTGTGTCTTGGGTTTAGGCCCAAGGCCGGGGCTTATATGGTCATATAGTAAAAATGTATTTAATCTGAGAAAAACTTCTCTCTATGAACTGCAAGGGGAGGGGGGATTAACTGAATGCATGCTTATGATATTCATGAAACCCTCCACCCAGTTAAAATTGTAAAATGCAGGACCCTTGAGTTGGGCTAATAAATTCACATATTGAAAAAATATTGAATTTTATAATATTTTCTTATGTACTTTCATAATCGTGCAAGATGAACTAAATGCATTGTTTTTGTGTGCATAGTGTACTGTTCTACCATTCTTCATTGTGAAATTTCTCAGCCTAGGGGGCAAGGGTTTAGGCTTTGTATTTGGGGGTAAGAGATGACTGGCCGTATGTAGTGAACATGCTATTTGTTTTGAGTCACTCGGGTAACCTATTGCCGCCATATTTTATTATTTATTATATTTCACATATGAGCTTGTAGATTTGTATGCATGTTGTGTACATCATAAATACTACTTAAATATGTTAAAAGATTGACCATTAAAGGCCTGCAGGTTTCTTTTTACAAAAAAAGATTACAATTTTTGACACCTGGAGCTAGGATGTAAATAATCCAAGAATTTTCACATTCTTGTCCCCCCTCCCCTCTTTAATGAATAATATGTTGTTTAAATAGCATAATGAGATTCAGTTAAGAGTTGTTTATACTTTTAAATGAATCAGTAAGACCCTCTGACAGGTTAAACAAAGGGCTATGGTACAAAGGTGACTTTCAAGGCCTGAGGCATCTTGTTTTGCCTTTATGGGAGGGGGTATATTGCCGTGCTTTCAATTTTCTTGGACACACAACAGATTCGGATATTTTTGTTAAACTTATTTTTGATCAGTTATGTAGACCGGTGATTTCTCATCGTGCTAGCTCCTACCATGACATGGGAGTCAGTTGTTAAACGACGATGCCTGGCCTAAAGATAGAACGAAAATTGGCGGCCATGTCAGTTAACCCTTTTCACTCTTGGAAGTTTCTTACATAATATAAGAGGAAATTTCTCTTACCTTTTCAATGTTTGGTAAAGTGTTTCTTTACCTTATACAGCCTTTAATCTTTTGGGACTTGACATATTTAAACTTCTTTATAGTTTCAGAAGTGATAGAGACCCAGAATTTCAATTGGCTACAACGCAAATCAAGTCCTGTCGATTTTTGTTATTATGAAAGCGTTGTTCTAAACGAATTTTAATTGTTCTCCATATATATTTAATGATGTTAATATCAGGGAATTGCTTTGGCCAGGTGAGTGTATCTATATCATTTTCGTTTTTTTTATGCAACAGTCTGTCTAGACTGATGTACGGGGCAGTGATCTTCTTGTAACACCCATGGGCTGTCACTGAATTCTTTCGCATCAATGGGCCACAAATTGTCATCCAAAACGAAACAAAGTTTCCAAACCAATGTACGATATAAACAGCCCCAAAACATGGCAGTTATGCCAGAGTGGGGGGTTGGGGGTTTGGATTAGTGATTGCTGTACATACCGAGACATGCTGGTTGTAATCGCTATCCAGATTTCCTCCACACATACAGTAACACTTTCCTGTCCTTTCATTTCATCGTTTCATCGTTTGCTTTAGGCCAGTATTCTTCAACTGTCCAATCTTAATTAGATCGACATCAGAAGACTCGGGAATGACGATTGTTTTTAGAAATCGTAATTTTCTTGGAAACCGAGCATCGCTGGTGACACTAAAATGCTAGGAAGAATTCTTCCTTTAAACATGAAAACTTATCTTCTGCCATGCTTCGTGTTGCAGCTGGTTTTTTTCCAATTTATGCCACCACTTGCAAAGAAATGCAAATGAAATGTATTAGAGTCGTTGACTTTCTCGGATCTAGTGCTAATAAATTGCGAAATTTTCACAACATCTGCCTGTGGATAAAACAAGATAACGCACTGAATTATATTTTTCATTAACTTTAATATTGTTTACAATACATGTATTGCTTATACATACGTCTTGTTAAACATTTCAGGGTAAAATGTGATAGTTTTTTTTCTGAATAATCTTTTGACTTCAAGTATTATATTCTCCTTTCAATCAAAATCCTTAAAATGTATAAATGAGGTTAATGAAAATGATTATTGTCCTTTCATTTATGCACATCTGCTATTTTTATATGTGTATTTACTTGCAAATAAGATTATTATTACAATAAAATGTATAAAGCATTTACAATGTACATGTATAATACATTTATGTAGGCATAAATATAAATTCAAAATAACATGACATATTACAAATTTTGCATTCTGACTCAAATTTCAGTCAGTCTACCTTTCCTTTGATATTGCCACATAAGATTTACTGACTGGCCCTGTGTTAGCTCCTTCACTTCGTGGATGTAGAAATGATCAACACAGAGATTCTCTTGACCATGTTTTACAAGAGGATATCAATAATATTCAGAGGAGTATCATCAACATGGACACGTCACTTTCGCTTCCATAGAAACAACATATTCAGCAAGGCCAAAAAGAAGTGCAATAACAAGTTTGCATGATTCTTCTGCACTGTTTAAATGCAATGTATTTTCATATGTAACAAGAATAACAAAATTTTCCCAATTATTGAAGTTGAAAAGGTGAATGCAAACTTCCGCAACACAGGTACACTCAGCTAAAACAACGTGTTCTGTTTATTCAAGCAGTATCCACGGAAAATATGGGCTGCTAGACTGTTTTGTCTCAGGAACACATTTTCCCTCTAAATAGAACAAACCTCCCCTCTAAATTAATTCATTCAAATTTTAGCTTGAAGATACATGTAGTTAAATTATATTCATACTATTTTTAATTTGTATGTGTAAACTACCAAAGCCATAATTCATTCACCTAATATGGCCATCACGACACCATGTCAGAATATGACCAGAACAATAGAACTTGTATGCATTTTCAGATGTCTGTCTTTCTAACCGTTTCGTGGACAACCCACAGAAGCTCTGAATATATGCTGCAATATCAAAGGCATCTATAGATGACATACGCCTGAGATTATCTGTCCAATTCACTGCGTACTGCTCCGTGGATCCGAGTACGTTTTACCTTTGACGGTACGTCTCGAAATAGATGCCTCGAAATCGTCGCCAATTTAACCGATGGGTGGTAAATTCAAGGTTTCCGATTTTAACATACGTTTATTTGTTTTCCTTTTTTATGTTGGAATAGGGAATACCTTAATCTTTTAAAATAACGTTGAGATCGGCACATTGAAGACTACGATAATTTGTATTCTCCGCCAGTGCTTAACAGTGTTTAACAGTGTTTATCGGTTGTCCCAGTGACACGACCAAACGCGCCTAATGGAAATTGAATGTATTATATTGTTTAAAATTTATAGAACATTGATAATCTTGGACATTATTTAGATAGATTAATATAATTTCTGCAACATTAAAAACAAGTAAACATTGAGATGGTGAGCATTTCAAAGGGTCCCGCTTAATAATGGACAATAGGATGAAAAGCATTTCAGAGAATTTTGCTTTGAACTTGACCTATAACGTAGAAATTTTCCAGCTGGC
Organism: Magallana hongkongensis; assembly: GCA_016163765.1. Lineage (NCBI taxonomy): Eukaryota > Metazoa > Mollusca > Bivalvia > Ostreida > Ostreidae > Magallana > Magallana hongkongensis. Next base: position 31,527,424 of record WFKH01011801.1, read on the forward strand.
ATAGAACTTTAATTCAATCTCATTACCCCTTACATACAGGCATTTTGTTCAACCTGAGCAAGATTAAGCAAATGGGAAATCATCTACGGTCTAAAACTGATGATAAAAAGCATCTGCTATGACCTTCACATTGACTTGTTTCAAAGTCACTGCACACCATTAACCCCAAAGCTCTGTTGATGTGAAGTATGAGCTAAATTGGGCTAAGCAGAGTATATATGCTCTTATAAAAGGATTTTAGTGTGATCTGATATGACTTTGACACTTGACCTACAAACATCATTCAAGGTTACTGCATTGATCAAAGGCACCCTGTGGGTGAAGTATGAGCCATATTGGACAAACGGGGGAGAAGATATACTCCGGAAAAGGATTTTTTATATAATTCTGCTTGGAACTTCATGTTTGACCTTGAAACATGGTTCAAGGTCACTGCACACCCTTTACTAAAAAGCTCTGTTTTTGTGAAGTATGAGCCAAATAGTTCTAAGTGAAGAGTATGGTTCTTAAAAAAGAATTTTTGCGTGGTCTGATATTACTTTGACCTACAAACTACATTCAAGGTCACTGCACACCCTTTGACCATAAGCACTCTGTGATTGAAGTATGATCCGGATTGGACCACGGGGAGAGAAGTTATGCTCCGAACAAGGCTTTTTCATATAATTCTGCTATGACCTTAACCTTAAACCTAGTACATGTAACATGGTTCAAGGTTACTGCACACCTTTTACCCAAAGGCACTCTGTGGTTGAAGTATGAGCCAGATTGGGCCAAGGGGAGAGAAGATATTCTCCAGACAAGAATCTCGGAGAGACAGACGGACAGATAGACAGACAGACAGACTGATTACAATACATTTGTAGGGCGCCCGCAGAGCGGGGCCCTAATTAAAGAATTCCAAAGACAGGCGTTTCTGTCTATGAAACTTTCTGATCACTGGTACAGTATTTTTTTGTACTAGAGCTCGTTTCAAAATACCGTCGATTTTCCCACTTGGTGACGGTCTTGTTTTCGTCAGCAGCTCGCTAAATCCAGACGCCCGTCGCTTCGCCGGCATCAAAGACATGCCGCCGAAACACCCACGCAGTATGACCGCATTAGAGCTGGCCGGGTCGCTTTGCCGGCATCAAAGAAGTGCCGCTATCTGTGCAATTATTCTGCATGTTAAACTGTTCGTATCGATACATTTACTTCCTCAGCTCTCTCTCTATCTCTCTTTCTCTCATTCAAGTCACGAGCGATGAATGCCTTGACATCGCCTATTTCGATCTGATTGGACAAGAGTCAGTCACAATTTTTCGTCAGCGAAGATGTTACAGCATAGCTTGTATATACATAGTTTCACTGACATGTATGGGGCTCAGGGGTCAACCCAGAAAAATGTCGATACTAAATAAGTGCATTCTAATTAGCACAATCGGCTGCAACTATAATGACATCAATTATTCAGTTCGCTAAATATTAAAAAGACCCGAGGAACCTCTTTTTAAATCTGATGAAACCCTGCTTCGCTCATCTTCATGTTTAGTCCGAAATATCTTACATTTTCCTGGCTTTGGTAACAATTTTGTTATTTTACATGCCAGTCCGAAATATCTGACGTTTTCCTGGCTTTTTAAACGATTTTGATATTTTACATGCCAGGAAACCGGTGCCATTACGAAAACTGGAAATTCGCCGCCTCCAACTGGAAACGGCATTCTCAGCTCGATTTTAAATATTTACGAGTTGAATCAAATGTATCACTCATAACTAATTAATAAAACAATGATTTTACTGCTCACTAATATCGCTTTTATAGGTCCTTACATCCCATAAACAAACTGTGGAACACATTCTATCGTATGGCATGTCAAACGTTGCAATATTTCCGTTTGTATTGTATAAATTTTCATTTGTATTGTATAATTTTCTATTTGTATTCTATGATTTTCATTTGTATTGTATAATTTTCATTTGTATTATATGATTTTTATTTGTATTCTATAATTTTCCATTTGCATTGTATAAATTTCATTTGTATTCTATAATTTTCTATTTGTATTCTATAATTTTCCGTTTGACAATTGTATGCTAATCTTTTCCATTTGCATTGTATAAATTTCATTTGTATTGTATAATTTTTTATTTGTATCGTATAATTTTCCATTTGTATTCTGTAATTTTCCATTTGAATTGTATAATTTTCATTTGCATTCTATAATTTTCCATTAATATTGTATAATTTTCAATTTGTATTGTATAATTTTTCATTTGTATTGTATAATTATAGAATACAAATAGAAAATTATACTATACAAATTGAAAATTATAGAATACAAATGAAAATTATACAATACAAATGGAAAATTATAGAATACAAATGGAAATTATACAATACAAATGGAAAATTATAGAATACAAATGGAAAATTATAGAATACAAATAAAACAAATTACAATACAAATGAAATTTATACAATGCAAATGAAAAATTATAGAATACAAATGGAAAATTATACAATAAAAATAGAAAATTATACAATACAAATGAAATCTATAAAATGCAAATGAAAAATTATAGAAAACAAATAAAAAAAATTACAATACAAATGAAATTTATACAATGCAAATGGAAAATTACAGAATACAAATGGAAAATTATAGAATACAAATAGAAAATTATACAATACTAATGGATATTTATACAATACAAATGGAAAAGATTGAATATTGCAACGTTTGACATGCCATACTATCGAACTGTTGAGATTTGTTTTGATTTCGTGCATTTTTGAAATCTCGCGAGAAAATAGGTCAACAACACTATTGTTTATCAGTGTGATTATCAAAATGTGCAGTAAAATTATATCTTAAGCTGTATTATTGAGTTTAAATATATATCTATTTAAAACGAGCCTAGAATACCCCTTCCAGCTGAAGGTGCCGAGGTGTCATTGGGCCGAGATGTCCGTCTACCTTTCCGGGCATGTAAAATATCAAAATCGTTAAAAAAGCCAGGAAAATGTCAGATATTAATAATTGTGATTATGGAACTCCACTGTGGCACACAAACTGCATGGAGTTCCGTAATCACAAAACATTGACATTGTGCAGTATAATTCGCTTACCCAGCTAAGCTCTCTCTCTCTCTCTCTCTATTGACATATATTTGAATGAAGTCATTCCGAACATATGAATACTTTCAAATGTTAGTACACATAATAAAAATATTTGTTTTTCGACCTGCAGTACTCTATTTTTAATGCAGTGGCACTGTTTCAACCGCACGCGTTGTTGTGGCGGCGGCTTGTCTTTGATGCTGGCGAAGCGACACCGGCCGACTGAGTCTAGCGAGCTGCTGACGTAAACATTGACTCTCACCAAGTGGGAAAATCGACGGTATTTTGAAACGAGCTCTAAGGAAGGAGTCCTGGTTTCAGAGTAGTTTTTGAGGTAATAAAAGTAAGGTTAAATAAATGTCCATTATTTCGCAATGTTATGAGTTTTAAATATCATATTTTTTTCTTTCTTATAATTGTTAAACTTGGCTTACTTATCCAACAAAGACTATTTTTGGCGAAACAACGACATATAAAAATATCACAAGTTATATGGGACTTGGGTTCCGAATGTGCTTATTGAATATTTATATATTTTTCATCTTCCCAAGTCAAGACTTTCTGATCTGCTCCTTTTTACATAAACCCTTGCCCGAATAGACAGATTTTGACGGGGTTAGAAACCCCCTTCTCTGGTTGGTCTCATTAAAGTTTGCAGGATCCAGTATGAAACGTTGTTTTAAGAATGATGATAAATGTGCATTGATCAATGTTGAGCCATTGTCAAATGAATTTGAGACAGACTATAGTCTGACCCCAGATATTTATGCCGCACATTTTTTAAAATTATTCTATATTCATAAATACCTCTACGTTCAAACGATCTTCATTCAATAGTATGAAATAATTATAAGATTTTCCCTTTGAAACGCCCCCTCTAGCTTGTCAGGTTTGAATATACGGCTAAAAATAAAAAGTCTACGGGGATTTTGCATTGCTTAAAAGATGAAAGTACGTAATGAAGAAATGTTGATGGATCATCGTAATGTGCACAAACAATTACATTAGATTACAGGCAATCTGTATCATCCCGAGAACTATTGTGTACAACATTTTTGAAGATGCCACTTCTGTCCGAAACATTAGGCTTATGTAGGCTTAAAGCTCATGAAAGCAAAAAAACGCTTTATTTTGAAAGAAAAGATAATAACAATTATATGAATTTGTTCCCAAAAAAAAGATGGTCTAATTTAAAAGGATGTCATCACTTGGTAGTTTTTTCTATTTGGTTGTGTAAAATTTTTTATGAATTTCCCTTTACAAAAAATGATAGAAGACTTTTATCGTATGAAAAAATTGTAATCCATATTTAATTTGGAATAAGGCATGAAGTTTGAAAATATCTATCGGGTAAATTAAACAGTCATTAATAATAACCGGTTGGTGACCAAGATAGATACTAGTATTTAGACGGAATCATTATTTGGCGATAAGTTCGTACCTTGCATTAACTGTTTTAAAGATAAACCAAATAGCAGGATTTGAAATTAATAGTTTTATTACATGTAGCATATGCATCAGGAAATAAATCCAGTACTATATACATCATTGGTTTCATCCATATTAGGATCATCTTGCTTCTTGAAATAACAATTAAAAGAACAAGGGACGTTATTGGCTGAAATATGCCGTGTTTCAAATATGCACAGCACAAAACATTTTAAAAAGCCTTGAATTTATCAAATCCAATGGTATATAGCTTATATGTGTGACTTAAACATATACATCATGGAATTTATGCTGAAAACTGTTCCGTTTTTAGCAAGACGTCGAAATTTTAAACGCGACGCCATGCATATTTACGCGAGAAGTTTATCTGTGTTGTAAAAACATACCGGTATCTGTGCATGAGTTTCGGGCTTGTGAACCGCAGATCCCAAGTTTAAATCTTCATGCGACCTATTTCATTGAACTTTTGAAATTATGTTTTAAATACAAAATTGTATATATTTTCGCCTACATGTATATGACTTACATGTATATACTTTGATGCATTATGCTACATTGCATCTTTTATAATCAAGTAATTTTCTGTTGATTTGAGAAACTATTCCAAGGTGTAGTGAGTCAGTTAAATACAAGTACCTTACGGCTTCCATTGGTTATTCACTAAAGTACAGGAAGCAAAAAAAAATTCTTAAGCTTTCATAACCTTTCTGATCACAATTTTTTAATTTTAAA
>WFKH01011801.1:31543001-31569032 GCA_016163765.1 Magallana hongkongensis
GTTTTTGTCTCAGGACCGGAAACGGACAAACGGAAGTGATTAAGGAAATTAAAAGTAGATATTTTTAGTACATTTACCTACGGTACGTTACTGGTCATCACACTGAGTAAATTGTTTTAAAAAATCTAAACTTTAAAAAAAAACTTCAATTTGCTTGAACGCTTCGAGTGAGAACCGGAAGTGACGGACGACCAAATGAAACCCATTAAACACATGTTCAATCAAATGTCTATCATCTATATAAGTTTTGTATCTTGGTCTCTTACAGTTTCTGAGATCTCCGGGTACAAAATTTTTATAAAAGAAATCTACCTGAGATATTTGAGATGTCTCACCGGAAGTAGAATTTTTTCGTTTATTTATCCATGGGTAGATGAACTTTTGTATTTCTATTGCTTAAATGTTATTTCCATGCTAAATAACCAAAATATTTTTAAATAATCAAATTTTGGTGTACTTCCTGTGACGACCGGAAGTTACGCCGGATAAAACAAAATATTGTAAACATATGTATATACAGAGGTCTATCATCCCACAAAGTTTGGTGGTTCAAGTCGTTACCGTTTTTGTAATCTCGTCGAAATAAGTTTTTTTTGTCTCGGGACAGGAAACGGACAAACGGAAGTGCTAAATGAAAAATAAATTTATTATTTTTTGTATACTTGCCAATCGCACATCATTGCTCATCGAGCTAACTAATACTATCAACAGTTAAATTGATAAACAGCTTGATTGGTTTGAACTCTTCCGGTGTGGACCGGAAGTGACGGTCGACAAAATAAAACCAGTTAAACACATCTTCAATCAAATGTCTATCATCCCTGAAAGTTTCGTGTCTTCATAACTTATAGTTTTTGAGATCTCAAGGGAACAAAATTTGTTATAAAAAAGTTACTTGAGATAATTGAGATATCTCACCGGAAGTAGAATGCGTTTGTTTATATATCATCGCTTAGATGACACATGTAATAATTTTTACTACCAGATTCATTTTATGTAAAATAATTTTAATACATAAATAAAATAATTTTTGAAGTACTTCCGGTGACGACCGGAAGTTACGACGAATAAAACAAAATAGTTTAAACACATCTACAGATATTGGTCTATCATCCAACAAAGTCTGGATGTTCAAGTTTTTGTTGATTCTGAGATCTTGAGGGAACAAGGTTTTTTGACGCGGGACAGGAAACGGACGAACGGAAATGAATTTTGAAAAAATGAAAAAAACTCCTCGAGATATTATCATTCTCTATCATCCCTGAAAATTTCAGGGAAATCCATTCAGCCATCTCTGAGAAATTCTGCCGACAAAAAAAGGGGAAAAAAATAAGTAGAAAGAAAGAAAAAACACTACAATCACTATAAGGTCTTCCGTTGGAAACGGAAGACCTTAATAATAAAACATTACAATCACTATAAGGTCTTCCGTTGGAAACGGAAGACCTTAATAAAAAGAAACATTACAATCACTATAAGGTCTTCCGTTGGAAACGGAAGACCTTAATAAGAAACATTACAATCACTATAAGGTCTTCCGTTGGAAAAGGAAGACCTTAATTATCAGAAAAGAATACATGTACTATAGTCTGTCCCAAGATATCCTGAATTCAGATTTTGCCTAATCGCTTGATATTTATAAATACCTCAGGGTTCAAACGATGTTCATTCAAAAGTATGAAAAATTTCCAAGATTTCTCAATCGAAACGCCCCTGTTAGCTTATCAGGTTTCCATACAATGCTAAAAAATGTGATGTCTACGGGGATTTTGTATTGCAGCAAGCCCGGATGATAACGTTGAAAAATTGCGCGATGTATTCCGAGTGTATTCCGAATGGAGAAAAGATGTAAACATTCCCCATTATAAATCTCCGTAAGGAATCTGTTTTTGTTCCTGTGAATTTTTCCGAGTGAAAGATGATAATGTGTCAACGAAATTATCTTGGAGATTATCCCTTTCCACTATTTTAATTGCACTTCTTTCACAGGTATGTGTATTTTTATTAAAAATCGTCCAAATGTGCTGCATAAATATCTTGGGACAGACTTTAGTAAACGTTTAGCGCAGAATACGTCATTGATTAATCATGGACGTATATACTAAGTACATGTATACACGTCCCTCGATGAATGAAGCCTACTTGGAACCAGAAAATTTGCTAAATAAGTATGTTGTGTTGTACATCGGTCGAAATGTTTTGAAAGGAAGATACAAGCCATCCGGCGTGAATTGGTTTTAACTTTGACAGACTAAGGTCTATGTCGAGTTCTTCGACAGTTTTTCCTTTTTTTAGATTTTTATCAAATTCGTCCGCATACCACGACTGAAACAAGTTTTTAACGGACTGCTTGAATGTGTCATTCCCCGCAAGATCAAGAGGCTGTAATTCCCCTGTACGAGAAGCTGGTATAAATCGCACCTTGATATCATTCTCCGACAGTTTTTGAATAAACGATTCACACTGGTGGGCTCTGAAAACATCAAATATACCAAGAGCATGCGCGTCGGACTTCTTTAACGGTTCGCACGTATTCCTTCAATGTACGGAACTAAAATTTTATCGATATATTCAAGTTTTCTTTAACTTATGATTTTTACACCATTGAATTTTTAAAAAAACTTTTTATTAACGTTTAGTGGAATCATCTACCAGATGCTAGATTCTTATGTTTGCAAATTTAAAGATGATAAAGTTTATTGTTTGTTTAATGTGTTTTTGACAAAGTAATTTTTCCAAGAAATAATTTGCTTGTGTTTTGTACATGTTCCAAAAGGCTGCATATTTTGATAAGGAACTATTACTATGATTTCATTAATATTCGTAGGCATCTATTTTGTAGATTTTGAGAAAAAACATCAAATTTTCAAGGATACGTTAATTTGTGGCTAATGATGATATCAATACAATATGTGATTAGAAATTGTATTTCAATGAACATTTAATTTCGTAGATCAACTCCACAACAAAATCCACCAAAATTGGCATTCAACGAATAATGATGAAATTGATGAAACCACGTATTACTAAGTAATTTCTTCAAGATTTATCAACAAGAGGCCCTAAGGCCTTGACGGTCACCTGAGTACCATAGCCCCTTATATTGACACGTCAGAGAGTCTCATGTTTGCATTTTAAGCTTCATTTTAAATCTAGACCTAAATCTGAGACTCCTCTGACTGTTACCCCGCTTTTATTATTTGATGTTTAAAAAACATGAAATTCATGAAAATGGGGGGGGGGGGGGGTTTCAAGAGTTGGAGGAATCTCGGATTATCTATACCTTAGCTCCACGGGCCAAAAATTGTAAACTTTTGGTAATAAGAGACATGCAGGCCTTAAATGGTCAATCTTTTATAATATTCAGTTTCATTTATAATGCATACAGCTTATTTCTACAAGTATACAATGCACACGATATTAAAGTAGATTTCCTAAAATAGAACACATATTTAATTCAATTTTGCCAAGAGACAATTTACCATGTAGTTTTCAAGATGAAGTTAAAATTGTTAATGGATGACACACAGCTACCCTAAGTACCCATATTGGCCCCGCCCTAGGGCCTGAACCCCTGTCCCAGGGACCATGAATTTAACAATTGAGGTAGAGGACTTCATGGACATCATAACCATGCATTTAGTTTTTCACAAATATGTATGAGAGTAGAGAAGAAGATTTTCTAAGATTTAATACATTTTTACTATATGACCGTATTGGCCCCACCCTAGGGTGTGAACCCCGGCCCAGGGCCATGAATTTCACAATTTAGGTAGAGGACTTCGTGGACATTATAACCATGCACTAAGTTTTTCTCACACATGTGTGGGAGTAGAGAAGATTTTTGGAAAAGTTGGCGCTATTGGCACTTTGTGTACGTTGATCACGAGTACATGTATGCTTTTCCAGAAAAAAAGTGAAAAGAAATGAATCTACGTCTTTCTCAGTGAGACTGTCAGGATCCTCTTCCATTTACCACAATAAAAAAAGATAACCTTTCCCCAGAGTTTGTCAACTTGTTAAGCGTCTCTGAGCTAAACATAACACAACTGGTAAACACTTAAAAAAAAATATCATTTGCAACTCGTTTCCAGATATAACTGCGGCGACTAATTATGCCAGTTTGTTCCGAAGCGATTGTAGATTCTCTCCTGTTGTTACTACATATTTTGCCTTGGAAGTCTTGACAGGAATTTTCTTGAAACAAACAAATATTCCCCAATGCTTTGATTTGCATAATGGACATTTTTTGAGGGAAAATCGTCTCCTTTGTTTCATGTATAGTGCAAATTCAAAATTTCCCAATAATGTTTAGCATTTTTGATATGTATGATATCTATTCATCATTACTTTCTTTAACCAGTGGCGGACTTAAGGTGGGAGGTTCATTATGCGCCGAGCGCCCCCCTAAAATTGTCAAAATAAAGTAAAATCATACTCCTTCTGTGAGAATAAGTATGATTTTACATTTTAAGAAAACAACTTGTGAGTCTTAATCATCAACTTTTTGGAAACTCATGGAATATCTTTACATTAGACTGATTTCAACTGTATAGTATGAAGAAAACCTGTGGGTTCAATGATATAACGTATAGAAAACCTTTTTCAGTCACGCTCCCCGTGGTTTCAAATGACCTTTGAGTAATTGGTTATATAAGCTAGTGTTTTTAACGACTCTTCCATGTTTATTATAATACAAGATGTCTTGGTTATCTTTTTTTTAACTTTATATACATCGTCACATTGAAGATAATTTTTGTTAAAACTTATTAACTTTTAGCCATTCCTAAGGGAAAAAATAAAGGAAATGTTTCTTATATTTTTGCAAAGCAGTGTACTTGTAGCCATTCCTGAAAAAAAAATACAGGAAATGTTTCTTATATTTCTGCAAAGCTGAGGCTTTTGATAGGATTACTGCAGGTCTTAAATCTACAAACCTTTAAAAATTTGTAATTTTATTACATTTTAAGTATTAGCACAAGAAGAAATATCACATCAGTCTTAATTTAAAGACTTCATTTTTACCCTACAAAATCTCTAGAATCCAGGAGCTTCGTCCCCTGGACCGCCACCAGGGCTTTGCCCGCAGATCCCTGCCTTAAACCGGCGCTCCATCTAACTTCAAATCCTGGATCCGTCCCTGCCAACATCTCTTAAATATTATTGTTGACTTTTGGTACTATCAAATATGAAATGACATCTTGGTTTTTTTTAACAATTATAATTTTTTTCTGCAGTACCTTCAGAAATACGTTTCTGCAAACTTTTTCTGAACTTCTCCTCCTTTTTTATCTATTGTAAACCAGGTCCATGTTCCTGATCTTTACAAGTTTCACTGTTTTTAAAATATTCAGTGGCTTTTATGATTACTATAAGTGAATGTGATGGTCCCCCCATCGTCATAACTTCCGTTCAGATTCTATATAGTCCTGAATTAATGATTTTCTGTTATCGGCATGTTAAGCAATACCTATGTCAGTGATATTTATATTATAAAGATATTATCTCTTGTATTTGAAGTTATTTATCCTTAATAGCTTTAGGCTTCTAAGAGGTTTCATTTCTAATTACAGTTTTCTTCCCATTTCTACACTAGTTGAAGGGCCAACCTCAAGAAATCTTGTTTATAATTTGAAAAAAAACTTTATCATTTTCCGGTTTTTAGGTCACCTGAGTAAACTCAGGTGACCTATTGCTATCTGTTTTCGTCCGTCGTCGTGCGTCGTGCGTTAACAATTTACATTTTGAACTTCTTCTTAAAAACTACAAGGCCAATTGTTTCCATTTTTGGTGTGAAGCATCTCTATGGTAAGAGGAATGTAAATTGTGAAATTGGTGGCTCTACCACCCCCAGGGTGCCACAGGTGGGGTCAAATATGCAAAAAACAGTCAAATTTTCAAAAATCTTCTTCTCTACTCCCACACATGTGAGGAAAAAACTGATTGCATGGTTATGATGTCCATGAAGCCCTCTACCAAAATTGTGAAATTCATGGCCCCTGGGTCAGGGGTTCAGGCTCTAGGGTGGGGCCAATATGGCCATAGAGTAAAAAAGTATCAAATCTTAGAAAATCTTCTTCTCTACTCCCATATGTATTTGTGAAAAACTAAATGCATGGATATGATGTCCATGAAGCCCTCTACCAAAGTTGTGAAATTTATGGTCCCTGGGTCAGGGGTTCAGACTCAAGGGTGGGGCCAAAATGGCCATATGATAAAAATGTATTAAATTTTAGAAAATCTTCTTCTCTACTCCCATATATATTTGTGAAAAACTAAATGCATGGATATGATGTCCATGAAGTCTTCTACCTGAATTTTGAAATTCATGACCCCTGGGACAGGGGTTTAGGCCCTAGGGTGGGGCCAATATAGCCATATAGTAAAAATGTATTAAATCTTAAAAATCTTTACTCCCACACATGTGGGCAAAAAACTGAATGCATGGTTATGAACTCCTCTACCTAAATTGTGAAATTCATGACCCCTAAGTCAGGGTTCTGGACCTAGCATTTGGAGAGCATTTGGAAAGAGTTGAAGGGGGGGGGGGGGTAAACAGTTAATGGAGTTATTTTCCCTTGCTTCTTCCTAATGGAGTTATCTTCCTTAGCTTGTTCATATTTAGTAATTAATCATTGAATATAGAAAAATAATGAAGCTGTCCATCAAAGTTACTGATAAGATATTGTGAAAGCATTTGAAAAGAGTTCAGGGAAGAGGATTATAACAGTTAATGGAGTTATCTTCCCTTGCTTCTTCATAATGGAGTTCCTTGGCTTGTTCATATTTAGTAATAAATCATTAAATATAATGTAATTATAAAGTTGTATGATCAAAATAGTTATGCAAATATTTTTATCATTTGAAACAAAAACAGTTTTTAAATTTTTTAAGATAAACAAATAGACTTGTTAATAGTAAAGTAATAAGTAGTATACAAGCCACCTTGTTTTAGTTTATCTATGAAAACATATAAACATAAAACCTATTTTGTAAGTTAACATATGGGGGATAAATAAATTGAATGGAATCTGGGCACCTCTTCTATAGTATGTCATACACTCTGTTAAGAGCTTCGAGTCTTGTGCTAAACTATAGGGTTAAGAGTCCTTTCCAAAAGATTTCAGGCAGGGGGGTGGATGTCATTACATTATTATAATCTTCTAATCCATTATGAAACTCAATTAAATGCATTTATGAGACTCCTCGACAATTTTGTGTATGGGCTATGGTACTCAGGTGACTGTTAAGGCCACTTGGCCTCTTGTTTTCTATCTTTGTCGGTAGTGGCCCGATACTCATGCCTCTAGCTTGTCACTTCGATTCTATAATAATGATTGCGTCCATGAGAAAAGGGTGCTTTTGGCATTTTTTGCACATTTTGAGATTTTTACAGAATTGAATAAAACACATCTCAAAGTTGTCAAATCTGAAATTTTAGGCCATAAACCAGTTCTAAGTTGAGATTTTCTCCGTTTTTTAGTGAAGCTATCTCAACAAGAAAAAAAATGTGACGTCGTGTTATGCACATGCAACGTTTAATGTAAAAGAGACCGTGACTTTTAACCGTAATAAATGTAAACTACAGCACTCTGTAATTTTATTTATTTATGGACTTCTTTGTAGGTCGATATGTGTATATGTATAAGGACCCATGTCAAGTGATATTGACCGAAGCGATGTAGACTGAGCTTCCGAGGTCGATATCACTTTTCTGTGTTTTTGGTCGATATCACTTGACATGTGTCCTTATAGCCACATATTTATTGTACAATGATGTCCATAATAGTTATATTATATAATCATCCGATTAGACAGTCATATTTAAAATAACTAGTAAATGTAGTAATTAGCTAAACTTAGACAACCAGATTTCCTAAGCTCTTTGTGTTATCATCCAAGGCAGACGATCAAGGTCAGTTGAAGGTAAAGACTCATTTCATTGTTCAGGGACAGGATGTCATGATTTTCTTACAACCAATAAAAATTACAAAAATAATTGTTTTATATAAGTTAGTTACGCACTATTGTGTCTTTATAGTATGTACAGTACAGTGCCCTAGCAACTTGATCAATGCTATAACAATAGCTGTGTCATACGGTACTGTATAGAGTACATAAATAAATTATAGAATATTTATTAATTAAGAAAAAGATACAATATATGATTAATGTATGATATGCCAGTTTGTTTGCAATATTTTCTCTTACATACCTGATAAATGGTCCTCGAGTATTTTTATATGGCACTAGAAAAAGTACAAAGTCTGCTATGATTAGTATAATTTATAACTTGATAGAAAAATGTGATATATACCTGTGGTTCTGGTCACCCGATCGTCCCTATTTTATACCCCCGACCCTAAACTTTTTTTTCGCCAATTTTCAAATTTTTCCGGAATTTTCCCCGCTTTCCGTCATCGGCTTCAATATTAGATTTAGTTTCAGCAATGGCGGCCTCATATCCATTAGTGTGGGAACATTTTAATTCCTATCAGTTGATTGAAAAGAAGATAAATCAAGAACTGTTTGTACCTTGTGTACCCCACAATAAATAAATTAGGACCAACCTAGAGGGTGACATACTCTCTTTTTGATCGGTAACTTCGCCGGAATTTCCTTCGAAAGAGATGTTGAAGTCGCCCTGCTCTGTGTTCACAATCGAGTAAATTAAACCCAAAGGCAATAAAATGATAATAATCAATTTCAAAAAGCGTTTTCAAAACCTCAGTTAACCCCTATTGTGATAAACAACTTACGACTGTCTTATCCATAGGGGTTATAAATACGGTGATGCAACCACATATACTGTGCATTGAAAATTACAGCCGATGTTTATTTCTTTTAATGTTTATATTATAATTAGTTTGTAGCTTGTAATTAGTTTATAACTCTGCCAAATTAATGCTGAAATAATCATTAAACACTTTGTTAACAGTTATTTTCGAGGTCCTCTGCATAACGGTTGTAATTGGGTCAAAGGGTTGGACTAATACCTCCCAAATACACCAAAGTACAAACATTTATTTTATTTGTCATTAAGCTAACACAATTGCAAAACATTTCATATATAAAATGCATGAATACATTAAATAAATTAAATTCAACAAACTGGATAATTTTAAAAAAAATTAGGTTGTTGTTTTAGTTTTTATTGACTTGTTTCTAATCCAATCTAAATTATTAAAGACTTAATCTTTGTATATTATCATTAGCATTATGCTATTGTCAAGAAATGGAAGTCTCCCTGATTTCTCAAGCTTCTCCCTATTTTTCTGTTAGATAGAAGTGAATCTCTTTAAAATTTTGCTCTAAGTTGGTCCCTAAATTGAATTTATATGGAATCTGTAAGGTAAAGATCATTTTTTTTAAAATTTAAAATGAGAAATATTGAGATTGACCTTTGTTTAATTGAATCGAATAGAAAAAATAACGAACCATAGCATTCTGAATCAAATTCGAACCAAATTGAATGAACTCTGAATCATCCCAGCCCTAATTAATACCGAACATTTAATACTTTTTTATTTTTAAACCGAAATTATTTTTTATTAATTTTTGATTTAAAAATATTTGTGTCATAGTTAAAAGCTAGATGCTCCCTACCAATCTTGATTTAGTTTATTTATCTCACTAAATACAAATGCCATCTGCAATCCAGTACTATAGGTACATGTAGTACTGAGAAAATCATTTTATACATTTCTATTATTTAAAAAAAAAATAAAAAAAAAATCCCTACCTACCCTAATTTGTTTTTAGATGTTACCGGAACCACACATATTTTTTTATTGGGCCTAAGGAGGCAAACATTTAAACTGTGTCGAATTTGGTATGCATAATAAAATATACTGGTAGAGTACATGTACCAGTATCGGTAAGGTTTTGATTACTAGTGTATTATTCGTTGTTATCATGGTACATTTTGCTAGATCTATGGTTGTCGTCATTCTGTTCCGATTCCGGTTAATTCTTTTCCGGTTCGTCTTGGTTGATGTAATTATGTTAAATGTTATTAAAATTCAAGTCATGATGACAGTATGAGCCTATGTTATACATCTAACTGAATGATAAATGAAATGTCGGACAGTGTTAGGGATGACTAAATAGCACAGCTATGTTTGATTGCACGCACAAATTGCCTGTAAACATCTATATGAAATATCAATTAAAAAATGTCCGAGAAAATTAATACCCCCCCCCCCACAATTGATGAAGGATGAAGAATGATGATTTCAACGAAAGAAGTCGTATAAGATATTCATTTCATAATGTACCATTCCGTGTTCATCAATCAAAACCAATTTCAAATTATGTTTTCTTTATAAACTAATAATTTCATAATGCACCAGCGTACGATCCCATGTAATCAAAACGATGCAGAGAATTGCAATGGATTTTTTCTTAGAAAAGAGTTCTCTGAATTTTAATTAAAAAACAATATGTTTTTCTGTAAAAAAAATATTGATTTATAATGTACCATTCTATGTTAATCAATCAAAATTGATGCTGGGAATTGCAATGAAAGAATTCTCTAAACTTGAAGTAAAACAAAAATGTGTTTTCTTCATAAAATATTAATTTTAAATGTGCCAGTCCGTGTAAATCAATCAAAATAAATTCCAAATGATGCAGATGACTGTAATGAAGAAGATTCTTGGAATTTTAAATAAAATAGCAATCTTTCCTGTATATTTGAAGACTGCATGCGATTTAGATTAAAAAGATTTCCAGAAGTTGACCATTATACATGCTTTCTTTAGATTTTGTGATTCCCTACATAATAATGAAAGTTTGATATTAAAACAATTTAAAAGCAGTGTTGACTGCTGCATTTCAATACAGCATAGACTTTACAGTTTGAACAAAGTCAAATTCAATAAAGTCAAGTTTATACGTACAAAATACCACTGGCAACCAATGAATATTTGCTAAGGAAAGTAAATATATGATTGAAAATCTTGAAATTGTACCAATAACGATACATTTTTATATTATTGAAATATTTCAATTACATACATTTTTATATCTAAGATATCTAAAACTTCTTCACTTTACCAAAATGAATTAGTACATGACATAACGAAGCATAGCATAATCATAGAAGGTCTTTCAACTTCGAGCTCATTGCTAGGCCTAGAAGTTAATATGTTCTTACCGAATATGGGCAAAATGATCACAGTGTCCAAAGCAGGGGTTAATTTTAAACTAAGTTAAAAAATAGCCATCCGCAGTAATTTGCCCACACAAAACTAAATATAGTACTGTATAGTTACGTAGAATGATACTTTCTAGTCAGTATATTTTGGTGTGGTTCAAAACTACAGGAATTTACACTATTTGGATTTTTTGACTACTGAACCTTTTAAATTTATATATATAAACCTTCAAACTAATGAACCGACGAACTTTTGAACCTTCGGATTACTGGACCATCAGGATAATAAACCTTCAGACTAAAGCTACGTAATGATGACCATAAGTACGCAAAAATATTGAAGCTCAGATTTATTAAACCGTGTATACACTCTGCCAAAATAAAGGGATTGCTGTACTTAACTTCAGAGTGAGAGCAAATTTTAAACATTGTATTTCTAAACATACGGCGTTTTAATCAACACTTTGATTGTATCCAAGATTCTCTTTCATTTTCATAAAGGGGGAAATATGAGTGATGCCTGTGTGTTTTTAACTCGTTCAACCAGATATTTTTCAAGTCCCTTGAGTTGTTCAGTTGTTCATCAAATAATGATTTAAAAAATAAGTGATTGTATAGTGTGTGCAACGTACCTTTAAGTTTATACATTGTACATTGTTGAAAACAATAACACCAACAGTCGTTGTTAAAGAATGAAAATATTTGTTAGGTCCCGAATTTCCTTTTTTGAATCAAGCAACATCAGATAATCTGAATAATTTAGCCTTTGCTGTGCATGAATATCGATATGATGTAGCAGAAAGAAACGCGTATACACTTAGACCTAAATTATTAACAAAATATTTTTACAACAATTATTTAAAATTTAGCCATTATTTGAACTAGCATATTTCGATAAATCTAACATAAAATGAGAGAAAAAACAAAATGAATTTGTCAATATATCTTAAAGAGTTAACCCAAAATAATGTGTTGAATTAATAAAAATCAGGTAAAAAATACTACACGTTATGAAAATAACGCGCTTTATGCTTTCCAATTTTCGGACGACGTTATGAAATAACGTCAAATGTTTGTGACGTTATTTATCTGTTTTATCAAAAATCCCATAAGACCCTTTTCTCATGGTCGCAATTATATTTCGTCTCAGCAGCCTTAATATAACGCAGGTCTCCCACCAAATTGGACGCCGAACCTGTGTCTTTTTGACTTAACTTAAAAGCATGCAACACACTACAAAAACAAATTATCGACAATACCTCTTTGTGAACATTATACTATGCTCCAAGTTTAAATTTCTGCTTCAACCACTTTTTAGGTTACTTGAGTCACTCAGGTGACCTATTGCAATTGGTCTTCGTCCGTCGTTGTGCGTCGTCCGTTAACAATATTACATTTTAACTTCTTCTTGACAACTACAAGGCCAATTGTTACTATTTTGGTGTGAAACATCTCTATGGTAAGAGAAACCTAAATTGTGAAAATCATGGCTTTACCACCCCATGGCCTCATAGGCGGGGCCAAATTTGCAAAAAAGGCTTAATTTTCAAAAATCTTCTTCTCTACTCCCAACATGTGGGGAAAATCTAAATGTATGGTTATAATGTCCATGAAGCCCTCTAACAAAATTGTGAAATTCATAGCCCCTGGGTCAGGAGTTCAGACCCTTGGGTGGGACCAAAATGGCCATATAGTAAAAATGTATTAAATCTTAGTAAATCTTCTTCTCTTCTCCAATATATATTTCAGAAAAACTAAATGCATGGTTCTGATGTCCACGAAGTCCTCTACATAAATTGTGAAATTCAAGGCCCCTCGACAGGGGTTCAGGCCCTAGGGCGGGGCCAATATCGCCACATAGTGAAATGTATTGATTTAATAATATTTTCTTCTGTGCTATCACAGTCGTGGGAGATAAAGTCAAGCATTGTTATTATGTTCATGATGTGAAATTGTGGCATTCACTGCCCAGGCCATGGGGCAGAAGTTGAGGCTTTTTCTGGGGGGGGGGGGGTGATAAATATGTCCATATATTGAACATGTATTTTTACTTAGGGTAATTATTGCAGTGTGTCATCCATTAACAATTTTAACTTCATCTTGAAAACTACTTGGTAAATTGTCACTTGGGAATATTGAATTAAATATGTGTTCTTGTGTAGGAAATCCACTAAATAATATCCTCTGCATTGTATACTTGTAGAAATAAGCTGTATGCATGTTGTGTGCATTATAAATGAAACTGTGAATATTATAAAGGGTTGACCATTAAAGGCCTGCAGGTCTCTTATTACCAAAAGTTTACAATTTTTGGCCCCTGGAGCTAAGGTATACATGTACTAGATAATCTGAGATTCAATCCTCCGACTCTTAACACCCCCCCCTTTTTCATGAATGAATGTTTTAGAAAGATCAAAAAATAAAAGCGGGGTAACAGTCAAAGGAGTCTCGTATTAGGGTTAAGACTTCAAAATGAAGCTTAAAATGCAAACATGAGACTTTCTGACATGTCAATCTAAGGGATATGGTACGTATATCAGGTGACCGTCAAACCTGTGGGCCTCTTGTTGCTTAATATTTCGAAAACCACAAATACCTTTGTGCCCAAACTATGTTCATCCACTAGAATGAAAAAAGTCTAGATTTTCTGTTTTGTGAAGCGCTTCTATCGCCTCAGGTTCAATACACAACCAAAAATAAAAAGTTTACTGGGATTTTGCACTGCAAACGACATCAAAAGTACCCGGATGAAAACTTTGAAAAGTTGTGCGAGGTGTCTCGAGTACTTCCAATTGATTGTCTTAGCGGAAAAGTAAAGGAAGTAGGAAACAATACCGTATGAAGGCTGTGCGAAGAATACAATTCAATATGCCAAGGTTAAAAGACTTATTATAAAACCATTCTCTCTATCCCTGATTTGATGAACTAACTTTACAGAAGAGGTGTACTTTCAAGAAGAGGTAAAGTGACGACAGGACATCGTTGTGATGTTCATATAATGACCTCTAGCATAACCGACGGCCTTATCGACCCCGAGTCGCACATTTCCGACTCTAGGCATGTTAATGAGACAGGGCACTACATTAGTTTATATTTAAGTGTCCATTCGGGTATTTACTTGTCCGTATTTCTTAAAGTAAAAGTCCATTAAATACTTGTTAGATTGATTTGTGATCTTACTGATAAATACAATACCTAAACACAACTTTATCAAACTTCCTGTCCCAAATAATGTAGAATTGGAAAATAGCAACTTGAATGTTTACCACTGAAACTGTTAACAACATTTTTTCTTGCAGTGTAATGTGGGTTGGGTATGATGTAAAGACTTTTTCTTTTTGCATACAAACTAAGCATTGTTTAAAAAGCTTTCTTATTTGTACTTTAATATAACTGTGCAAACCAATTCATCAATTGGGCCTACTAGAATGCTGCCTTTGGTTTTTGCACTCTTTAACTTTACCGCCTGTCTTTCAGCACATTGTATATGACTGTACTTGACTTTTCCAAAGGAAATTTTAACGTATTTATATTCAACGCATTTGTTCCATCAGTTAACGAAGTGAAAATTTTTATAGTATTTGAATTAAGTTTGACACCGAATTAGCTAAACAATGCAGTTGAAAACAGTTTTCGAACGTTAAAGAAATGCTTATATTCATACGCATACAGCTGTTATGCTAGATCGCGTAGATTTCAGTCTTTTGTTAGTTTAACTATAAATCTTGAAATCTATTTTCTTATGAATAGATGGGAAAATACAAAGGAGATAACAGCGTTTGTACCGACCCTTACATTTTGCGATCCGACACTCTGTGAATAATAAAGATCAAAGATAATACAAATTGAAACTTCATAATCACTACATCTTATGCCAATTTTAATCCATCATTCAGCTATCTACGTCTGCTGGGACATACATTGTGGCACGAGACATGTGTTTTTCTGCAATACTCACTACCTCCATACCCGCATGAAATACCAAAGAAAGCATTTTAATGTTTAAATATTAGCAATTTGCAATTTAATCGATAACTTAAAACACAAACCCCATGACACCATAACATGAATATATATTTTATTTCAAAAAATGCAGGCAACAAATGATACATATTATAACACGACTATGTTTTCTAAGTTATTCAGATGAACTGGTATTCTAAGATTCTAAGATGATATAGGCGACGTTTATCCTCCGAGCCTCTCACAGAAGCAGTAAAATTCTTGTTTCAGTGTCAGCGACATTACTTTTGTCGTGCTTCCATATATTAAGGTCTCGTAGCAGCTTGCACTTTTGAGTGTATCAGTTATTTTGCCATTTATATAAGTCTTAAGTAACAAAAATAATGTCACGACATATTTCTATCAAATTCTATAATTCACACTTGTAATATTGGTAAGGTACAAAACTAAGTTAAGTGAGAAAGATTATACTTCATTCGTTTTCCTTCAGAAGTATGTAACCTAGTACTAGTCCTAAAGTAGATGTTTTAAAATTTTGACAAGTCAAAAAAGTTGCAATCATTTATTAATGCTGAGACATTGCTTTTTCTAAAAAAATATAATGTCAGTTGACTATTCAAAAAAAGTTGTATATGCTGCATATATAGTTATAAGCATATGAGCCTGAAGCGACTTCCTGTAGCCTGCTAACGCCATCTGTGCGGAGGTAATTCCCTGTAGGTTCTGGTTCTCCCACATCCCAGCGGAAAAATGGGATCGGTCGACCTTCATCGTCAACGTACGCTGATCCAGGGGTGCGGGTCCCTTGGAGATAGACAGCTCCAAGGCCGTGGGTTTCTTGTGTAGAAGTATAATTTACAAATTAATAAGCAATGACGGCAGATAAACCAAATTGATCATTTTCACGAAAGAATCTTTAACATGCCTGAAGGATCTGTGAACATTCCGACTGTATTAACATTAACTGACCCGGTAAAATATCTTATCCAACATACTATTCAATACTTTTTTAAAAACAGTTTTTTAATTTCGTCATATTTATTCTTTGATTGTTGTTTTCGTATCATTTAGTTTTCGTGAAGATTAATACAGTTGCAATTAAATGCAAGCTTAACATCAAAACTGTGGATGAAACTGATAGATATAAATTTCAAAGCATCATCACTAGGTGTTTGCGATTTTGTTTGTATTCACAAATAAAAAAATCTATGCAGTATTGACAAGACCAAGAACCTAGGTATAAAATAACAATTATAGGTCTTGCAACACACGTTGTCAGGACTGTGGTTACATAGATAAAAGTAAAATATTTTGCCAAAATGCTTCGTTTGTTTTCAAACAGTTTTTAAAAAATATAACAGTACCTATAAGGTCAAGAAGAAAGTTGTAGATTGACTCTGAATCCACCAACAACAGTCTACTTCCAGGGTGTTCCGATGAACAATGTGATAATGCAGTTTGATAAACGTTGTTCTCTGTGTGAATTTGGTAACAAACCGATAGAGACGCGTTCCAAGTATATCCAAATACGTTACAAGATGACGACCCTGAAAGAAATGTGGAAGGTTTTAAAATATCCGCTATTTGATTAACAAATAGTTTACCTGTTTTGTAATGTTCTCGGGCTTAATTTTTAGTTATTGTCAACATCTGACCAATGAATGTATAAATTTCTTCTTATAAAGATTGCTTATATTTTCTGTCATTAAAAATCTTCAAGTTCTGAATAGCATATAACCAAGTAAAAGCTTGATTTTATTCAGCCATTGGTTTTCAATGAATTATGTTTTGTTCTCTGTACACAATCATTTGCGATAATTGATCTAAAATAAATTAACCCAATGTAAATTTACATGTACTTGTCTGTTTTAATTGCTTGAAAATATATAGATTTTCCAAAGATCAAATATAATCAGCATGGTACGTCTATTTTGTCGGTCTTTAAGTACAACCCAAATTTGAACAAGTTCTATATTTTAAATCATATTAATAACCAAGAAGTTGTTTGTAAATATTTATCGTCTTCTTTTTTGCCATAATTCACCAATTGCTAACAACTGTCACGTACTGTACACATGCGAGTTTATCGTAAGGACATAGTCATTTGGTGACTACAGTGTAAAGTTACTGTTAGGAAAATTGCCCCTTTCCAAAACAAATATTGTTTCCTGACACTTTGGAGAAAGAAGGAACAACATTCACTAGATTAAGTTCAGGAAATCAACAATGACGTTGTCGGGTTTCTTTTTACCTAAATATTTGAAACAAAAAGGATTGTTTTAAATCTGAAAAATTTAATATGATTTCAAACGTTATTATATAATACAAAATAATCTTAATTAATTAAAGTGGTTTAGAAAAAAAATCGACATCTTGCGTCTTTTAACAGTATACTAAATGTTGTAGGTCGAGTATATACAGAGAGATATGAAAGAGTTAGATCTGATGACAATTATAACATTTTTAGCTAAACCCAAACTGCGGAAATTATTTGAATACATATAGAGACGATTATGCTTGAGTTTGCCTTGGGCTATTAAAGAGGTAATTTTAAAATGTACCCCACCCCCCCCCCCCCCCCAAAAAAAAAAATAAAAAAAAAGAAGAAAAAGATATGAAGAATAATATAATGATTTTGAGAAATGTTTGATAACTATACAGGCCATTAGAATTAATTATGATGTTTCTTTGCTTCATTTAGAGGTTTGTTTTTTTTCCAATGTCAAAGGTAAATCATTTCATTTTTACCAATTAAATTATATACTTCATTTTAAGTCAATCTACGCGTATGTACAAGGTTTTTTTTTTCAGTCTGAGAGTATATATTCTTAAGCTTATATTGCCTAAAATCAGAGTTAAAAAAAAAAAATAAAATCAGATATATTCTTCGAAGTGTTTTTAAAAAAATAATTTTAACACAATTATATGTAGCTAGTTCTTAAAAAAATATTTGTTGTGTTGTGTCAAGAGTAAATATAATCGAACAGCGTATTTTGCAGGGGATATCTGCTTTTTGTCTCGGGTAATCCGGTATCATATCAAAATTTTCCAGAACTGTGACTTTACTATAAAGGGTCTGACAGAAAGTGTCTGATGAAGCTGATTAGAAAGCCTGTGCTAATTGCAAGTGTAATGTTTTATTTGATCCAAACCAGTAGGTGTACGGTGAAGAAGTGTTGATTTCACGTTGATAACATTTGACGTTTTCGTGCGATATTTTTTTTGCCTTTGTATTCGGAATAGAATTGATAGCACTGACGCTAAAGGTTTGTTCATTGCGACAAGGCTGTTATTCACGGACTTTGCGTTTTGTTTGTTATTTTCTGAAACTTTAATAAACAAAAAAATTAAACTAGCGACCAAAAATTAATAGCTTCAACTATTTTTTTTAATTATTAAAGAGATTAATGCGGAAACGTATTCAAAAAAGATTGTTTATGCTTAGAAAAAGAGAAAAGTTGTTGAAATAATCTCAAATTTAAAGATTAGTGCTGTGCGATTTTTGCAAATTAAACAATAAAATGTAACTTCATAATGAAAACCCAGGATTAAATGGTGTCAACGAGTTCGAGACAAAAAAGAGGTTATGCTAATTAAATTTGAGCAATTAAATTACTTTTTTATAAATGATAGTTCACCCTTCGAAAGCATTTCCGTTTTTTTGTTTTACGCGGTTTCTTTTACTTTTTGCTCGGCTTAAAAATTTTCAGCAATACCTTTTAAACAGAAACTATTCATGGTCATTAAATAATTAAGATAAATAAGAAGAGACAGAGAGGACAATAAAATGTTTCACTTCGAACATGTAAATGTATGAAATAAAAACTGTACTGAAGTATTGTATATACAACACTCCACAAAGAATGGACGTGGTGCATGTATATACAAGTAGCACAGAAGACAACTTTACTTGTAATAGATATGCATGATAATGTTGGTTGTTAAATGCGGTCATATCATGACCTAGAACTATGTTTTTAATTGTCAAGGATACTTTAAAATTTCAGTTTATAATAAAATTATCATGTTTAATGCAAAAGTCATTTTTTAAATTCGTGTTCTTGTTCAAAGATAAAAATCTACGTGAGTTCCATATGTTTAATATTAGATTAGCTTAGAAGAAAAAATATTAGGAATAGGTATCCTAAGATGATAATACATGCATAATCATTCTTCTTATTAGAGATTAGATAAGATATAAACAAGATATTTCAATCCGGTTTGTTAATCTGAATAAACTAATTCTGCTGAATGTTTAACATTCTAGAAATCATTTTATATGACATTATTGCATTTTCCGATGTCATGGAAGAGCAATCAATACCTGTTATTTTCCAAGCATATGATTTAGTTCCTGCTTGAAGAATCAAAGAAGAGGAATCTATTCCATACACTTTTGAGTATCCTTGACAAATAGAATCACTTGTGAGAAAAACTGACAAACAATTCTTGTTTAAAGCACATCTTTGAACGCATTGAACAGGTGAAGTATTTCTCCTGTACAATACTGCAAGGTCCGTTGGAATTTTATCTCTCAGATTCGACACAACCTTATAATTGAAGACTTCTAAACCAGCGAAGACAATTTTGATATGGTACATCAAAGTCACTAACATAAATCCGAATAGGTGTTTCATCATGCTGTTCTTCACAGGAAATACATGTAGTTTCAGATCCCGTTATCAATATAAGGATTTCATATTTACGAAATATATTGATTGGACTCGACTAAAAAAATCTATCCCTAGAACGCCTACATTTGCTGACAATGCAATCTTTGTTTCAGCTTTGTAAAATTACAATGCAATGTTAATGTGAAAAAATTGCTTATAGAATCCTCAAAAATGCTTGTAGTCAAATCAAATGTTTTACTCAATCTGAGGGAGTGACATATAATCATACAAGTACAGAACACTGTCGTGAAAATATTTAAGATTTGTGACACAAGTTAACCATAACAAGAAAGATTACGTCTTTCAAAATATAAGATAAAGTTTACAATTAATCTGAGTAAGGAACCGACTGTTTATGAGGACAGTTTATACTGTTTGTAAAGGGATGCAATTACCTCTTCAAACATGATAGGGGGGTTTATGCTGATGTATTACTTTATTAACTTTTATAATGGAAACTTGACTTGGATATTCTCAAAATTTTTGTACGCAATGGAAAACTATAATTAAGTAGAGAGAATTTTTTGTTTATTAGAGCAACCCATTCAAAACTGTATATTGCAACACTAACCCATTCTGTATAAGTAATAATAGATAAATCAAAAAACAGTCATTATATTCTTATATATTTTAACAAAAAAATTTCAGTTGTTTAATATTGATGAAATGTAACATTTTTACCTTGACATGTGCTGTATAAATACGCATGATTAGATCAGAGTGTATTATTATTTTACAAGACATCGAGAATCAATAAAACTTCTATATATTGAACAAGAATGAAATATATTCGCTAGAGACGGTTCATAAAACATGTATATAATTAAATACTGATTCAATGTACCAGGGTGATGGTGCTTCTTCCTTCGTAGTTTGTCCTGTTGTATTTCTTTCCTTCTATCTACAGATATACTTTAAAGAATAGGGCATTGTATGTCAGCTTTCAACATCGATGCTGTTGAAATTCATATGTTCAAAAGGAAATCAGGTTAAAACTAGACTCGAATATATAAGACATACAGACAACAACAATAAAACTCTCGGTTTCTTAGTACCTGCAGTTTCATTATACTAGAAGAGTTAGCAAACTATTACGTCTATACATGTTGATTACAAACCATAATTCCACGTTCGCGCTTACAACACATTTCCTTCTTTAGCACTTAAAATGTTTATGTATTGTACTTGTACATTTCTTAATAATTGGATGAATTTGAATTTGTTGAATTAATTTTAAGTTAGCAAACTTTCCAATATAGCAATTAGGTATCATCATGATTTTGATTGAAGCATTATCGCTGATTTTGTACACACAGTAAAGGTGAATTGTGACCCTGTTCTTTCAGTGAATAAAATTCATTAGAATGGGTGAGTCCTAGTACAACAGAGGATATGTATATGAAGAATTTAAGCAGATCGGGCAAGTCTCGTTTACATATTACGTGACATTGTTTATCGCCATAATTTCACCAGTTGAGGGAAAACTTGGCGCTCAGAAATAACATCCGTTAAAAATACAACTTACAAATAATGCATTTTCATAAATGTAGGTTAATGGCATCTATAGTTACGTCGAACACGCTTACCGAAATGTATTTCACGTGACACGCGTGGTTCAGGCTAGTAAGTAACATAATGAAAGGTTAGGCGAGTTCACACCAGGTAAACAACATCAGTTAATGGGGGAGGCCAACTTAACTTTTACATCTTTTATAAAGTGACATATGAGCGCATCATTTTTCTCCTTTCACAAACAGATATATTTTGATAAATAAAATAACCATCTGAAGAAAAAAATATCTTATCGCGCTCATATAATTTAAGGATTAAAGTATACGGGGAATGAATGTAAAGATGGAAGATATACATCATTGCTTATGCAGGAGTACACTGTTTACATTAATTTCCCGTAGACTTTCAGCTCCGCCCATCATTTTAAAGCCTTTCAAAATATCATGGCCAAAAACGGTAAGTATGAGATACTGGCTTAGTTTTATGGCACAGTGGAAGGAAGGCGGCGCGACGGTTGTGTGCAGAGATAAAATTAGGTGGAAATAGATGCACGTGATCAATTCCTAACCTTAAACCCATACTTCGTAAAACCATATAAAAGTGACGTTCTTTTGTCTACAGATCGAAACAATTCCGAGAGTTTGGGGAACTTACCATGTTAAAGTGACACGATAATTAAAAAAAGATGTTTTACTTTTTGAATATGACAACAAAAATAAGAAGAAATATACGAAATTTTATCATACGGTAGGTTTCACGCATTATAAGCCATCACCTATCAGTTTACAAGTCGTTAAAACTCATCCGAAATTACACATGTAAACGAACCGAGTTGTTCTGGACATTAATTTGATTGTCACGTGATTGCAATTGCTGTCTAAAAATAGTTACAGTGGGATTGACATATTGAGAATAGAATTTAAATTTGAAGTTATTAGATGTCGGTTTTAAGAAATATGCATTCATTGAGAGTGCATCTTAATAAATATAAAGTTCTTGAAGACATCAGGTTTCACCGAGAGGCCGCTGGCTCATGGTATATGTGACACTGCAGTATTTACATTCCCCTGCGCTTCCGTAGCTATGGAACGGAAGGGAAACTCAATATTTATGTGTTGGCCCAACGCTTAATTCTATTTTCCTCTTTTTAATTTGATTTATTTACTTTTGAACATGGCAATTTTTGAAAAGTTCATCTTTTCATATGATATATAAAATATGTGGAATTGGAAATCGTGTAAAAATTCGACATTTGGTAAATCATGGGTTTGTGCATCACCATGATTCTTTAATTGTTCTTTTAATACTAATTTTGAATATAATGTTTAAGTATTAAGTGCTTGTATCAGATCTCGGTACCATTCCTTGATAATATTCTTGTTTGTATTTAACTTTGAACATATAAACTTTAAACATTATCACTCAACAAAAAACAAATGTTGTCGCTACTAAACTTTGTGTATTTATAGCAACGGCAATTCTTTGAAGAAATAACATCCAATGATATCGCATATACATGTAGATACCGTATTAGTGCATATATCTCACTTTTTCTAGCTTGGAAATTTCGGGATGTTTGTGAAATCCCAATTATGAGCCTTAATGTTACTGAAATTGGTAATTTAGGTAAACATTCTGGTAAAAAAAAAAAGAAATGTGGGTTACTTTTAATGTATTTGGTAGCACCATGATAACAGCTTAAGGTAGAGATTGATAGATTGCCACCAAAAAAGAAAAACTACACATTGAAAGTTTTAGATTTTTATATATGTATGAATTGAAACATTGTTCTTAATTATTTTAAAATATTAGGCAAGATTATCAAGCTAGTTCTTCAAACTTGTTGATATATCAACATCCTATTGCCCCTGTGAATTTAAAAAAGTAAGATTAAAGAAGAAGATACGACCGTATAAGAATGGCTATAACAATTTATTGCAACACATATAATCATTTGTCATATATACATGTACGTTCAAAAATTCCTTTATACGAGTTAAAATTTGACATCTTTTGTCAATTTAGTAAGAAATGTATGAAAAACTGGAAACACCTTATCAAAGTTATATGGTCATCAATTTTCTCATTTTATTCCACAGTATGGTTAGTCAGTAGATATCTTAAATTTCTTGAAAAAATAATACCCCCAAATGAAGTTCAATTTAAGGCTGGCATAACTTTTATGAACCATTACCCTGTTACTTGATGCATTATTGAAGAAATATTGTTATTAAAGGGGAAGAAAACCTAATAATTTGAACTAATATAATTATGTAAATGAATAACATAAGTCATACTGTTTTGAATATAAACTTTATAATCAAGCTTCAGTGCACTTTTGAAGTTATAGAAATTGAATTTCCGCCGTTTACTGGAGGCTGACATGATGTAGAGGTCTTTTGTATTGAAACCCCTAATGTGTAGACCAGGTCGTGTGATCTTTACGCGATGACGCAGCCTCTAAATATAGAATGTTGAAACCCCCAAAAATCAATTATTATGACGTCAAACAATCTGTTTCTTTATCTTTATTTGACTAAAAGCAGGTTTATTCTTTTCACTCATTCAAGCAATTAACTTAACATAATTAATGATGTTTATGTTAACATGTCAAAACAGGGACGTATACACGTCCATTATCTAAGGAATAAATATGTATAAACAGTTATTTTTATTTAAATAACTGATAGCTTTAAATATCAATTATTTATGTTGTTGATTTAATAGATTTAATAAGAGTTTAAAGATAGCGATTCCACGATGCTGTTAAATTTTTAACGAACAAGAGTCTAAAGTTGATTTCAATAATCAACGTTGAAAAATGAACCTCGAGTCCATTTTCAAATTCAACCGGGTCAAAATTTTTGTTACACGGGAGAATAACTGAAAAGTATGTCGAACTTAGAATGCATCAAGATACATTTACAATCCTCTAAAGGGTCGAAATCATTACAGTAGACATTTTCTACGATGATTGGCATCTGTTGACAATTTCCAAAACTACGCCGGTATTCCTCTCACTCAAACCCTCGATTTTATATTATGACATGTGCACTTGTATTTGTCAAGTGTTGGAACAATCTCTTAATTAAGAACGGTCTCAAATCTATATTATTTTCGAGAACTTGTCAGTTTAAGCGAATATTATAATTAGCCTGATGATGTTCTGGGGTTTTTATTAAAAAAAATATCATGTTTAATCATAGTAAATGTTAATTAACTGATTAAGTGTACTTCATAACTATGTAAAGTTTCCTTCCCCTTTAAGCAATATTAAGAGAATCGGAAATATTGCTATAAATATGTGTAACTTCGTTGTAATTAACCATCTGAAATACAATATTTGATAATATAAAAGCAGATAATTTCCATCAGACCCAAAAATTGCTTTTGTGACCTTTTTGCATTTAAAGCTTAATTAATCATTTCATATTGTCAGATAACTTCATTGTTTTTTACCTAAACAATGAAGGAAGTTTCAAACTAAATTCAAATTGACTAAAATAATTAAATAAGACTTTAAATATAATTAAGGTGAATTCTATAATTTTTAAATATCAAATTAATATGAAATTGAATCTAGAATAAAACTCAAGTCAACAGAAGATCAAATCAAGATTATCAACATTTGTCAAAACACGTACTTCAAGGTTCATGAAATATATGCAAACATTTGTGTTCTATATCAGCATATACAGATATTTTAGTAATCTTTGACACGAACAATAAAAATCCTATTTTTCTGTACATGTGTCCCCAAAGAAAGTTTGGATAACGTATGATCTTCCCTTTGAGACCGCGCTCTTGTAGAATACTTTTCACACCAAGATTCCGATCTCTCTTGAACACAAGACTTAAATAGTTCAAACGAAGTCCAGATTCCCAAGACGTGGAATTTTCTTTTCTAAAATCACATATGTGTAGCTGGCTTCCAATCTCGTCACATGAAAAAGAAATGTGTCAATTTTTCGGCAATGACAGTGCAGTTTCTCTTCAAATAGCTGGTCTAAACTTTTAACATCTTTTAATCTTCTAAGACTATATATGCATCATAGTCATTACTAAGAAATGTCTTAACCGTGGTCTTTTGTAATTTTGAATTTCTCTTTTAGAGATAACTTTTCTTGCCAGTTTTAAAGTGTCGATGCATCCAATGATTGACTGTAGAAATGAAGCAAGACGTCCAAACTCTTCCAGTAATCTTGACAAAATTGGAACATCGTTTGATTAAGTATTGTACCAAACAAGTACTGGACAGCTCTTTGATTTACAAAAATCTAAAAATCTTAGGAAGGCTCGATGGATACTGACACTGTCTACCTCTTTTCCATGATGATACATCTGATTCTTCTTGAAACAGTACAACCCTGTAATATCTAGCTTTTTGGCTTATTAGCTGACACAGATCAATGTAATAATTAAAGAAACCCTTGCCATCATACGCAGAAAGCTGTTTTGCAGAGGATTGAATTGACTCAATATCCGGAGACGTTGGGCACTTGCGGTAGTCTCACTAGTCTGATAAGTCTCTCTTTTCTTAACAGTCTTCACCAAGTCCTGTTGGTAGTTTTTTGTGAAATAAACAAATTACTCAGTCTGTTGAAACAAATATATGTATTCCCCACTTAACCCAAAATGCATTTCATAATTTGATGTCAGTATTACATTGGTTTGAATGAAGAATGTAACAATTCTCTCTCTCTCTCTCTCTCTCTCTCTCTCTCT
>WFKH01011801.1:31577036-31598182 GCA_016163765.1 Magallana hongkongensis
ATACAATACAATACAATACAATACAATACAATACAATACAATACAATACAATACAATACAATACAATAGTAAACGAAGACACGTCTATTATCTATACTCATAATTAACCGGAAAACAATTATATACGAAATGTTAAAAGTATTATTTATAAAACATAAGAGGAAATAGATACGAGAAGTGTTCCAAAAATATTGAGATTTCATCTTCGCCGCGTGAAAATCGAGTAAATATCTCTACTGAAACCGTATTGACCCGTTAGATTTATCACTGAACCGCACCGGAAGAAAATTTCTTGTTAACAATTTCACTGACTTAGCTACAGTGTCCATTGCTTTATAACGTATTCGTTACACTATATTCCAGGTATGTAGCATCAGAAAAATGTTTGCCGCGAGAAAATGTTGTTGGGGGGGGGGGGGGGGGGGGGGGTAAAAAAAGTGTTTCCAGAAGAGGATTGATCGTCTAAAAAGTGAATCAAGCCCAAGGATGAGTATTTTTAAGGGCAGGGACCAATAAAAGGAACAAAGATTAATAAACTTGGGTGGAAACATCAAAGTGTCATTATTTTTGGAATATCCCTCGTACCTAAATATAAAATGATTTGCAGACATTTACATGTGTCTGTCTGTACCAAGCTTATCCACTTGATACCTTGATACATATCCGTATAACTAAAAACAAGTTAATTATTCGTTAAAGAAACAGAAAATTTAACAAAGTGAGAAATGGTTACCATTTATAATAATTATGTAAGGAATAAGGAATCGCTATTTCAGTATTATGAGGTGATCAAATACGGTCGGTGGTAATCAAATAGTTGATCATCTCATAATATTCAAGGAATGATTACTTATTGCTTTAGTTATATAATTTTCAGCAATTGTACGATTAAATATTAAAATAGTCATTGATGAACTGTATTGGAGATGTGCATTACAAAATCGATTTGTAGTGTTATCACAGACAAAGACTCTTGAAAAGTAAATATTTATTCATAAACAACGCAAATTTATTGTTTTGGTGGTTTGTTTTCAGCATTAGACATTGATATACACCAGATTTATGGAAACAACAATTCTTATTCTTGTGATCATTTTGTGGAAACATTCAGGTAAGTTATCATATAAGCATTTAGAAAAATTGTGTAATGTCAGCTGTCATTTTAAAAAATCGATACGGAGTATTCTACCAAATTTCCTGTTTTTACGATACATTTCGTTGATCTTCCACATCTTTTTTTCGCATTCACGACTGTATTTTTACAGCTTGTGAGCATTTCTTAAAGAAGCTTAGCAACTGCAATCAACTATACATTTCCTCCCCTCGTAACAGAGAAAGTCATTCTCCAAACAGTGACATACATGTACATGTAACTTGGGATGTTATAGTCTCAGAACCACTATGTTCATTTGTGCTGTCTATTCAAATAACTCAACTTTCTATGATAATAATGATAGTTGCACCAACTATCTGAAGGCAAAATTCTTTAAGTAACACATTAAAGCCACTTAGTTAAGAAATATGTTAGTTAGGTTTTACATATTGTTTGCTTCATTGAAAATATCAAAATACTAGATTGCCATGTATGATCCTTGGAGATTTGCATAGATAATTAAACAATGTGTCTTTCACTTACCCAATTTAAATTTCTATCTTAGATATAAGAAGTTAGTTCATCCCATGTTTTGTTTCACAGCTGTGAAGAAAAAAGGAATTGTATTGAAAAAGCGGGAGATGGAGTCAAAATAACATTTATATCAGACTATGCGCACGAAGAAAAGAAATTTGATCTCAGTGTTAAAAGTCGATAATTCAATGTAAACAGAATGATTTGTACTAATATAGTTAAAGCTGCATGGTCCGATATTTTGGCTATTAGAGTATCAAATCATTTTCCATACAAACCAATTATCTTAGAAAGTTATAAACTATCGCCAGGATAATCAGTCTCCTTTCAAAGTTAGATATATTCAAAGTAAATAATGATAATTTCTTTATGGGAACACAAAAAAAAACCCAAACCAAAAAGCATTATGGGAATGTTTAGAAAGGGAACCGTTTGGTTTCGTCTCCTGAATGATTGAGTTTATTCAACCCGATGTTATGCATCGATCCAATTTTAATCGAACCTGTTCCCTTTAAACGCTCTTAATTCATTACAAAGTTAAGATAATGACTTGAAAATTGGATGGAATGTAGATTTATGATTTTGACAGATTTGTATTCTTTAAAATTGCGTTGAACGGTGACTCTTGTTACTTAAAATTTTTACAAAAATTATCGACAATCTTGATGTTCAAACACCAACAGCGGAAAAATTTCTTTCTCGATTTGTTAGAATTTTGTACCACTTGAAAGCTTAATCATCCCTTTATGATTTAGACCTAAACGAAATTTCAATTAAACATTTTATGAGCGAGATTGAATGAAAATTAAAGCCTTTGTCAACTAAACACTGCTCCGCGTTCTGCAGAGTCCTCCGCGTTGGGAAAAGCCGAATGATGGGGGTGGTTAAATGTAGTAGGTTTATTATTTGAAAGAATTCCCCAGGTATCCGCAGTATCTTGCACAGATAGTGCTGCTTTACTTCGCCTGCAAATCGAACACGTGTGTCGTTCAGACAGAGTGCATATTGTCTGTATCTTAGGGTAGATCCCGACCGCACTACATCCAATACAGTGAATAAGTGATAGTAAATCCAAGAAAGTAACAACGTAATGTCGTTGTATAAGTTTCTACAAAAACACTCCGTTTTCTAAAGTCCATGCTGTCACTGTACGATCTACTACAGTGTGTGGTTTGCGCATGTGCGATGTTATAACAGTACGACACAGGAAAACGTTCTACAATGATTGAGGGTTTTTGAAATATGTGTGCCTGGATTTCAGTCTGTTTTATTTCGTCTTTCATTGGATATTCCTTAGCAGTGCAGTGGTTGTTATGTTATTTTTATTCAAACGCATTTCAACAAATCTTTCCGTCCAATGTAACGTGTGAATGAAATACGCGAATGCGGTGAAGCATGAATAGTGCTCTCGGCCTTATGTCTAGGGTGCGATGAGCGTAACAAGGTTAGCTTTTTAAAAAGCTAAGAAAGTCAGCGGAATATTAATTTTAGGTCAAACGTGAATACACAATTTTATTAAAATACAAGATATATAGCTTCCAGAACAAAAACAATATGTGGGTGTACATTTAGCACCCTTATTTTTATGACTGTATTGTGAGGAGACAAGCGTGTTGCGGTGTACATAAAATCTTATGTATGACTACACACCAACTTATTACTTAAAATTGTAACATTGCAAAGATTGCTGTCTGAATTTCATGGCCCCGTCGCAAACCACTGCCAATACATTTCCTCACCAATCTCCGGAACGTGACTGCAGCAGATACCAATGGACAGCCTTTCAATACGACGAATCGACGATGCGCAGTTTGACCTAGAAAATGACCAGTTTAATCAATTAATCAGGCTGACTAACAATAGAAATCAACAACTAATATGACGGTAGTCAGAGATAAAAGGGAAATAATGTGTATCTATGAATTCATGTCAGCTTTAGGCTACATATAAGCTTCACATAAGATTGAGTGCGAATATTTATGCGAATATTTATTCAAAGGACAAAGTCTAAATTAGTGATCCGTTTTGATATGGGCAATTTTGATCTGGAGAAATCTCATACAGTTGACAGTATCATGAACGTGTGGTAGACAATTTGTTTTGTTGTTTTTTCTGACATTGAAAAAAAGGGTATGTAGATATAACCCAAAGTTTTTACAAAAAGAAAGCACACCATTAATGGTACAATGTCGATGTAGTTTTCAAAGATAAAAATAATATTACAGGTTATCAGTTGTCATATCATTTCCAATAACTCTTAATTAAGATATCAGATGTACAATTGACCAAAAAATGATGCCTCGTAAGGTGTATATTCTATATACTCATTTGATAGGTATGAGTATGTAGTTTCTAAAAATATAATTTTTTCCCGCCAAATCACTACGCGGAAGTAACTCTAGGGCTGCAAATCATGCAGTAAAATACTTTTTTTTCTTTGACGAAAACAAGTGTAATCATGTTTAATATTTATCAAATAAAAACTTCCAACATATTTTAATAATAATAAAGTTGTGATATTAATTAATTCCCTTTATCAATATTTTTTTTTTTGAAAATTATTTCTTTTCACAATGACCATGACGACGTCACGCGATTTTATCCCCCCCCCCCCCCACCCCCGATGGCCGTCGCATTATCCGGTATTTTACTGTTTTTCTAAGTCTTTACGATTGAGAACTCGTAATTTTAGATTAAAAAATCTAAATTGTTGATGTTTTTTTTCATTCAGCAAATTGTTTGCACGAAAAATATTGTTACCATTATAAGGAAGTCGTGAATTGCAGGTGTGTAAAGCGTTACGAACAAAGTTTGCGGGAACCGTGTGAAATGTTTCGTCAGAATTCATTTCAAACCTCTTACTTGTAGAAAACAATATACATGGTATTATCTTTTAATTGAAATTGTATTGTTTTTCAACGAACAAAAGAATAAGTCAGTTTTAAATGGAGACTGCCAATAAGTCTGTCTATGATGTTTCTGTACCGGTAAAATTGTGAAATGCACAATGAATCAACACGCCAATTCTGTCAGCTTATTTCGTGTTGCTCTGCTTTGAATTTGTATTTCGTTTTATGGATTTTTAAGATGGTTGACGGTTTGTTATTGTCATTTTTTCATTCTACACGCTGTTGTTGTCTCTATAAAACCCTTTATATCCTAACATATTATCTTTATTTCAGTTTTGATTTTAAAAAAGCATAATAGCTAGGACACATCTATTGCCGTTGCAAAAGTGATTTTAATTAGGTGTAATAGATTAGGATTTTCAAGTTTTAAAAATGTCAAATATTCCACCGTTTTCTGAAAAAAAACTGGCACAAGAAATTTTACACAACTTTTACTGCTTTGAAACAAATAAAGATTGACGAGTAAAAAAGCTCCACTTAGTGTTTATAGATCATATTGTATATCTCTGTATAAATAACGTTATTACATGGTTAAACATGTTTTTCGTGGGAAACGAAACCGTATCTGGTTTTTACAATCCAATGGTTTTTTGTTTGTTTTTTTTGAAAATATTAATTTTATTTTTAAGAAAATAAAAATATAAAAAAAAAAGTTCAATGAAAACTAAAGCAGAGGAAAGTTTTATTGGAGTCTGGGACAGATCATTGAGAGCCTTTTCTGTTTAGAGATATCGAGGTTAATGAAGGATGTAAAAGTAGTGTTTTGTGTAATACCATTCGACAAGGTGTAAATATTTCTGCATTGATGAAACAACGTATATAATTTTTAATTAACATTTTACAGATGCTTGAGTCGATTGTTCGGCTATTAAATTATCAATAAAATTTGTTTTCATCTAAATTGTTCGCAAAAGGAAATAATTGCAGCTTAGAGGTCGGCGCAATATTACATTAAAAATATAAGTGTAAGTGTTTATGTGTTTTTCAGGAGAGTAGGATATCGAGAAATAATTAACGTATAGTTTTAAACATCAGAAAAATTCCTTAACATTTCAATTTTATTAGTCCCATATCGATGAAACCTGAGAACTAGAGTGTTCTTTTTATTACCGTTTCTCCGTCTGCCTGTCAGTCATTATGTCCGTACTTGGTTTTCCAGACTTTTTTGTTATGGTTTGGAGAAATTATTTGAGACTTGCAGTGTAGCTTTATAATAAGAAACTACAAATCAAGGTTGAATATTGCTAAGATTGGTCATCAAATAATAAAGATGTTAATTTTAAAGGACTTGTTTTTTCTAATAGAGTTCGTTCTTAAAGGTAAGAAAGTTTTACATGCAAGCCCAAACTTCTAAATTCTTTAGAGATATGGAATTCCATCATGCGTTTGACTTGAAAATGACAGAAAAAAGGTTTGAATCGTCGAGGAAAAATTAATTTTCAAAAATCAATCGCTATATATAATAACAAAAGTTCTGTTGTATGGGTCAGTAAATTGAAGTTAAACCCATTGCAGTACAATGAATAGACATCGAAATTTGGCGATATAAACAGTTTTACAATGTGTTGAAATCGCAATGTTGTGACATACTGTGAAAATAAAAAAAATCAAAGTACTCATTTTTTATTATTTATGGTTTGTCTTCTTATAAACAGTAATGATAATATTCTGCATTACCTATATAATAAACTTTTTTCATACCATTTAGCATTTGTTCAAGCATTCTGATTTTCAAATGCGCTCTTTTGTTTTTCTTCGAACAGATTCTGCGATTTGAAATTTCTTTGATTAATCTTTATCACCATTATCATAAAAACCTAGTTTTACGTTTTTAAAAATCAAAATAAGGAGACGGCAACCTGTTTTATACATCTCTGTAAGCAATACTATAGTAATAGATAATGTGTAGGAACGCAGCAGCTCGGAAAAAAACATGCCAAGGTGGCATGTTTGCACCCGCTTGAGATGCAGTTTTGTAAAAATCCCTATATACTATATGATAGACCATTGTCTAGAGAGTATATAACCACTTTTGTTTTTAGTGTGGCTCACCTGTCAGGTGAGATATTTACCTTTAAAAATAAATACCTCATAAGGAAATAATAAATCCCATAGTAAAAATAATTTTTCTACAGGAAATACTGAAAATCCTATAGGATTTTCTAAAAATCTATTACGCGTAAAATACATGATTATATTCCACTCAACAACTGGCAAAAAAATAACAAACACCTGATTTCCCACGAATATGCGCAATGAAGTTATTTTCGCTCTTCTCCATCAATATTAATGAAAAGGCATCAAATTCCTGATTACAAATTTTATTAATTTCTTTGTTTTTAGTATGAATTATTTGAAATACTTTGTGGAAAGTATTATTTCATAACCCTCAACATTTTTCTTAACTAACGCAATTTTATTTTATTTCACAATAAAACATAGCTTTACGCGTTCTAACAAAAGTAAATTTCAATTTACTAGTACATTAAAGTTACATGCAGTTCATGAAACATTGATTTGATATTTCACTATATATATATATATATATATATATATATATATATATATATATATATAATTAATGAGGACAGGTGTTTACAATTCAATTCAATTCAATTGCCACCTTTAAGCTATGTATGCTGCTTAAAGGGGGCTTAAAGGGGGCTGAAAGAAAGCGTAAAGATGGCTTAAAAGTGCTTAAAGGCAGCTTAAAGACTATATTTAAGCGACCTTTAAGCCACCTTTAAGGACGACTTATTGGTCCTTAATGTCCAAACTTCTTTAAGCCACCTTTAAGCCATTTAAAAAAAAAATCATAACAGCCTTTATTTAATATTCTGCTTACTTTACCAACAAAATGTATTAACTTTATGACAATTTAATCAATTGTAATCAATGGACAAATATATTTAACCTTTATGCGAAGTATTTATTTTAAAAAAAGCATAGCCGTGCGTCTGGACAAAAGACACACCTGTTGTGTATATCGTGTATATTCTGTGTTAGTTCCAGGGTTTTTCTGAGGTTTAACAAACAATAGATATTAATTTGACATACACAAAGAATTGAAAGCATGTCTAGACACACAACGCAGCGATTTGAACAAGAGAAATTGATTCTACATGAACATGTACGGTAGTTAGGAAAATAATGTATATTTTGTCGCAAGTTTCAATGATTCTAAGATAGAAAAAGTATTAAAAATGGTTTTTGCTCTGAAAAATTAAAATGAAAAAAAAGTTAAAGACGGGTATGGATCCCGGGTCTTTTCGTTTACTAGCATCTGGTCTCCTCCACTACACCGCGGGAGCACATATGTTTGTGGGTCTTTATATCTGATAAATCATTGGCTATTGAATCAATGTAATGTGTGTGTAATTTTTACTAAAAAGATTTTTACTTCCATTCAGTTTGTAACAATCAATTATACCTAATTACATGCATGCATGTATTTAGAATGAATTATAACTGTACTTGGTCTTCAGTAAAAAAAAATCCAGTTTTCATGATCACGCCGCCGTTCCCGCACTTAATAATTTTAATAATAATGATTATTATAAATTTACAACAGATCTAGAATAACAATATAAATGATATATGTTTAAATGTTTAATTGTATACATGATTTTTAAACTATCAATTCTATAGCAAGCAATATCACTAATTACTGGTGACGTATTTACTGAATGTGGCAATTCCAAATGATGTATGATACATGTACTGTATATGATTTATACCGGACCTGGTATGTGACACATTCTATTACCCCTTATAAATATATATTAATGAAAGGCCGAAAATTTTACGAACGCCCCCTTTTTTTTTTTACCTGTACAAACTTCAAATGCCGCTTGTCAATCAAGTTTGAAACAATAGCACCCAGTTTGATTGACGTGATCGTCCGAGCGTGATCTGGCCAGGTCCGCGGATTTCTGTTTACTAGCAATTAACAACGTTATCTTTGATATCTTCCGTCATATATTTAAAGAGGGAATTAAAAATTGAATTTTTAACATTACCAGTATTAAAATTGATTATGAAAAATAATTATTCAGTGATTTAAAATACGCAACATTTATATTTGAATTATGTTGAATGTATGTGACCTAATAAATTCCACGAAGATGCATGAGCAGCTCCAAAACATATAAAATTTTCTTTTTAAAACAAACTTAAGTGCTACTAAAGCTATTATTACTGGTAATGCACTCAATTGGAACTTGGTGCTTGAAAACGTCACTCCATGGAAAACGAACTCCATTGATTGTCGTCGTATACTGGCTGCCTTTACATTCCACATTCTTACTGATCGTATGGTTTTCTTATACAATTATAATTGTTAAAATTAACTTC
The DNA here is from genome assembly GCA_016163765.1 of Magallana hongkongensis. NCBI lineage: Eukaryota > Metazoa > Mollusca > Bivalvia > Ostreida > Ostreidae > Magallana > Magallana hongkongensis. The sequence goes on from WFKH01011801.1 coordinate 31,585,926, forward strand.
TTAAACAATGTCAAGTGCTAAACACAATGTACTGAGTTATATTTTTTTAGCAGAATTAATGAACTGCCTTTTTTCAATTGTGCTTTACACACGTGTGCTTAGAGAAAATTCGGACGACATGTAACATTTCCGTATAAAATCGCTTCGTATGGTCATTAAAACAATAAGATATTTAATCTAAGACCAATTCCGACTAATTAATTATTTCCTGTGTATTAATTTGCTTCCTATGTATAGCGATTAGCAGCGTTCACGACCGTAGGTAGACTGCAAGCCCCGGAGGCTTTCACACCTCTAATAATTAAGCCCCGCCCTCACCTGAGATTTACCACACGATAAAAATGTTCGGCCTTTAACCCCCGTTTATGATTACTGTAATAAATTAGTCTCTAGATTTTACTCTTACATACATGCATCTTTGATTTTTAGACGTAATATTTTTAAAACCCAAGGTGAGGAAATAATATATTGAGAATGAATTACAAATCCAAATAAAACTTTTATTCAATGGACTTATCGTATACACGTACATACTAAGATTTTCACACCTTTAGGAACCCTGGCGTGCATCTGGGCACAAGACACACCTGTTGTGTATATCTTGTATCTTCTGTGCTAGTTCCAGGGGTTTTCTCAAGTTGAACGAACAATAGACTTTAATTAGATATACACAAACGAATAAAACCATGTCTAGACAAACAAAGCGCCAATATCCAACCCGATATAACAAAGACAGTTGAGAGTCTTTCCATCTTTAACATGTATCTAGCAGATCTAGAATTAGATCTAGAAAAAAATTAAAATTGAAAAAAAAGAATACGTATCATAAACTGATTATTAAATTAAATAATGTATCATTCATTCATTTTTTTTTATTTTGTTTATTAAATGGATAAACTTGATAAAAAGAAAAGAAATAAACCCATTGTCGTAGTTAGTTTGTGCAAATGCGTTTTCTTTTACGGAAACAAATTCTGAATAAAAACGAATTGATGTGGATCCGGTTCAATGAATTTGACATCATGTGCCAACAGTTAAACAATTGATGGTTTTAGACTAAGTATTATTTAGTCAAATATCAAATATAAATTAATAATGAGAGAAAGATAGAGAGAGAGATATATATAGCCTTCATCAGTTAGTTTATAATAGAAAACAAACATACTTTAATATAATTTCATGCGGAGATTCAGAGACAGGGATGCGCTTGCCGCTACAATAATTTTGAAAAAACAATGAAAGATCGTATATCATTTAAGCCACCTTTACGCCACCTTTAAGGATTTGCTTACAGATGGTTTTTCGCTCTGTGTTCAGGAACGTAATTGATATGCAACGAGGAAAGAAAAGGTTTATGAAGACAATCATATAATCGCATTGATATACCGGAGTAATGTAGATGTACCTTTCAAAGATAATACTTATCTTACAGGTTTTCATTTTTCATATCATCTCCAATATCTTAAAGTAAATAAACTAAAATTGAATGCCAACGCAGTGAAAGTATAATTTTTCTACACGCTTTTTGTTATTCCTATACAACTCTCTATATCCATATATATTCTTTTTATTTCAGTTGTGATATTGACTAGCTTATTAGCTGGTGTTATATGCACATCAGTTTTCGTTGTAATAGTGATATTGATAAGAAATGGCAGGTAAGTATTTTAAAAATTTTATAACGTCAAAAATTATATCTTTAAAAATAGCACAACTAAACAATACTTTTATAACTTTGAAATAGAAAAAAAAATTTAAAAACCACATGTGTAGAAATGTTCAGCTTACTGTTTATAAATCTTATTTATATGTATATCTATAACAGTTATAAAAAAGTATGAACATGGTTAAAAACGTTTTTTGTAGGAAACTTCCATCAGTCTTGTCCCAATTATCCAACGGTTTTCAAGTTTTCTAGAAAGATCGATTTTATTTTTAGGGAAATGAAAATGTGAAAATCATTTAATGAAAACCAGTCTGAAAAAAGCCAACCCCTACCATTTCTTTTGCTTACAGAGAAGCAGAAGGGGCTGGCTAAAGTCAGACTAAATAAAAACTACAGAAGTTTTGTTGGAGTAAGAGACTTTATTATTGAACCTAGCTTTTCTGTTTACATATATCGAGGTTAAGGAAGGATGTAGTATTTTGTGTAATTTTATTCGAGAAGGTTTTAAGTGTGTATATCCTCTAATTGAATCATCCTATAAATATATTATTGCAGCATAATTTTAAGTGTTTGTGCTTTTAAGAGCAGAGGTTATTGAGAATTTAATATTGATCGATCAAAATACGCAAGATTTGTTCATGGTATGCTTGGGTACAAAATAAGTGGTACCTTCTTTTCGGAACATCGTATATTAAAAAACGAGAAGTTTTTTCCAAATATACATGAATGTGAAATTCTATGTGTTACACTTATGATACCTGAAAAGAATGGAATGGAACTGATTTCAGCATATTTAGAGATGATAAAGTTGATTTGTCCTCCTATAAACAACAATCATTCTGAAAGTATTGCATAAGCAATACACGTCCCCTACCGGCACCCTCAATAATCATTTAATGTACTAAAAAGGTTCTGAGAAAATTCGGGAAAGTATTTTTTAAAGGACAAACCCAATTAGTAAACAAATGAACGTTGAAATATATTTCTTTATCATCTGTTGATCAACCCAAATAAAAGTTAGATTTGATCTTTAGTTTCTCAAAATAAAGCTTCACAGCAAGTTTTAAATCAATTCAGAAAACCTAACAAAAAAGTATGGAAAAAGAAGTTGGGACAGAATGACCAACAGCGATAGAGACTATAGCCCCCTCCGGTTTTACCAGTAGGGGAGAAATAATGATAATAATCTCTATTATCTATGCGTGAATTTTTGTTACGTGTGTATCATATATAGGCCTACCATACATTCAAGTGAGCGTCGTAGTTTATTAATAACCCTTTTTGTATTATTGTTAAGCAGATTTTGCGATCTTAAATTCTTTGATTTCTACAGTATCGCCACAATCATAAAAAGATAAACTTTTTTTGTTACAGAAATAAAAAAAATAAAACAGCAAACCGCTCCATTCAAATGCCTCGAACATCTCTGTATGCAACAATAGAAAATTTAAACGAATGCAAAAGCTCAGAGACAAACAACTGTATCGCCCATTTTGCAGAAACTGCAGTAATAGAAAAAAGGTGGGACTCTAATTGCTGAGAATATTTCATGCATTAATTAGATATTAATTAGAACTGTACAAATATGATTTTTACCTCCACAAGACTCATTTCAAATGGGGCAAATGTAAATTTCTTAAATTAAACCAACTAAAATGAGTTTAATGCCACTTAGAAATAAAAAAAAAAGAACATTTTAGAAGTGTTGATAAAATCTCCATACAAGTACATGTATAATCAAAATGTAAAACTCACATATTCACTGTAAATAATACATTTACAAATTCACTGTAAATAATACATTTACACAATCTATGTACAATACTCGTATGTTAATTTGTTTCTGAAAAAATTCACAATGACAACAACTCCACTCACCTCTCAATGAATTCATTTCTTATTTTAGATTTGACAGGTTCAATAGGTATTTTAAACTTTGCATACATTCTCCTATAGATAATTGATCCCAGAGAACAATGCTCTTCTTTCATATGCGTGATAAGTTCGAGAAATTAACAAATCGTTATCTAAATTTGCATACGTTTTTCAGTTAAATGAAAGATGTTAATTTGATGTTCCAAACAATTTCAAATTGTTAACATACCAGAATTACTAGGATGTTTATAATTTTGAATTTCATTTGTTAAGGGTCACTACATCTATTAATTTGACTACTTTTGAATACCTTCTAATTACCATTTTGTAGAATCTTTCTTTTTTTACAATGCAAGCTATTTATTGTCAATTTATTGTTAAAACGCAAACGAACCACTGCAAACATTTTTACTGAATGTTAATTCCCTTCTCATGCTCCATCTTCGTTTGCCTGAAGGGATGATGAGTGGGTGGGTTAAATACGCCCCATTTTCCCTACAAGCATTTAAAGAGACACGGTGACTCAAAATATATGTTTTACTTTTTGATTATGACAACGGAAATAAGTAGAACTACTCAAAATTTCATCAAACGAAAGGTTTCACGCATCATAAGTTATCACCTATCAATTTACAAGTCATTAAAACTCATCCGGAAAATGCACATGTAAACAAACCGAGTTGTTTTGGACATTGGTATTGTGTCACGTGTTTGCGATTTCTGTCTAAAAATAGTTACAGTGGAATTGACACACTGAAAAAAGAATTTGAATTTGAAGCTATTCGATGTCTATGGTAAGAAATATGCATTAATAGAAAATGCATCTTCATAAATATTTAGTTCTTGAAGACATCGTGTTTCAATGAGAGGCTTCTGGTTCATGATGTATGCCACGCAGCAGTATTTACATCCCCTTGCGCTTGCGTGGCTATGAAGCGGAAGAAAAACTCAATATTTATGTGTTGGCCCAACGTGTAATTCTATTTTTCTCTTTTTAATTTGATTTTTTTTACTTTTGAACATCGTAATTTTTCAAAAGTTCACATTTTCATATGATAAATAAAATATGTGGAAATCGTGTAAAAATTCGATATTTTCTAAATCATGGGTTTGTGCGTCACCATGTCCCTTTAAATTTTGACTTTGTATTTTTAGATGCATTGGCGCTGTTCCTGGAAACAAAAATGATGTGACAAATACTGGAATATCCCAAATTTCAGAATGTGAAGCTGAGAAAACAAGGGTTTCTTTGGCTATTAATACAAAATGTCTTGATTCAAACCATTCCGAAACCCCGCAACAAGATAATAACGAGGTCAATCCATATCGTGATAACCCAGGCTACGATATCTTATATAGACCCCGATCACTTCTATATGAAAAGCAATGTAATGTTTATAAAACACATTTATAAAGCTTCTTAAAATGAAACATGTTCCATCATACTAATACCTAAAGTTAAGTGAAGAAACATATTAAGGAATGTTAGGTTGCACTTTATAAATATTTACAAGTGTGTATGATGTATGTTTAGATGCAATTTAATTAAAATAAAACTTTCTTCTTTTTCTTTGTTCCTCTATTTGACGCCCGTCATAAGAGCGACATTAAAAGATAAACAAAGAGCAAGATAGAATGTATAATTTTTTTTCTAAGTACAGATGTGTAAGAGCATTTTTACATTGTCAAAGTAAATCAACCAATTGGTGTTGTTTTGCAGAAATTTGATATTATTAAAAATATAAAAAAAACCAATACAACAGTGAACAGTTTATGAAGAGAAATTCAATAAGCCATTAACATGTAAACATGCATTTATTATACATTTCACATTTGATATTAATGTTAACAAATAGAACATGACTTTTGCACAAGTTAAAAATGCATAATCGTACAACACTAAATCTCCTATTGTGCACATCTTTCTTAATGTTGCGTCTCTCCGCAAGATTGCATAAATCAATTTGACTCAAAATAAGAGTCATTTGAAAAATATGTAGAATAGTTACTGTATTGATACATGTATCAAACTTGGTTTATCATAAAAAAGGTTATATATATTGTTCAGCAATTGTCTGCATCAGATTTCAGGTTATATTATCTATGGTTAGTTGAAAAAGCCTAGTCTACAATTTTGAGAAATATAATCTGCTTACAACTTGATGTTTTAATCATTTTTCCAGATGGCTAGGAAACTATATATTTTATATTCCTTTCATTTGATGTATGCCATTGTTGTATTTTGCTTTCCATCGTGCATTGTTTTCCATGGGTGTCAGGTTCAGCAATTGTCTGTCTGGCTTTGCTACTCGTATATATTTTTGGTGCTGTATGTATCAACTTTTTACAATGGTACTCAATATTTTACCAAGGCAACATTTTGAGTGGTGCTTCAACCTTTCAGGTTGATGGCCTTTTTTATGCACCACTTTTGTTTCCATTGTATTTCATTAATGGTAGTTTTTTAGCATGTTAACTAGTTTTAGCAATTTTGCGGCTGGGAGACCCCTTTTGTTCTATACTCTCCAATTTGTTTTCTAGTCAAATGTTTGGGGATCTTCCAGCTACTTTTGTTTATGTTTATATGTTCTATTATTTTTGCGTCATTTTTAAATAAATGACAATATTTTAACAATCAAGAGGTGTTATTGTCTTTATTCAAATGGAAACAAACAAGCGTCAATGTTGCCTTGAAAAGTTAAGAAGGGGTTTTAACATAAATTAAATATGGTATACTTGAAGTCTTATAGCATCGAACATGTCTAGAAATAATTTCGGAATCTTAGCCGATTGCAAACAGACCTTACAGTTTGCAACATGCATAATGTACATCTATTTGTAATACACGTATATAAGAGCTAGTTTTTGCATTTAGAAAATACTAACTACTTTGTTAAATTGTCTGATTAGTGGACCCATTGAGATGAAATTGTTCTTACGTCGCTTTCTTTTGAATGAATAAATCTCATAATAATCATACATCTGTACATATTATTTTTTACCATTCTGTTTGTCTTTTGTATATTTCATTTTATTCTATGGTGCAATGATATCTTCTGATCTTTTTTTATGCTAGTACTACTGTACATTGTACATGTAATAAAACATCGATAAAGACACAATCGGTCTGAACTTTGATCTAAGCGAACTACTCATTGATATCAAAATGATTGACAAAGAGCCAATATAAAATAAAATTTACGGTGATATTAATGTTTTTAGCAACTTTCAAATATCAAATACAGACGCGTTTCTCTTTCATTACTTAGACATATTCCGACACAGCGAGAAACATACAAGAACTATATGCCAGAGGTTTTGGATAGCGCATTTGCTGCAGTAAAAGATAAAATAGGCGTACATTATCTCCATTTACCATTTTTTTTTTCAGGAGAGGTGACAAATAAACGTTTCTTGCTAGGTAGATTCCCTACATTTTATTGTTTTATATTCTCTTGATGCCATACATTCTTGCTATATATGGTATTTATTTTTAATTTTTTTCTCTGGTAATAAAATATAGTAGTGTCTGACCAGTAGTGATCTATTCTTCATATCATGATTATGTTGTTTATCAATTGTTGCGAATATTAGAACCGCCCGAGGCATTCAAATAAATTAATTTTATATTACAATGTATGATACTTTCTGAAAATGTACATTAAAAGATTATAAAACCTCTTTTTTAACGTATTTTGTAGCTCATTAGCTTTTATATCAAAATTTCCGACTATGGTTAACTCGCATTAGTCAATATTTTAATGAACTACGAGATACTCTTGTCTCATGCTACATGTACCACGACCAGATAGGAGAGAATCGTACATTATTGGCCGTGGTTTGCGACGATGTTATCAAAAATGTAATTTCATTGCTCTAGAAATGCTTTAAAATTAATTTTGTAGTAAAAATCAAACATTACTTATATACTAGCGGAAAAATAAACTGTGCATTATAAAATTTAGTATAATTTTTCTATATCTATTGTTTGTATTTATAAAATTTAAACAATCGATAATGGTATTGTTTTTGACAATATCGGATGGTAACCGTCCGGGTGCACGGACTTTTTCATGGTTAGTGAGCACCTGTTGTTTATTGAAGAATTTGTACGCACGAGTTTTACGGGCCAATACTGTTCGGAATAAGAACTGTAAAGGATTTGTTTAAACTTTTTTTGTTAAGGAAATCACTTTAGTTTCAACAAAATTTACCCCTATGTCATGCCACGACTCAACGTAAACCAACGTAATCGTGCTGTTGGGATGCTGCAAGCTGGAATGGCACAAAATACTGTAGCAAGACACTTTGGGGTTCATCGGAACACCATCCAGTCATTATGGAGACGTTTTCAACAATCTGGCAACACCCAGGATCGACCGCGTTCTGGGCGACCTCGTGTGACGTCACGTCAACAGGACAACCACATTAGACTTGTGCATCTGAGAAATCGTTTCCAGACTGCCCGTAGCATTCCAGGGCTTCGACCAGTTAGTCCAAGAACTGTGCGTAATCGTCTGCGCGAGCAAAACATCAGACCAAGACGTCCAGCGGTGCGCCCAGTACTGCTTCAACGTCATCGTATCGCCAGACTAGCGTGGTGCACACGACATCTGCGATTCAGAATACAGGACTGGGTCAATATTCTGTTCACTGATGAATCCAGATTTCATTTGGATAGCAGTGACGGCCGTTGTAGAGTGTATCGTCGCGTTGGGGAGCGTTACCAGGACGCTTGTGTTGTGCAACGTCAACAATTTGGTGGAGGTAGCGTTATGGTGTGGGGTGGAATATCAGCACGTGGAAGGACCCCTCTACAAATTGTCAATGGAAATCTCACCGGCGTACGCTATCGAGATGAAATTATTCAGCGTCATGTGAAACCCTTCATACAGAGATATCAAAATCACATCACTCTGCAGCAAGACAACGCAAGGCCACACGTTGCACGTGTAGTCAGGGACTTGTTTCTTCAACAGAATGTCGATGTCTTGCCTTGGCCAGCTGTTTCCCTCGATTTGTCGCCGATCGAGCACGTCTGGGATGAAATGGAAAGATGTTTGCGTCGTTTACCAAATCAGCCAGTGACATTGGCTGATTTAGGCCAGGCTTTAACCAACATCTGGAACAACATCCCTCAAGCATTTCTGAACACTTTAGTGGCATCAATGAGGCGTCGCTGTCAAGCATGCGTGAACGCAAATGGTGGTCACACGCGTTATTAATTTTGTTAATTCAATTTCAAATAACAGTGACTTTCGAGTGTGCTGAAATTGACGTTATTCGACGTTGACATTAATGTGTTATGAGATGTTGTTACGAATACATGTGTTAACAGTATGACAAAAAATAAAATTTGTTCATTGTAATTTTTAAATGTTTTTTCATATATTAAATAATGCACAGTTTCTTTTTTCCGCTAGTATAATTAATACATGAAAAAATTCTTTCTTACTTTTTTATTCGTGCCACTCAAACAAACGTAAATAATTTATAAAATAAACACAAACACGTATATCAGGATGTTAAGCAGCTCTGATTGTGCAGTTAACTTATTTCGAAAAACAAAAAGACAAAGAAGAGCAATTAAAATGACTTGTATGTGGAGCAAACTCTTTTAAAACGCACTAAAAAGCAAAGGTTTAGTGTGTAATACGTTATCAGTTTCAAACAGGAGCAAATGGATTCGAAAACCACAGTATGTTGATCCGTAAAACAGGTTCACACTCTATAAAATTAACAGTATAAAGAAAGGAGAATTGATAGGTGATTCATCAATTGTAATTTAAGCTGGACATTGCAAAACAAGGTGTTTAAAAAATCTTCCTGCAAGTTGTTTATATGTGTATCATGTTCTTACAAGAGACAATTATTATACAATGTATGTTCTAAGAAAAAAAATCAGTTAAAATTCTATTGAATGTGACCGTTAGTTTTACATGATACATGTATTGTAAGATTTATTTGATTATATATTTATAAAACTCTACTAATCTGTTTTTCTTGCTTACAAAACTGGTACATACTTTTCCTGTATTATTAACTATTTTTATTTTATTCTAAATCGTAGTGTGCCTTGTTAAATTGTCAATTTTAAGTCTACACATGGCTCTTGAAAATGTGTCTATGAAGAGTGTGTTATTTTTTTTAAAAGAATGCAAGATTTGTTCTTGTTTTTAATAAATATTAACTACAGTTTTCTGTACATCATAGGAGAAATGTTGAAACAAGATAATTATAATGCAAAGCATCAATTCGGACGCAAACTTTTCAAAACCATTTCAAAAGTATTAATTAACATTTTTTATAATAAAAAACACACGACTTTCTGCAGAAGTAAGCTCTCTCTCTCTCTCTCTCTCTCTCTCTCTCTCTCTCTCTCTCTCTCTCTCATGAAAACGAAAATACTCGATCAAATTAGAAAGTAATAAAAAACGCTATAGAATGAGATTTTTTAGGAAGATATATTAATTGCTATTTATAATTGTATAAGCATTCAAAGTAGCGTCATTTTTTTATATTGTGACATACATGTAAATACTGAATGCTGAAAAACTTCAAGTGAAGTAATAAGCAATGGGAGGTAAACCGCGATAGTCAAATTAATAATTTTGATCGACTGTGCTGTCGGTAAAACATTGTATCTTAACCAAATATGTGTAAACTTATTCCATTAGGCGTGCATAACTCAATATGCTCAGCATATTGTTTAGTGCGTGGACCCTGAGGTCCACGCAGAAAATATATAAGCGAGGTAAAACCGGATGCGAAGGGGAAAAATTCAGTTTGCGCATAAGCTAGCCTGGTTCCTGTGCGGGAATATCGGTAGGCCAGGGAACCAGTCTAGCAACGTTTATCTGAATCGGGATCAGGATTCCATGCCATGAGCTCATGTTAAAGTTCAAAGGCGTTCAGATTGTAAAGTTGTCGGTAAACAGTACAGAGAAAACGTGTTCCTTTGAAAAAGAAATGATCGGCACGTGATATCAACTGTTAGCATCATGAAATAAGTTTATGTTATGCCGAAACTGCAACATGCTTTAAACAGCAGAAATCGCAATGTTTTGTTGCTTTCCGAAAAAGCTTTACTTTTCCTTATAGTAGTTTTTTAAAATTTAAAAATTTACACGAAGCTGTCAGTCACTACATAGTTAACAATGTAGTGCGAGGCAAAATGTGTGCGCAAATAGTGAAATTGTCTAATACTATATATGTAATCTTCACTAAGATCATTCATAATTATGCAAAAGTATGAACCCTTTGAATTCTGAGGTGAAAGGGTCACAGCTGTGCGTGATACAACGTACAAATTTAGAGGTTAAAGGCGATATCCAGGCTTGCTTCCATTATTCATCATAACACTTTTGCAATTAGACGCCTTCCCTGCACATGTCATATTAAAATAAAAGCATAGGGTTAGGGTCGGTGTAATCTCGGATAACCTTAAGGTATCTCACTCCTGAATTTGGTTGTATCAAGAATTTTTCAAGAAGTATATCAATGAAATCTATAGAAGAAACACAAATATAAAAAACAAAGAAAATGTGGGTCAGTGTTCATCCCCATCTAATTTGACCTTTTTGCATTAAATGCATTTTTTTTTTTGCTTATTGACATTTGTTGCCAGTATTTCGAATATTCTGATTAACAAAAAAATATATTAATAGTAGCGTAATTTTTTTATGACCTTCTCTGATTTATACTTTATTAAAATTAAGAAAAATTAAAATATTACTGTGGAAACATCATTGTTCGTTGGGGAAGAATGTTCGTGGCTTACGTGGGTAACCCTTGCCCACGAATTTACATCCCCACGAACCTATACACAATCATTTGTTTAATATTTATTAAAATTATCCTGATTACACTACCAACGAAATTACGAACCACGAAAATTTTGGCTACCCACGAACATTGACCCCCACGAATTAAAATGATTCCACAGTAGTTAAAAATATCGTATTAAACAATTTTAAAATATTTCATGCATGACTCTTACAAATGTTATGAACAAAAAAAAATTACTTTATCGAAGCATGAAAAAAATGTCTCATTTCCCTATGTACACTTTCTAACGCAATCACAAATATAACGGCCGCTGCTGTGGCCGATAATAATAATGCAAGCTGGACGTTTAATATATTTGGCATCGCCTTTGCTTGGCTAACGGATCCAGAATCTTTGTTCCTTAAGGCTTGACACAAGTGAACTCCAAGTTGCTAATATTCTGCTTACTTAAGTTACAGTTATAGCTTTTATGTTGCTAAGAGATTGAATCATTACGCTTTAATTAAAATTATTTCCTTCGTTACAAGCAACATAAGTTTTTGACCTTCATTTTGATTTGGGAAAAAAAACAACAATAAACAACAGCTTTATATTGCACTTTAATGATAATGATGCCAGGTAAATATTTAAATATTGCATACCAAAACGCTTCAAACGTAGCTATAATTTTGTTAATTAACATATGTTGATCTTGTTAACTACGATTAGATAGGATAAACTAGAAACGAGCTCATTGCAGACCAACGACTAGGTCTTCCGTCGCAGCTGCGTCATACTTGTGACGTAATACAAAATTGATACCTGGCCATGATACAATGTTATAAGTATAGACCCTTAGTAAAAGAGACATGCTTTCGATATACATAAGAGTTTGTTTCATGATGATTTCTTTGTGAAATACAATTGCTCTCGAGCCATATACATTAAA
>WFKH01011801.1:31612326-31632233 GCA_016163765.1 Magallana hongkongensis
CCAGGGGCCATGAATTTCACAATTTAGGTAGAGGAGTTAGTGGACATCATAACCATGCATTTAGTTTTTTTGCCCAGATATGTGGGAGTAAAGAAGAAGATTTTCTAAGATTTAATTCATTTTCACTATATGGCTATGCCTAAACCCCTGTCCCAGGGGTCATGAATTTCACAATTTAGGTAGAAGACTTCATGGACATCCTAACCATTCATTTAGTTTTTAACAAATATATATGGGAGTACAGAAGAAGATTTTCTAAGATTTAATACATTTTTTATATGGACATAATGGCCCTGCCCTAGAGCCTGAACCCCTGACCAAGGGGCCATGAATTTCACAATTTTGGTACAGGGCTTCATGGACATCATAACCATGTATTTAGTTTTTAACAAATTTATATGAAAGTAGAGAAGAAGATTTTCTAAGATTTAATACATTTTTACTATATGGCCATATTGGCCCCACCCTAGAGCCTGAACCCCCGCCCCAGGGGCCATGAATTTCACAATTTTGGTAGAGGGCTTCATGGACATCATAACCATGCATTCAGTTTTTTCCTAACATGGGAGTAGAGAAGAAGATTTTTGAAAATTTGGCTATTTTTAGCATATTTGGCCCCGCCTGTGGCACCCCGGGGGTGGTAGAGCCATGAATTTCACAATTTAGATTCCTCTTACCATAGAGTTGCTTTATGCTAAAAATGGTAACAATTTGCCTTGTAGTTTTCAAGAAGTTAAAAATGTAAAATTGTTAACGCACGACGCACGACACACAGACGCACGACGCACGACGACGGACGAAAACAGATAGCAATAGGTCACCTGAGTTTTCTCAGGTGATCTAATGAAGTTTATTTCGCATTGTAAACTATAAATATACTACTAGAATTAATATGTGATGCAGAATTTTCAGACTAGAGGTGACCCAAAATGGCTACCCAAAACCTAAGGAGCGAACCTCTTTAAGAACAAGGAGAAAAATGGAATTAACATCACAATCAACACCAACCAGTTAAATAAAATTATTTGGCTCACAGTGCAAAATACAAATACCGGTTACAGAATACAAATTAAAAAATCTTAATTACTATGTTGATACTAAATACAACTATAATCAAAGGTATTCAATACAAAAAAAATTTGAAAATTGTTCTATTGGCCATTTGTAGAAGAAAGTTATCTTTTCTATAGGTTGAAAAGTAAAAAGTATCTGCAAGTTTGTTTTTCAGTCTGTGAGTATATATTCTTAAGCTTATATCGCCTAAAATCTTCTAAATTCAGAGTTAAAAAAAATCAGACATTCTTCGCAGTGAATTTTAACACAAGTATATATATATATATATTATATATATATTTCTCTAAAAGAAATATACGTTGTTTTGTGTCAAGAGTAAATATAACCGAACAGCGTATATTGCAGGAGATATCTGCTTTTCGTCTCTGGTAATCCGGTATCATATCAAAATTTTCCAGAACTGTGACTTTACTATAAAGGGTCCGACATGAAGTGTCTGATGAAGCTGATTAGAAAGCCTGTGTTAATTGCAAGTGTAATGCTTTATTTGATCCAAACCAGTAGGCGTACGGTGAAGAAGTGTTGATTTCACGTTGATAACATATGACGTTTTCGTGCGATATTTTTTTGCCTTAAGTTTGTATTCGGGATAGAATTGATGACACTATCGCTAAAGGTTTGTTCATTGAGACGAGGCGGTTATTCACGGACTTTGCGTTCTGTTTGGTATTTTCTAAAACTTTGATAAACAAACTAATTAAACTAGCGACCAAAAATTAATATCTTCAACTATTTTTTTAATTACTGAAGAGATGAACGCGGAAACGTATTTAAAAAAGATTGTTTATGCTTAGAAAAAAGAGAAAAATTGTTGAAATAACATTTAGAGATTAGAGGTGTGCGGTTTTTGCAATTTAAACAATAAATCGAACTTTATAATTATAACCAATGATTTAATTGCTTCAGTGAGTTCGACACAAAAAAGATTTTATACTAATTTAATTTTGATTAATTAAATAACTATTGAGTAATATATATAGTTCAACCTTTGGAGGCATTTTCGATTTTTGTTTTTGTTTTACCCGTTTTCTTTTACTTTTTGCTCAGCTTTAAAATGTTCATTAATGCCTTTGTTACAGAAACATTGGTCATTAAATCTGAAGAGACATAGAGGACAATAAAATGTTTCACTTCGAGCATGTAAATGTATTAAATAAGAACTGTACTGAAGTACTGTATATGCTTTGTTCCACAATGAATGGGCGTGGTGCATGTATATACACGCAACACAGAAGATAACTTTACTTGTAATGGATAAACATGATAATGTTGAATGTTAAATAAGGTCATATCATGACCTAGAACCATTTTTTAATTGCCACGGATACTGTAAAATTTTCAGTTTATAATGAAATTAGCATGTTTATTGAAGAATTCATTTTCAATTTGTGCTCTTGTTCCAAGTTACAAATCTACATGAGTTCCATATGCTTAATATTAGATTAGCTTAAAACAAATTAGGAATAGGTATTCTAAGATGATAATACATGCAGCATAATCATTCTTCTTATTAAAGATAAGATAAGACATAATCAAGATATTCCTTTGTTAATCGGAATAAACTAATTCTGCTGAATGTATAACATTGCAAAAATCATTTTATTTGACGTTTTCTTGCATTTTTCATTGTCATGGAAGAGCAATTAATACCTGTTATTTTCTAAGCATATGATCTCGTTCCTGTTTGAGTGGTCAAAGAAGAGGAATTTATTCCATACACTTTTGAGTATCCTTTGCAAATAGAATCAGTCGTGAGAGAAACTAACAGACAGTTCTTTTGAAAAGCACATCTTCGACGCATCGAACTGGTGAGGTATTTCTCATGTAAAATACTGTTAGTTCCGTTGGTATTTTATCTCGCAGATTTGATACAACCTTATAATTGAAGACTTCTTAACCAGCAAAGACAGTTTTTATATGGTACATCAAAATCACTAACAGAAATCCGAATAGGTGTTTCATCATGCTGTTTTTCACAGGAAATAGTTTTAGATCGTATTATCAATATAAGGGTTTCATATTTACGAATTATATTGATTGGACTCGACTAAAAAATCTATTCCTAGATTGCCTACTTTTGCTGACAATGCAATCTTTGTTTCAGTTTTGTATAAGTACAATGCAATTTCTTTTTGTTATTGTATATATTTATTTCATAATATACAAAAAATAAGTACAATGCAATGTTAATGAAAAAAAATGCTTATAATACCCTCTAAAATGCTTTTAGTCAAATCAAATGTTTTACCCATTCTGAGGGAAAAGCATACAATATACAAGTACAAAACATTGTCGTTGAAAGATTTAAGTTTTGTGCCACAATCATTTACCATAAAAAGAAAGATTATACAGATATCAAATATAAGATAAAGTTTACAATTAATCTGAGCAAGGAACCAATTGTTTTGAGGACAACTTAAACTGTTTGTACAGGGATGCAATTACCTCTTCAGACATGTTATGGGGTTATATGCTGATGTATTACTTTTTTATCATTTATAAAGGAAACTACATGGACTTGGACATTCGCTAAAATTTTGTACGAAATGGAAAACTATTATTAAGCAGAGAGATTTATTTTTTTCAATTATTAGAGCACCCAATTCAAAACTGTATACCGGTATTGCGACACTAACTAAGTTCTGTAAAACTGATTATAGAAAGATTAAAATGACAGCCATTATATTTCTCCATATTTAAAAAAATCTGTTGTTTCATATTGATGATATTTAACAACTTTTACCTTGCCAGGTGCTGTATAAATACGCATTATTAGATCATAGTGTATTATCATTTTACAAGACATCAAGAATCAACAAAACATGGAACAAGAATGAAATTATATACATGTATTCGCTAGAAACGTTTCATAAAACATGTAAAATTATTGTAATGGGTGAGTCTCAGTACTATATAGGATATGTTTATGAAGAATTTTAGCAGATCGCGCAAGACTCGTTTACATATCACGTGACATTGTTCATCGCCAAAGTTTCAACAGTTAAGGTATCTTACTCCTCACGTTTTGATTTCATTGCGCACATGATCATTATATTTAAAATGAGTATGATTATATTTATATAATCAGCACAGGAACATTATTATTTCATAATTATACAACATTCATAAAGAAAACACAATTAAATTCAATAAACAAACAAGTTTTTAGAGGAACCATCTTTTCGTGCGGAAGGATTTTTAGACAAAAATGACAGAAATCAAGCATTTTTATGAAATTTCAATATACTCTTATTTTTATTATACTTTGTTCATAACCAAATTTTTAACATTTGATAGGATTGAAACATATTCTATAGGTACTGTGTAACATGTACAAAATTAAATCCTGTGAGTGTGATAAATTTTTAGCATAAAATGATGCAAATATATAGAAAAAGTCTGAAATTTTTAAAGCCAAATTTTGCAAGAATTTTACATTTGAAGCCCTCTATCTAAAATTTAACATCACTGACCCCATGTTTTATTATGTCAAAATAATACTGAATACATATCTAAGCAAACTGAATTAATTTTATAAAATTTTTGATATTCAAAAAGTTTTTATTTCAAATTGCCACTATTAAATAAATTGTCTATTTTAAGTTCAAAAACGTCAAGAAAAAAATTATGCAGCTTAATACAGAATTTTTTCATAATCTCTATTCAATCTGATCATTGTGCATAATTATAAAAAAAATATTTGATGAAATATCTTTGCTTGATTAAAAATACTGGCAACAAATGACAATCGGGCTGAAATTGCATTTAAGGTGCAATAAGGTCAAATTAAAAACACTGTGCCGGATAATCATGCCAGTGCCAAGGTAGCATTTTTGCACCCGTCTAAGCTGCATGTATCGAAAATTTCAAATATGCCATATGATAGACCATTGCTTAAAGAGTTTATAAACACCTTTGTTACAAATGTATCTCACCTGTCAGGTGAAATATTTACCTTTTAAAAATAAATTCCTACAGGAAAATAATTTTCCCCATAGGAAACAGTTTTTTATAGGATATTTTTAATATCCTACCGGAATAAAAGAACTTCCTACAGGAATTTAAATTCCGATAGGATTTTAACAAAACTGCCATAGGATTTTAAAATCCGATAGGAAATTTTAATTTCCTATAGGAAAACTACCTCTCAAAATCAAATTCCTGCAGTAAATACTTTTCTCCAACAGGAAATATAATTCGTGTAGGATTTTTAGAAAATACTATAGGATTTTCAATATTTCCTGTAGGAAAATTATTTCTCTTATGGGAATTATTATTTTCCTATGGGATATACATTTTAAGGGTAAATATCTCATCTGTCAGGTGAAACACACTTAAAACAAAAGTGGATATATACTCTCCAGACAATGGTCTATCATTTTCTATATATGGATTTTTACGAAACTGCATCTTAAGCGGGTGCAAAAATGACACCTTGGCACTGGCATAATTATCCGGCACAGTATTTACATGCGTTGTAACTCAGAGGGATGAAAACTGGCCCCCTATTTCTTTGTAGTTTTTAAGTATGTTTTGTCTACAGATTTCAATGATATACTTCCCAAGAAATTCTTGATACAACAACATCGAGGAGTGGGATACCTTAAGGGAAAACTTGGCGAATATAAATAAAATCAGTTGAAAATACAACTTTTAAATAATATATTTGCATAAATGAAGGTTAATGGCATATACAGTCGCGTCGAACACCGAAACCGAAAAATCACGTGACACATGTGGTTCAAACTAGTAACATTAAGAAAGGTAAGGCGAGTTTTATACCAGGTAAACAGCTTCAATTAATAATCTTTTTCAAAGTTGCAGTTGAGCGCATTGAGGTACATTTTTCTCCTTTCACAAACAGATATTTAAGGATTAAGGAATCATTCTTTGAGTATTATGAGGTGATATTTTTGGTCGAGACGTGATCAAATCCAATAAAGCCCGTAGGGCTTTATGATAGATTTGATCACGCCCCGACCGAAATTATCACCTCACAGTATTCAAAGAATGATTCCTTATAAGTTATATTTATATAATTTTCAGCAATCGTACGATTAAATATTTAAAATATTTATTAAATATGCTAACCCCGCTTTTGCTTCAGGAATTCGTTATTTGAATTCATTGGACTCTAATCCAAATCGATTCGTAGTGTTATCGCAGACAAAGACACTGGAAAATGTAAATATATTAAGTACATCCATTTGAAGAAAAGCAATCCTAATTTCGCTCATATATTTTAAAGTCTTTTCAATGTTGGGCGTAGCTAAAAGTAGACGGAAAATGAATATAAAGATAGAATATATGCATCATAACATATGTAGGGATACACTGTTTATATTCATTTCGCGTAGACTTTTAGCTCTGTTCCTCATTTAAAACCCTTTCAAAATCTCATGACCAAAACGGAAGTATCAGACACTTGGTCAGTTTTATGGCACAGTGGAAAAGAGGTGTCGCGAGGGTTGTGTGCAGAAATAAAATATAGTGGAAATAGATGCGGGTGATCAATACCCAACAATGTGTTAGGACTTGAAAGACATACATCGCAAAACCATATAAAAGTGACATTCATATGGCTACAGAACAAAAAAAATCCAAGAGCTGGGGTAACTTATCATGTTTATTGTTCTTTTAATACTAATGAGTAGCATGGATAAGTATCAAGTGCTTGTATCAAATCGCGGTACCATTCCTTGGTATTACTCTTGTTTGTATTTAACTTTTAACACCACTTATTAACATTAAATATTATCACTCAACAAAAAAACAAATGCTGTCGCTACGAAACTTTGTGTATTTAAAGTAACGGCCATTGTTTTGATGCAATAGCCATCCAATGATATCGCATACAGATACCGTATAAGTGCATGTATCCCACTTTTTCTAGCTTTGAAATTTTGAGATGTGTGTGAGGTCTCAATTATGAGCTTTAATGTTATTGAAATTGGTAATTTAGGTAAACATTCTGGTAAAAAAAAAGAAGAGAAATTTGGGTTTATTTGATTGTATTTGGTAGCACCATGTTAACAGCTTTAGATAGAGATTGATAGGTTGCCACATAAAAATTTTTTTTAGATTTTACATATGAGTTGAAACATTATTTCAAATTATTTGAAAATCTAAGGCAAGATCATCAAGCTAGTTCTGGAAAATTGTGGTAATATCAGCACGCCCTCCAATTGCCCCTGAAATTCTAAAAATTATAAAAAAAGTAAGAGGATACGACCGTATAAGAATAGCTATAACATTAACAATGCTACATAACATATAATCATTTGTCAGATATATTTTCAAAAATCCCTTTATACGAGTTAAAGCTTGATATCTTTTCTCAATTAAGTAAGGACTGTATAAAAAAACTGGAAACACCTTATCAAAGTTATATGGTTTTTAATTTTCTCATTTTAATCTACAGTAGTGTTAGTCAGTAGTCTTAAATTTCATATATAAATAATACCCCCAAATAAAGTTCAATTTAAAGTTATGCACGCTATAATTTGCGTCAATTTTGAATGACGGGGGAAATTCATGTGCTTAATTACTGTTATTAAAGGGAAAGAAAACTTAATAATTTATACTAATAGAGTTATGTAAATGGATAACTAAGTCATGTTGTTTTGAATATAAACTTTATAATTAAGCTTCTATGCACTTTTGACGTTATATAAATTGAATTTCCCCCCGTTCTCTGGAGGCTGACATAATGTAGAGCTCTTTTGAATTGAAACCCAAATTGTGTACACCAGGTCATGTGATCCTCACGCGATGACGCAACCTTAAAATATAGAATGTTGAAATCCCCTAAAATCAATTACTTTGACGTCACACCATCTGTTCCTTTATCTTTTTGGACTAACAGCAGGTTTATTCTTTTCACGCATTCAAATAATTAACGTAACATAAATAATGATGTTTATATTAACATGATAAAACATGGGCGTATACACGTCCATTATCTTACATATGTAATATATATAAATTTATATATAAAGAAAATTTAAAAAATTAACGACAACACAGAGTAAAATGTTAGCACTTTCATTAATTCTTCAGATAAATATCCACAGGTTTTTTTATTTAATAAATGATAGCTGTAAATATAAATTATTTATGTTGTTGATTTAAGAGATTTAAGAACGGTTCAAAGATAGCAAGTACATATATGAATAGATGCTGCTTAATTTTTAAAGAATAAGGGTCTAAACTCACAACCTGATTTCAATAATCTTCATTGAAAATGAACCCCGAGTCCATTTTCAAATTTAACTGGGTCAAAATTTTTCGTTACAGGGGAATAACTGAAAAGTATGTCGAACTTGGGATGTAGATGTATCGATACATTAACAATCCTCTAAAGGGTCGAAATCACTACAGTAGATATTTTCTTCGATGGTTGGCATCTGTTGACAATTCCCACAAGTACACCGGGGTTCCTCTGACTCCAACCCTCGCTTTCATTTTATGACAAGTGCACATGCATTTGTCAAGTGTTGGAACATGCTCTGTTTGAGCTCAAATCTCAAATCTATTTTACTTTCGAGAACTTGTCAGTTTAAGCGAATATTATAATTAGCCTGATGATGTTCCGGGGGTTTTATTGAAAATATATCATGTTAAAGCATCGTAAATGTTAATTAACTGATTTAGTGTAGTTCATAACTATGTATAGTTTCCTTCCCCTTTAAGCAATATCAACCATGTAATTAACCATCTGAAAGACAGTATTTACGAAGATTTTTATCCGACCCAAAAATTGTCTTTGTGACCTTATGGCATTTAATGCTTGAATAATCATTTTATATTGTCAGATAGTTTTTTTGTTTTTCACCTAAACAATAAAGGAAGTTTCAAACTAAA
This sequence comes from Magallana hongkongensis, assembly GCA_016163765.1. Lineage (NCBI taxonomy): Eukaryota > Metazoa > Mollusca > Bivalvia > Ostreida > Ostreidae > Magallana > Magallana hongkongensis. The sequence goes on from WFKH01011801.1 coordinate 31,621,264, forward strand.
TTCAAATTGACTAAAATAAATAAGATCTTAACATATACCGGTGATTATGATCAATTTCATAATTTATATATATTAAATTAATATCAAATTGAATCCATAATAAAACTCAAGTCAACAGAAGGTCAAATCAAGATTATCAACACGTACTTCAAGGTTAATCAAATATATGAAACATTTGTGTTCTATATCAGCATAGACAGATATTTTAGTTAATCTTTTACAGGAACAATAAAACAATTCTGTTTCTCTGTACATTTGCCCAAAGAAAGTTTGGATAAGACGTGTGATCTTCTCTTGAAACCACGCTCTTGTAGAATACTTTTCACACCAATATTCCGATCTCTCATGAACGGAAGAATTAAATAGTTCAAGCCAAGTTCAGCGTTTGCAAGACGTCTTGGTTCAGCCTTTTGAATTTTCATTTCAAAAATTACAGATGTGAAGCTGGCTTCCAATTTCGTCACATGAAATGGAAATGAGTCAATTTTTCGGCGAAGACATTGCAGTTTCTCTTCAAAGAGCTGATATAAACTTTTATCATTTTCTAATCTTCTAAGGCTGTAGTGCATCATAGTCAATACCAAGAAATATCTAAAACATAGAGGTCTGTTTGTAATTTTAAATTTCATTTTTAGAGACAACTTTCCTTGCCAGTTTTAAAGTTCTTATGCATCCACTGCTTGACTAGAAATGAAACAAGACGTCCAAACTCTTCCAGAAATCTTAACAAAATTGGAACATCGTATGATTGAATCTTTTGACAAACAAGTACGGGACAGCTTTTTGATTTACGAAAATTTCAAAAAAAAAACTTAGCAAGGCTCGATGGATATTGACATTGTGTACCGTTTGCCATGATGATTCATCTAATTCCTCCAGAACGAGTTGCTTCTATCACTTGCTTTCTGTTTTTTTGGCTGACACAGATCAATGTTATAATTAAAGGAACCCTTGCCATCATATGCAGAAAGCTGTGTTATATCAGACGACCGAGACCATCCTGTTGCTTCTTTGTCAAAAACAACATATGTTTTACATGGGAGAGATTTGCAGATGTTTGACTCACTGTCTGGAGACGTTAGGCACCTTCGACTGCGGTACTCTGATATGTCTTTTCCTCCTAAACAGTCTTCACTAAGTCCTTTTGGTAATGTTTTCAAAATAAACAAACTACAATGTTGAAACAAATATATATATTCTCGACTTAAATGCTTTTTATAACTTAAAATCAGTATTACATTGGTTTGAATGTTTGAATAAGAATGTAATCAGAATAAGAATGTAATCATTTCTCTCTCTCTCTCTCTCTCTCTCTCTCTCTCTTTCTCTCTCTCTCAGCTATTTAAGGAGAATCCAATTTTTATAACCACTTAAATACGTGGGCATTCATATGTACTACAGTCTTAAAAATTAAGTGTTTATAAAAGGGCCTTTTTCTGTCTTCAAGCGTTTATGATATAAATGAATATGAGTGTTCGTTATCATTCTTAATTTGAAATAATTAACTTATTGCATTTTCGGAATTAGAAAATGTATTCCCTTAAATTAATCACAATTATCTTGACTTTCTGTTTGGACATTTTTTATGTCCCCTTTAACAGCATTCTAAATATAACAGGGGAAACTTCCTTTTCAAGTTCAGAAAAAAATCTGTTTCGTTTCCATTATTTCTAAGGAATGAGATAAGCATGAGCTGTGATCAGGTAGACCAGCTTGATTCTTATGTCAACATTCCAAATACTTCTCACATGAGGTAAGCTTAAGCCAGGGTTAAGGCAAGGTTACCTGATCTGAATGTTTTCTATTGAATCGATGTTACCTAAGCTTCAGGTTTGCAAGTAGCCATTAAAGAGCAATATATAGGGTACACGATACGGCGCAAAGGTGCACTCCCACTCCTAGAAAGAAAAATAGACCAGTTACATATATTTGTACTCCATTTTAGAAACGAAACAGAAATCAGTTAAATCAATCAATCAAGATGATGAACGCGAAGTGTAATTTATTTTATTAGTTTGAGGTTAAAGGTTATTAGAGTAAGAGAATAATGATGTCAAAATATCAATTTATTTGGTAACAACAGGTGTTTGTCAATTTTTACCCGCAATAGCAATTAAATTCCTCTTCCTTTTATTCATTTTCCGTACTTCACTACAAATATTACATGTTTTAAATTCTATTTTACTACAGCAATGAGGATCACAATTCATTTTTGAACAATCAAACTGTAAGTAAAAGTAAAACCAATTAAATGATTCTTCGACTAATATTCTTTAAGAAAATCGGCCTTGTTGAATAATTAATTCCATCCAGGGAATAATTCACAGAATAACAAAGTGTCATCATATTTTCATATTTTTATTTTTATCACTTTAAGCTGTGAACGGGAATATTTTGTTTGTTACATTATCAAGAAAAGGTATGTTTAATTGCATCTTTTATTATATAATAAGATGAAAGACACCAGTAAATTCGCATCAAATATTTCAATTTTTAAGACGATCAATTCAAACATAATTATCAATGGACTTCAAGATATTTTGTATTAACCAGATGAGTTCAACAATTCTAAAGACCCCCCAATATGAGACTACTTCAAATCAACAAGCAATCCCAACATTAAAAGCTGAGACAACTACTATCTTAGTCACAAGTCAAACGCAATCCAACGCATATCAAACAGCATACAATGCAAGCGAACCACAATCGAACACAAGCCAACTTCAATACAACGCAAGCGAACCGCAATCCACTACCAGTCTTATTTTATCTACCAAAAACCAGAAGTCATCTAATATTTTAGAGACTCGCACCAAAACAACACTGTCTATGGATCAAACAACAATTATCAGCAACACGTCGTCTACAACAGCTTCTCAACTACCAGGTTCAAAAAGTTCATTATATTCTTTATCAAAGTACATTCAAGTTTAAAAAAAATACACATGTGAAATTAAACTATATCCTTTATATTTTAGAGCATGTACATGTATTTTCGGCATATGCACTATTCTCATTAACGCCAGATTCTCGGAGGCTTCCCTAATTGAATTTATAACTTCAATTTTCTCATGAATTTTTTGTTTGCTCCCTCATAAGTATGTGAAGAAAAAACCCATCACCATTAACATGAATATGGACAGCAGAGTTGGGGTCAATTACTTTGAAATGTATTTAAATACTTTAAAGTTCAATAATTTAATTCTGGTTGTAACGCGATTTCTGATTTGTTTAAAAATTAGTTTATATCGTATTAAGAATGTTGCCTACGTCATAGTAAGACTAACGTCAAATACGTATCAATCCGCCTGACGTTACGTTTGAATTTTGTACAATTTGATGTTATTTAAAGGTCAAATGACCGTTTTTATCTAAAATTAAGAGTAAAAAATTTAAATTATAAGCAATGTATTCAATATTTATTAGTTTTATACGATATAAAATAGTTTGGAACAGTTTACGCTTTTTTATAAACCGCTTCGCGGTGTATAAAGCGTAAACGGCCCCAAACCATTTTATATTGTATAAAACTAATAAATATTGAATTCATTCCTTAAGAACATAATTTTCTCACAAACAAATATTTAATAACATAAAGTTGAGATTATTATTTTCAGACACACTAGGCCCTTTTTTATATTAATTGTGGTCTAATCTAATCAGATTCCTTCACTGTAAATTGGCGATGAATTTGAATCTGTACATGTAATGCTGCAGTTTGATACTTTATCGTCTTTAAAATGTAATTGTAGCTATTTAGTGTCATTTCATTTCTAGATCCTGTTGTGATTTCTTGTAAGTATATAGTGCTTTTTACATACATGTACCGGCACCTGCTATTTATTGTTATCAAATATACTCCTTATATCATAATACACATCACATCGCAATCACATCTTTGGTTGGTTTTTCCATGACTGTTACCTCAACCTGACTTTACGACTGATGCTCCATAAACCTCTGTTTCCATCCTTTTTTATCTTGCTGCCGGCCCATTAACATCTCAGTATAAAACTGATTTATCACAACAGCGCTCCGCACTAATTATTTGTAGAAAATCTCCTTGTTGCTTGGTTAGAGAATGTGACAAATGGTTGACAAGGAGATGGTGTATTGCATCTGTATGTAAATTCAAATTCCCTACATCGCGTATTAATGCTAGTAGTCTTTTGTTTACATATTAAGTATAAGTTAATATAAACATCGTGTAAACAGGTGTAATAAGCAGGAAATGTAATTCATAAATATTGTACAAGTCATATGATTATCAAATTCAAATTGACACTTTTTGAATATGTATAACAGTATAATATGCATATTATGGAAAAAGTGCCCAAATATTTACGTAGTGATACAAATTTCCGTCCTTCCTCGACAATGTGTACCTTGTGTTTAATTTGGTAAGGGCTATATACTACGTGCAAAACAATGGCAGGGCATTTGAATTGGATAATAAGCTAGAATTTAGCCATCTATATAAAGGAAATTAAATGCAGTGAAGTTCTGATCACAACATTTTGTCACAAAATGTTTTATAACATAATCGGTAACTGCTCCATTAATAAATTTTGAAATGACTCGTTGCTATTAGTTTATATATGAATCTTAAAAATATAAAAATACATCTCTTTTTTCAGTCCTATTTGTTGCGGTATTTGGAATGATTGTCATATGCTTATGCATATTATATATCCGAACTTTATATAAACAACGACGTTCAAAGTGAGTTTCAATTGCCACTCATGAAATATGAGTTATACAAATAGGAAATACTTTAAGGTGGAATGGGACGTCTCTTTATCCTGAAGTACTTCCTATCGAAATATACAATAAAATCAAGTATAATTTATAAGTGTTTTCTTTCCATAAATTGTTACCTAACGGTGTAGCAAAATAAGTTAGAGCGTAAACTACTAATCTGTTAGTCATGAGTTGAAATCCCACTGGGGCTTATTTATTTTTTATCTTTCAAAAATGTTTAAAACATTTTTTTGATCAAATAATGTAAAACATGAAAATTCTAAATCAGTGAAAGTATTTTGATTATCATGAATTTTTATCCACGTTAATATCAAAGGTGTCCCATGCCACATTAATTTGTTTCCTTGTTTATAAGTAAGACAGATTTCCAGTCATTTTTTTTGGTTACAGTGTCAACAGAGAGAAGAAAGACACATTTCCTCTGGAAACAGAAGTGGCCAAAATTACAGCAACAGCAGTATTGTACGATGACATTGAACTCACTTTTGTTTCGCCTTCAAGAGGAACCAACGAAGAGAAAGAAACAAAAACTACACGGAACAAACAAATAATTGACAGCGATTTAAATTCGAAAGTAGAATGTCCGAACCACGAGTATGATAAATGTTTGTTAGCAGACCCAATCTGAATGAAAATCAAGAAAACACTATAAAATAATAGTTTAATAACTTTTCCTTCTCAATAAGAATTAAATATTGCAAGATGTTCTTTTTTTGTTACAGTGTCAACAGAGAGACGAAAGACAAACTTATTTGGGAAATGAAAGAGGCTAAGTTTACAAAACCAGCAGTGTTATACGATGATATTGAACCGAATAAAGAAATCAGTTTTGTTTTACCATTAAGGGGAACAGACGTAGAACACGAACTAGAAACTACTCGTAACCAACAAATAATTGACAGCGATACGAATCTATATGTAGATTGCCCGAACAATGTGTACGACAAAATGTTTGTTAGCAGATCACATGTGAATGAAAATCAAGGAAATGTTTACCATACAGTAGATGTAAGAAATAACCGATACAGCCTGGTAAAGCCCAATGGTACTGAAACATCATACCCAAAATAAACCAACCCTTTTCTGTGTATTGACACGACAGAATGCTTTCTGCATCAGTATCTACTCGATCCCGTTTGTTATACTGGTTCTTGGGCTGTCATTGAAAAAAATATTGTAAATATTTTAATGCATCTAAATTCGATAAACTGTTAAGTTCAACTAAGTACTTTATTACGGTTGAACTGATTGCATTGCATGATTTACTTTTTTGCGAAGTTCTGCAATATTGCGGAATGAGATGTTCTTGTGAGGAGACCAGGTTTTGTCCAGAAAAAGTAAGAGGAACGTTACAATAAACTACGGCAGTGTAAACATTCGCTTGTTTTTTTTATAATGATTTTGCTAAAAAGAACATTATAAATTTTTATTTAATAAAAATTCGAAATGCTAATAGCTTTGGAACTTATGTTATCACTCGTTGTTTTTTAAAATATCAATGTCTTGCTTTAGTACTTTGAACGAGGTTCATTTGGTAGCTCTTTTAATGACTGTCATAACGGTTTTCCAAATCGGGTATAACATTTCATATTACAAATGCATAACGTTCGCCATATTCATGACTTTATATCTATCACAAGAGCAAGAATGAATTTTTTTTACACTCTAGATCTCGTTTCCAGAGAAATCAACATCGATTTCACAACATTTATTTTAAACCAATGTTTAAATTTCAAGCCTTTTATTGCTCTCAAGGCTTTTTGTCATTCAATAATAATAATTATAAATCAACAGAATACTTGTGATTGTATAAAATAAATTTAGAAATACTCTTGGTCTACAAATATACTTACATCAACTATCTATAACTAGATAGAGGTACCTGTCACAAAATAATTTTCAAAACCTAGGTACTGATTTTATAATGGTGTCTAACCACTGCTTTGTCATATATTCAGAAAACCTGCATTGAAAAATGAATATACAGTGCTGATCAGACCCGACCTAACACCAGAACAGACCCTAACTAAACCCTGGGTTTACTTTTGGGGTTTACTCTTGGCCTGCTTTTTAAAAATTTTTGTCCACTCGGGATTTACTTTTGGTTTACTCTGGGTTTGCATTTGGTGTCCACTTTACACACAGAAGTGTGAAGCCAATCCATCTTTTATCTTACTATCTTACTGCCAGTATATCCTGCCCGTTGTATATTCCAAATACATATGTAGCGTCAGCTACTTCTGATCGGGGTTTACTCTCTGTGTTCACTGTGGGTTTACTTTGGGTCTACTTTAGTAAACCCGGAGTAAACCCAGAGTAAACCCCGAAAGTAAACCCAGGGTTTAGTTGGGGTATATTTGTGTTTGGTTGTCTGAACGGTACTGTATAAAACTTTGTGTGCAAAGTCAGTTGATATTCAGAACCATGATTACTACCAGCAAAATACAAGGCATTTAAGTAAAAACAGAGAGTGTTCCAATTGAAGAAATCTGTTTATCAGAACTATACAAGAGTATTCAAAAAAAAAATGCAGATTAGATGAGTGTAATTTACATGTTTATTCTTAGCGTACGGTTTAAGTGAAAAGAAAGAAAAAACATATTTACTATATTGGAGAGTCGAACCAGGGACCGCAAAATCTAAAACAACTACGTGTCACCACTAGGCCTTACATTTTCAATATATGTGGCTATACAATGTATGCATTAATGTGTCACTAATTGAAATATTTGTCTGATTTCAGTACAAAGATAACGTAGAACCAAAATTGAATAAATGTAAGCGCGTACTATGATTCCCGTTAAACAAATTTAATTGGGTTCTTTTGGTTCCGTGAGTTTCAAATACTATTTAACTTTTCTTTTATTGCATACTAACTATTTTCTAAACATTTTCTATATACCCTTTACAAAACATCGTGTCGTGTATGAAAACTAAAATAATTAAGACTCTTTAACCAAGTATTTTTTTTAATTTGTGATTTGCGTTTCTTTGAATATATTTAAACTAAATAAATGTATTGCATAATATTGAAAATGTTTTATGTTTGCAAAAGCGCTATAATGTAGGCGAAATACTAAGTTCGGTATACCTCTTTTCTTCAGAGCATTTTTTGATTTTAAAAAACTGTAAAAAAAGCAATGTCTTTCTGAAAGGATTAAGTCATGAATACTTTTTGAAATAATTCTGAAAATAAATATATGACTTTAATATTCCAACAGAAGTATTCCAAGTGACAGAGACTTAATCACAAATTAAAGTGTTTACATAACAAGGGTACGTTTAATTGAAAGTTCATATTTGATAAATATCAATTTAAGTACAAGTCATTAAGACAGTTCTTTACAATTAGATGTAACAATAACAGATATTTTCATAAATGTTAAATCACATTGTACGTTACATTATTAGTATGCAATAAGTAAAGAAAAAGTGAATGAAAACACTCAATAAACCGGAAGACATAATGACAATGTTAAAGTAATCTTTTAGAAATACAGTATATGTACATATACCTAATTGATGTGTTGGTAATATTTGTCTGTACTGCACGTATGAAGGAAAAAGGAATTTTATTGAAACAACGTGGTTTTGAGTAAAATTAACACTATATTCAGAAAGAGAATATTTATTGTAAACATAATAACATGCACTAAAATATAGTTCTAAAAATATTAATAATGCCCTCCAAAATAATTGTAAAGAAATCAAAAAACGCTAAAATATTCATTTCAAAAAAGGAATTCGCACAGAATTCAGGTTCTCAATTTCTATTCAATATTTCGAAGAAAAAAAAATTGTCGAGGCTCCTTTATCATTAAAGGCAGATTTTTTTCCAACATTTTGCAAAATGCTGCAGTCATTATAGAACTATCTGTAGCTCGGAATTGTTTGTGTTGAAACCTGCAACTTTGCATAAAAGATAATCAATATCGACAATAGAATCTATGAACATCTTTAAGCAAGCGTACTGTCTATACAATATTTGACTACACCGGTACACAAGAGTACGCAGTATATAGTTTTGTTTGATGATATGTGCAGATACCCGATTGGCGTGGTCATAATGGCACTCGGGTGCTACTACGCTACCGCTTCTTTGTGTCATGATGGGCGACTTCGTATGGAACTCGGGTTTATACTCCCATTACATCATCAGTGTAAAATATAAGCATAGGAAACCCTCATATGGATAAAATATGTGAACAGCAGGAGTGCGCACCCGAGTTATTATAGCAACAGCTGACTCCCTTGTTTTTTTTCATAAATCAGATGAAAAAGTAAGCAAATGATATATGTGGTATATAATGCAAGGGGTGCATTAAAATTGTTGTACCAAACAACATTTACTAAATGCTTTGCGAAAACGTCATAAAAAATCAATTCGTTTAACTTTATACAAAACTCGTTATTTTATGAACATAACAAATTCATAGACGCTACCCAAATATCTCATAAAACCAGGATTTAAAATTGAAAATGTTATTTATCAATATGCATTGCTTAAATATTCATGAATGTAATTTCAGAGAATCAGCAAAACCAAATCAACAATAAAATGCGCAATTTTCGACACTTAAACTCATTTCCTCTGCCTCTCGACGCCATGTTGAAAGAATACGAAAGTGAGTTAAACTCGTTTAGTCGATGCCTTGCTTGTTCATGTGTAACTCAGGTTAACTGAGTTCGTACTCGAGTTCTAGACGAAGTCGTCACGTTACCAAGCCCATCGGGTATCTGCAAATAATCAGCAATATAATGTAGGGTAAGTTAGGGTACAATAGTTTACTATCATTCATTATATTTTATTACAATTATAGGATGCGCCATTGCCTATATAAAATACGAAGCCAATTTTATTTTGTCTTTATAATGCACTTTATACACCATGTATTTCTGTTAAAATGACTTTCTTTCCCCCTAAACTGATAAATATTAAAAACTTTAAAAACTTTCTAAACTATAAATGATAAACAATAAATCACTTTATCAACAAAAAAAAGTTTATCATACGAACGCGTTCTTATCACAGCACACGATTCAGATATTTTCATAAGATCTTTTACATGATACTCGTATTTCTACTTAAAGGTGTTTCTCAACTTGTTTGCACACATGAAGGAGAATATGGTTTTAGATGGTCTTTGGAACAAAAGCTTTGACAATATTGTCTTGTATCAAGCTACAAATAAGATTGAGTGCGAGTATTTATTTCGAAAACTTCGTATGAATCGGTGCTCCGTGTTTCATATGGACAACTTTGATCCGGAAGAATCTCTTGCAGCGGACAGTATAATGGACGCTTAAAAAGCAACTTAGTTGATGTTTTTTCCCCCCTAACATTGTGGTCTGACTTTAGCCTAATACTTCATAATAAAATTCTGTTTCGATCCTACCCGTCTTTTGGTCGGCTTATCAACATCTTAGCTGAAAACCAATTCAACAAACACAGTGCATTACACTCACAATTAATAAAAATTTCTACTTGTTCTGTATCTCCTCCTTCGAGAATGTGACAAATGGTTGACAAGTACATGTAGATGGAGTTTTGCTTTTATAGGTAAAAGTATATTCCCTGCATCGTGTTTATTATAATTTTCTTTTATTTACACATTTATACTTACATTTTCAAGTGTCTTAGAGAACACTACGAATGAAAATTACACACACACACACACACACACACACACACACACACACACACACATACGCGTAAGAACCTTCAAGTTAGGTCCTCTAACGTAACACAGGCGAATGGGAACCCCCTTTTTTAGCTGGTATTTTGAAATGGTTTTTCTGCTACGTATTTATTTTACTATTACTATTGACATGTGCTATTTGAAATTTTGATTTCACAAGTATTTAATAATAAGACAAAACACCTGCAAGTGGGGATTTCCGGTTCAGATACATACTGCCTACTAAAGACCACAAGATACACAAGAGCAATTGAGGACACCTTATACACAGTGGTAACTGAGAACATTACAGGAACGAGACTTTCTGTGGAGTTATTTGGCCTTTTATTAGTTGTACTTTTAATATTGGCCATGTCTTTTAAATGAGACAAAGTGCGAGCAACGTATCTGTCGTTGAGCAAAATAAACAAACAAACAAAAATTAAATGCGTTGCTTTCCGTGAAATGCAAACACTTTTAAGTCAAACCAATGGTTTTATATACAGCTAGTGTATGTCAATGAAATGACTT
>WFKH01011801.1:31653507-31668534 GCA_016163765.1 Magallana hongkongensis
TCGCCACCACGGCGCACGGTAAAGTTCAAAACATGACATCAACATGACGCGCGTACAGTAAATAAAAATACCCAATCTTTATATCACGCAGACTTTAAAAAGTTTTTAAAACATATAAATGTTCGACTGTTAGATTGCGATATATTTGCTTTACAGTTATTCATTTTCCAACTTCCAGTACCAGTAATTGCTTCAAAGAATTCAAGTTTAATAAAATTTGATTTTAAGAACTAATATTTGTGCAATGTTTCTGTATAGAAATTTAGAATTAAATTAATTTAATGATGGAATTACTTTTTAAAAAATTCTCTTTGATACTCTCTTTCTACAATACATGTTTTGAAAAATTATTTGGAAAGCATGTATATATTTACAATGCATTAAAAAAGGTAATGAATCATAAGAAGAACAATAATTTGAAAAATGGTTGGCGCGAAACCATAAAGAATAAACGGCAAATTCGATTAGCCATCGCTATTCACTCTGTCCACAAAACAAAATTATCATTCGAACGCGTTCTTATCACGTGATTAGATAAAAAGAACCTCCTAAAATCTTTATATATGGTACTCGTATTTCCTCTTATACGTGTTTCTCAACTTGTTCACGCACATGGATGCGAATATGGAAATTGAAAGTCTTTGGGACAAAACCATTGACGATAATGTTTTGTCTTAAGTAGGATCTGAACGTTGTGAAATTGTTCGTCATTGATTCTTTCGCTTGTATTAAAACATCAACATCAAGATACCACTTTCTTGCCTTTCAAGGGAGATATTTTGATATGAATTACCCCTTTTTCTGGCATAACATTTTTTTATAGTTTTATTTTTCTGAAATGATTAATTAATTTTACAAATCTATTTAAACATTTTATTCAATAATTTTAAGAACAGAAATAAAATTAAAAAAATAATTACAATATTAGCCTTTTTACATAGCAATATCATAATTTTTCGAAAATACTGATAAACTCAATTTTGGAGTTTTTGATTTTAAAATTGAACTGAATACATGTATGATAGCACATAAAAAATGCTGATGGAATTTTCTTAACAATTTCACGTATCAATCATAGCATGTGCTTTATAACATATAACTTTTCATCGCCACTTTCTTGGCATTCAACGGAGATACAGCAGTGGGTATTACCCTTACCCCTATTTCTGGAATTATGACTTGTGACAATTTTTGTTTTGAGACATAAAAGTAATTCATTTTTTGGATTTAGTAATTAACATTAACAGACTACTAATAAGAATATATCTATTTAAATATTATATTAACCACTTATGATTTATATACATCTACATTTTAAGAATTAAAAACATTTAAATTCCCCTAAATTATGTACTTTCAATTAGGAAATTGTACATAAAACTACTGATAAGAATATGTGAGCCTCCTTGAAAAGAACTGAAAAATTGTTTTTTAAGGCACAAATCAATATGGATATATCTTCTTTACATATCTATAGATTTTATAAATGATTTACACGAATTCACGTTCCCATTGTTTATTACCAATCACTATGTATTCTATAATAACTGTGATCAAAAGTCTCTTGAACAACGTCCTGTCCCCCCTTCATATAAGCTTCATATTAGATTGAGTGCAAATATTTATTTAAAGGACAAGGTCTGAATTAGTGATCCGTTTTTATATGGGAAATTTTGATGTGGAAGAATCTCGTACAGTTGACAGTATCATGAACGTGTAGTAGACAACTTGATTTGCTGTTTTTCCTCTTGTTGAAATAAAAAAGTATATTTAGATATATGTTTTTACAAAAGGAAAGTACACAAAATTATGGTAAAAAGTAGATGTAGCTTTCAAAGATAAAAATAATCTTACAGGTTATCAGTTTTTATATCGTTTCTAATATCTCTTAATAAAAGTCAATAAACTATAATTGAAGGCCAACGCGGACAGGGTATTTCTACACGCTGTTGTTGTCTTTATGCAACACTTTATATTCTAGTATATATTTTCTTTATTTCAGTTGTGATTTTGACTATCATTATAGCTGGTGTTAAATGCACATTTATTGCCGTTTCAATAGTGATTTTAATACGGAGTAATAGGTAAGTGTTTTAAAGTTTTAAAAATGTCAACTATTTTACCTTTTTCTAATCAAAACTGGTATAAAAAATAAATACAAAACTTTAACTGTTTTGAAACTAAGAATACGATAAATAAAACTTTACGAGTAAAAAGCTTCACTTAGAGTTTATAAATCCTTTAGATATGTATATCTCCATGAATAGCGATAACACATGGTTGAAAACGTTTTTTGTGGGAAACGTCCGCATTCGGTTTTTCACAATCATTCAATGGTTTTCAGATTTTCTGAAAATATCGATTTTATTTTAAGGAAATTAAAAAAAAAAAACAGTTTAATGAGCAATAAAGCAGAGGGAAGTTTTATTGGAGTCAGGGACAGATCATTGAGCCCTTTCTGTTTAAAGATATCGAGATTATAAAGGATGTCCAGAGTAGTATTTTGTGTAATACCATTCGACAAGGAGTTAATATTTCCGCATTGATGAAACAATGTATATAATTTTTTAATTTACATTTTACAGATGCTTGAGTCGATTGTTCAGCTATTGAATTATCAACAAAATTGTTTTTATTCAAATTAGTCGCATAAAGAAATTATTGCAGCTTAGAGGACGGCGCAATATTATATAAATAAGTATAAGTGTTTATGTGTTTTTCAGGAGAGTATGATATCGAGAATTAATTAACTTGGTTTTCCAGACTTTTTTTGTTATGGTTTGGAGAAATTATTTGAGACTTGCAGTGTAGCTTTATAATAACAAACTACAAATCAAGGTTGAGTATTGTTAAGATTGATCATCAGATAATAAAGTTGTTAATTTTAAACGACTTGTTTTTTCTAATAGAGTTCCTTCTTAAAGGTGAGAAAGTTTTACATACAAGCCCAAACTTCTAAATTATTTAGAGATATGGAATTCCATCATGCATTTGACTTAAAAATGACAGGAAAAAGGTTTGAATTGTGAAGGAAAAACCAACTTTCAAAAATCAATCGCTATTCATAATAACAAAGGTCCTGTTGTATAGGTCGGTAACCCATTGCAGTACAATGAATAGACATCGAAATTTAGCAATATAAACAGTTTTACAATGCGTTAAAATCGCCATGTTGTGACACACTTTCAAAATAAAAGATCAAAGTGCTTATTTTTTATCATTTATGGTTTGTCTTTTTATAAACCGTTATGATAATAATCTGTATTACCTATATAATAGACTTTTTTCATACCATTTAGCATTTGTTCAAGCAATCTGATTTCTAAAAGCGCTTTTTTGTTTTTCTTCGAACAGATTCTGCGATTTAAAATATTTCTTTGATAAATCTTTATCACCACTATCATTAAAACTTCGTTTAACGTTTTTAAAAATTAAAATAAGGAGACGGCAACTTGTTTCATAAATCTCTGTAAGCAATACTATAGTAATAGATAATGTGTACGAACGCAGCAGTTCGGGAAAAAACAATTGTATCACCGACTTTGTTGAATCTACATTAATAAAAGAAATATAAATCTTCAATTGTTAGGCACGTGCATGCGCAGATCCAGAAAATTTAATTTCATGCCGGGGGAGTGGGGAAGGCGGACTTCCAAAAGATAATTTTGTTTGCCGGGGAGGGGGATGTTCTGTATCTGAATCTGTTAACAAGGAGATGAAATTTTGCATCATTATGTGAATGGTAATTCTCTGCATCGTGTTAATATGACAATATTCTTTTAATTACAAATTCAAAAATATGTTTATATCAACAGTGTGTTCAAAGGTGTTGATTAACAGTAATGTAGTACATGCATATAAGTTTAAGTCGTATGTTTAGCAAATTAAAACTGACATTTTTATAAAAATACTACAATTTGCGTCAATTATGAATGAAAATGAAAACGCACATTCTTCTTTGCTTCTAAAAGTTACCTTTATGCTGTAAATTACAATGCTGGATTCGACCTCATTACAAAGATATAAAAAATCTTATCTAAAAAAAAATATGCTTCTTCCAGGAAAGTAATGCATCCTGTTGAAATTTATTTTATCACGTGACATCGACAGCTAATTTTAGACTTATATACAAAAATAGGTGTAGTCAACATTTTGATAATTGCTATATTATATCAAAAAGGAAAGGCTACAATTTTTTCCGTAGAGCTATAAATTGATCTTATATACACGAGTACGAACAAAATTAGACAAAAAGTGTATGATCAATCACGGACTTAAACTTCTATGAAACAATGACGTATGTGTTTTCCCCAAGGGCTATTTTTTAGTTCATGCGAGTGTTATCCTATTTAAATCAGGCAAGAGTAAAGGTATTGTGAATAACAAACGTATTACACATATAATACCTGATTATATTCAAATCAACAACTGATTACCATATACACACTCGTGCAGATATGTAATTTAGCAAAAATTATCAACCGCCTGATTTCACGCGAACAATTCATGCACAATGAAGCTGGTTTTGCCTCTTCCATGAAAAGGCATCGAATTCCTGATTACAAAACAAGCGTCATGCGTAAAAAATAAACGGGAAGTATTTTGACACAGGGAGAAATAGCTAACATATATTCTATTAATTGATAAACAACGCAAAATTAATGTTCGACAGATTTGTTTTGAGCTTTAGATACTGATATACAGACGATTGATGGAAACGACAATTCTCATACTTGTGATGATTTTTTGTAAGCATTTAGGTAAGTTATTGTACATGTACGAGAATTTAGAAAACTGTGTAATTTCAGCCGTCATTTTAAAAAATTAATATGGAGCATGCTAAAGATTCTGTCTTTACAATTCCTTTAAGGAGGCTGAATCAAATTACCCACCAGATCTGACTACAATTTTTAAACATGGTATATTTGCCCATATACTATTATTTAGTAAAGAAAAAAATCGAAATATTTTAGTTAGATTTAAATTTTTAATATTTACCTATATCTTCACACGGAGTTATTTATCTAACGGATATTAATATAGTCTAAAAATGACCACCATCATCCAGCCATCTTAAACTACTAGTATCTTTAGGCGATGTTCTACATTCATTTCTATATATTCTACAAATTTTAAAATTGTAGTTTACATAGCTGGTGATTTTGATGACCCTTTTTTAAAGATACTTGACGACTGTACTCAACGGTACATTTCCTCTACCGGCAACGAAAATCGTAACAATAAAATAACTTGGACGTTTAAAGTCCCTGAACTGCACTGTTATTCTGTGCTGTCTATCTATATAACTCAACTTCCTATCTACCCAAATAATGATAGTTGCACCGAATTCCTGAAGGTAAGAAGCTACATGTACATGTAACACATTTAAGCCACGATGTTTAACTATAACTTGACTGTCAGTTTTTACAAATTATGCTTAATTTGAAATATTGAAATAATAGATATTTCCCTGTTCAAGCCTTTGAGATGTGCATACATAACCATTAATTTTTCCCTTTCACTTATCAAATTTATTTTTCTTTAGATAGAAGACCTCAATTCATCCCGTGTTTTGTTTCACAGTTGTGAAGAAAAAAAATATTTTTTAGAAACAGCCGGACATGGAGTCAAAATTTCATATATATCATTCGGTGTGCACGAAGAAAGGGGATTTCAACTAAGCGTTAAAAGTCGGTAATTTATGAATAATAATGATAATAATAATAATAATAATAATAATAATAATAATAATGATGATGATAATGATAAGAATAATAATAAAGCCCTACAAAGAACATAAAGAAATAGAAAACATTAATTTAAAATATTCGTTTCAAAAATGGAATGCACACGGACATTAGAGATTTTAAATTCTTATATACTGTGAATAAAAAATTTCTGAAGTCTCCGTCAGGTAGGTTTTCTTCAACATTTTTAGAAAAATGCAGACAAAACATACCTATCTGCATCTCAAACTTATCTTCATTGACACCTGCAACTTTTAATGTAAGAGAGTCAATATCGACAAAAGAATCCCAGGAACATCTTCCAGCAGGTGTTTTGTCTACACAATATTTGACAGCGACAATTATATCATCGGTATACCGGAGTACTGTTGATGTACCTTTCAAAGATACAACTTATCTTACAGGTTTTCATTTTTCATATCATTTCCAATATCTTATACCTAAAGTTAATAAACTAAAATTGAATGCAAACGCATTGGAAATATAATCTTTACACGCTTTTTGTTATCCCTATACAACTCTTTATATCCATATATATGCTTTTTATTTCAGTTGTTATTTTGACTAGCTTCTTAGCTGGTGTTATAGGCACATCAGTTTTCGTTGCAATAGTGATATTGATAAGAAATAACAGGTAAGTATTTTAAAAATTTTATAACGTCAAAAATTATATCTTTAAAAACAACACAACTAAACAAAATATTTATTACCTTGAAATAGAAAAAAAATTAAAAACCACATGTGTAGAAATGTCCAGCTTACTGTTTATAAATCTTATTTATATGTATATCTATAACAGTTACAAAAAGGTATGAACTTCCATCAGGCTTGTCCCAATTATCCAGATATTTCAGATTCAATCTGAAAAGATTGATTTTATTTTTAAAAAAATGAACATGTAAAAATCATTTAATGAAAACAAGTCTGAATAAAGCCAACCCCTACTATTTCACTTGCTTACAAAGAAGCGTAAGTCAGACTGAATGAAAACTACAGCAGAAGTTTTGTTGGAGTAAAGGACTTTATTATTTAACCTAGCTTTTCTGTTTACATATATCGAGGTTAAAGAAGGATGTAGTATTTTGTGTAATTTCATTCGAGAAGGTTTTAAGAGTATATAATTATCCTCCAATTGAATTATTCTAGAAATATATTATTGCATCATAAGTTTAAGTGTTTGTGCTTTTTAGAGCAGAGGTTATTGAGAATTAACGTATATTGTTGATCGATCGAAATACGCAAGGTTGCTCATGGTATGCTTGGGTACAAAATAACTGGTACCTTCTTTTCGGAACATCGTATATTAAAAAACGAGAAAAGATCAATTTTTTTTCTAAATATACATGAATGTGAAATTTTATGTGTTACACTATGATACTTTAAAAGAATGGAATGGAACTGATTTCAGCATATTTAGAGATGATAAAGTTGATTTGTCTTCCTATAAACAACAATCATTCTGAAAGTATTCCATTAGCAATGCATGTCCCCTACCGGCACCCTCAATAATCATTTAAGGTCAGACGACACGTTTCTCAATTTTATATAACTTTTTCTAGAAATTTGTTATTGATTTACTACTACTTTGACAAGCTTTCTTGCAAAGAATTAGGGTACCTTACCAGGCATTTGTGCAAGATACTAGAGTATGCAATTTCCTATATAATCTTATTGAAAATATACTTGAATTGCTGATATATAATTTGTTGGCATATATATATATATATATATATATAATACTTTTATTTGGTATATTATCAGGCCGTTGAAAATTTGAAAAATGATTATCATTTTTCAAGGAATGTGTCGTCTGACCTTAAGGTGGTATGGGACACCTGTCGATATTAATGTGGATAAAAGAACCCAATACTCTAAATACTTTCATCGTTTTAGAATTTTCACATTTCACAACATTTGACCAAAAAATAAGTTTTAAAAATTTTTGGTAAGGTAAAAATTATAAAAGCCCCAGCGGGATTCGAACTCATGACTTACAGATTCGTAGTTAACGCTCTAACCAATTGCGCAACGCTGTTAGGTAACAATTTCGAGAAAGAAAAGATTTATAAAATTATACTCGATTTTATTGTTTATTTCGATCGGAAATACGTCACAATATGGATGTGTCCCATACCACCTTAATGTACTAAAAAGGTTCTGAGAAAATTCGGGGAAAGGATTTTTTAAAGAACGAACCCGATTAGTAAAAAAATGAATCGTTGAAATATATTTCTTTATCAGCTGTTGATCAACCCAAATAAAAGTTAGACTTGATCTTTAGCTTCTCAAGATAAAGCTACACAGCAAGTTTCAAATCAAAAAAAGAAGAAAAAGAAGTTGGGACAGAAAGACCAACAGCGATAGAGACTACAGTCCCCTCCGGTTTCACCAGTAGGGGAGAAATAATGATAATAATCTCTATTATCTATGCATAAATTTTTGTTACGTCTGTATCATATACCACACATTCGAGTGAGCGTCGTAGTTTATTAATAACCCTTTTTGTATTATTGTTAAGCAGATTTTGCGATCTTAAATTCTTTGATTTCTACAGTATCACCACAATCATAAAAAGATAAACTGTTTTTGTTTCAGAAATGAAAAACATAAAACAGCAAACCGCTCCATTCAAATGCCTCGAACATCTCTATATGCAGCAATAGAAAATTTGAACGAACGCAAAAGCTAGGAGACAAACAATTGTATCACCCACTTTGCAGAAACTGCAGTAATAGAAGAAAGGTGGGAATCTAATTGCTGAGAATATTTCATGCATTAATTAGATACTAATTAGAACTGTACAAATATGATTCTTTCCTCCACAAAACTCATTTCAAATGGAGAATATGTAAATTTCTTAAATCAAACCAACTTAAATGACTTTTGTGCCACTTAGAAGTAAAAGAAAA
This sequence comes from Magallana hongkongensis, assembly GCA_016163765.1. Taxonomy (NCBI): domain Eukaryota; kingdom Metazoa; phylum Mollusca; class Bivalvia; order Ostreida; family Ostreidae; genus Magallana; species Magallana hongkongensis. Next base: position 31,662,164 of record WFKH01011801.1, read on the forward strand.
GAACATTTTAGAAGTGTTGATAAAATCTCCATACAAGTACATGTATAATCAAAATGTTAGACTCACAAATTCACTGTAAATAATACATTTACAAATTCACTGTAAATAATACATTTACACAATCTGTGTACAATACTCGTATGTTAATTTGTTTCTGAAAAAAATACACAATGACAACTCCACTCACCTCTCAATGAATTCATTTCTTATTTTTAGATTTGACAGGTTCAATAGGTATTTTAAACTTTCCTTACATTCTTCTATAGATAATTGATCCTACAGAACAATGCTCTTCTTTCATATGCGTGATAAGTTCGAGAAATTAATAAAACGTCATCTAAATTTGCAGACGTTTGTCAGTTAAATGATGTTCCAAACAATTTGAAATTGTTAACATACTAGAATTACTAGGATGTTTATAATTTTGAACTTCATTTGCTCAGGGTCACTACATCTATTAATTTGACTACTTTTGAATACCTTCTAATTAACATTTTGTAGAATCTTTCATTTTTTACAATGCAAGTTATTTATTGTCAAGTTAGATATAAAAATGTAAAACGCAAACGAACCACTGCGAACAGTTTTACTAAATAATTCCCTTCTCATGATCCATCTTCGTTTGCGGGAGGGGGTGGGGAGTGGATAGGTTAAATACGCCCCATTTTCACAAGTGGTTCAAATTTATCATTGTATTTTTAGATGCATTGGCGCTGTTCCTGGAAATAAAAGTGATGCGACGAATACAGGAATATCCAAAATTGCAGAATGTGAAGTTGAGAAAACAATTGTTTCTTTTTCTATGAAAGAAAAATGTCTTGAATCGAACCATTCCGGATCCTCACAACAAGATAATAACGAGGTCAATCCATATCGTGATAACCCAGGCTACGATATCTTATATAGACCCCGATCACTTCTATATGAAAAGCATTCTAATGTTTATAATACCCAATTATAAAGTTTTTAAAAATGAAACATCATACTAATGCAAAAAAGATATGTTAAGAAACGTATTAGGAAAGGTTAGGTTGCATTTTATGAATAATTACAAGCGTGCATGATGTATGTTTCGATGTAATTGCTTTCTTTTTCTTCTTCGTTCCTCTATTTGACGTCCGTCAAAAGAGCGGCAAAAAAGATAAACAAAGAGCAAGATAGAAGATTTACCAGTGATTTTATTTTTCTAAGTTCAGACGATGTATTTTTACATTGTCAAGGTAAATCAATCAATTGGTGTTGTTTTGTAGAAATTTGTTATCTTTAAAAAACAATACAACAATCAACAGTTTTATGAAGAGAAATTTAGTATGCCAATAACGTGTAAACATGCTATTATTATACATTGCACATTTGATCGTAATGTAAACAAATAGAACATGACTTTTGCACAAGGAAAAAATACATAATTAAAAGACATAAATACCTACACTAAATCTTCGATATTGTGATATTGTACATATTTCTTAATGTTTGCATCTCTTATCAGCAAGATGATATACACTGTAATTCAATCTGCATGACTGAAAATAAGAAGTATTAAACTTGTTTAGATTTGAAAATATGTAGAATACTTGCTGTGTTGATATCAAACTTGGTTTACTTTAAATTAAATACAGGCACATAGCATCAAAAGGGGCCAGGGCCCACTTTTTCTTGCAGCAAATATTTTTCTTTAATTTACATATTACCATGGCGTTGCGCCCCCCCCCCCCCTTTTTGGGGGGGGGGGGAAAAAAGGAATCGAATTGAAAATAAAGAAAATATGGAAATCAACAGTGAAATTAAAGTTATAAAGATAAGGATTGTTATGATTAGCGAAATTCCCTTTTTTCTGCTTGTCAAGATATTTGGATTAAATATGGTATACTTGAAGTCTTATAGCATGGAACATGACTAGAAATGAACAATATCGGAATCTTAGCCGATTGCAGACTTCACACCTTACAGTTTGCAATACCCGTATTTATGCATTTATTCGTTATACATGTAAGAGCTATTTTTCGATTCTAGAAAATACAAATTACTTTGTTAAATAAATTGTCGTCTGATTAGTGGCATGCGGGGATCTAAAAGGGGGAGGGGGTCCAGACCCCCTGCAATATGCTAATTTCTTTAAATTTTCATTATAAAATCACCAAAAATATGCCTCGAACAACCCCCCCCCCCCGGCAAACGCAAATAATTGTCGGACCCCCTTGAAAATTTCCTGGATCCGCAAATGAGTGGAACCACTGAGATGAAATTGTTCTTACGTCGTTTTCTTTTTGATAAATAACTATCATAATAATAATTGATCTGTATGTATTATTTCTCACTATTCTGTTTGCTTTTATATATTTCATTTTATTTCACAGTGCAATGAAATCTTCTGATCTTTGTTTTTTATGCTTATGCTAGTACTACTGTACATAAAATAAAACATCAATGAAGACACAATCGGTCTGAACTTTGATCTTAGCAAACTACTGATTGGTATCAAAATGATTGACAAAGAGCCTATATAAAAATAAAATTTGAGGTGATATTTATGTTTTTGGCAAATTTGAAATATCAAATACAGACGTTTCTCTTCCGTTACTATAACATACTCCGACACAGCGAGAAATCTACAAGAACCATATGCCAGAGGTTTTAGGTAGAGCATTTGCTGCAGTAAAAGATAAAATAGGTGTACATGATCTCAATTGACCATTCTTTGGTTTTTTTTAAGGAGAGGTGACCCTTACAAATAAACGTATTTCTAGCTAGGTAGCTTCCCTACATTTTTAGAATTGTTTTATACTCTCTTGATGCCATACATTGTTACTACATGTATATATGGTATTTATTTTTAATTTTTTTCTCTGTTAATAAAATATAGTAGTTTCTGACCAGTTTGTAATCTTTCCTTCATATCATGATCATGTTTTTCATCAATTTTTGAGAATATTAGAACCGCCCGAGGCATTCAAATAAATTAATTTTATATAACAAGGTATAATACTTTCTGAAAATGTACATTAGAAGAAACTGTTTTTATGTATTTTGTAGCTCATTAGCTTTTATATAAAAATCTCCGACTATGCTGAACTCGCATTGGTCAATATTTTGATAAACTACGCAACCTCGGCCAGATAGGAGAGAATCGTACATTATTAACCGCACTATGGTTTGCGACGATGTTATCAAGAAGATAATTTCATTGCTCTAGGTTTGCTTTAAAATTAATTTTGTAGTAAAAACCAAACATGATAATTAATACATGAACAAATTCTTACTTACGTTCCAATTCGTGCCACTCAAACATAAATATTTTATAAATTAAATATATACAAACACGTATATCAGGATACTAAGCGCTCTGATTGTGCAGTTAATTTATTTCGAAAATTAAAACAGACAAAGAAGAGCAATAAAAATGACTTGTATATGGAGCAAACTCTTTTAAAACGCACTAAAAAAACCCAAACGTTTAGTGTGTAATACGTTATCAGTTTTAAAGAGGAGCAAATGGATTCGAAAGCCACAGTGTGGTGATCCGGAAAATAGGACCACACTCTATAAAATTAACCGTATAAAGAAAGGAAAATTGATAGGTAAACCATCAATTGTAATTTAAGCTGGACATTACAAAACAAGGTATTTAAAAAGTCTTCCTGCAAGTTGTTTATATGTGTATCATGTTATAACAAGAGCCAATCATTATAAAATGTATGTTCTAAGAAAAAAAATCAGTTAAAATTCTATTGATATGTGACCGTTAGTTTTACATGATACATGTATTGTAAGATTTTTTTGATCATATATTTCATAAAACTTTACTAATCTGTTTTTCTTGCTTACAAAAATGGCATATTCTTTTTCTGTTTTGTTAACTATCTTCATTCTAAATGGTAGTGTGCCTTGTTTAATTGTCAATTTTTAGTCTACACATGGCTCTTGAAAATATATCTATGAAGAATGTGTTATTTTTTAAAAGAATGCAAGATTTGTTATTGTTTTAATAAATATGAAATACAGTCTTCTGTACAACATTGGACAAATGTTGAAACAAGATAAATATAATGCAAAGCATCAAATCGGCCGCAAACTTTTCAAAATCATTTCAAACGAATTAAGGTATCCCACTCCTCAATGTTCTTGTATCAAGAATTTCTTAAGAAGTATATCATTGAAATCTGTAGACAAAACATACTTTTAAAATACAAAGATAATGAGGGGTCAGTGTTCATCCCTCTGAGTTATGGCCAATTTAATTTGACCTATTTGCACCTAAAATGCAATTTCAGCCTAATTAAGATTTGTTGTCAGTATTTTTGATTAAGCAAACTTATTTCTTCAAATAATTTTTTAATTATGCATAATGGTCACACTGAATAGAGGAATTACGAAAAAATTTGTACGAAGCTGCATAAATTTTTGAGTGACCTTTCTGCACTTAAAATAGACAATTTCTATAATAGTTACAATTTGATTTGAAACAAAAAAAATTTGAATATCAAGAATTTTGATATTTCAAACAATTTGATTGTTTTATCAAAACATTAATCCAGTTTGCCTAGACATGTATTCAGTATCATTTTGACATAATAAAACATGGGGGTCAGTGATGTTAAATTTTAGATATATGGCTTCAAAGGTAAAATTCTCGCAAAATTTGGATTTAAAAATTCAGACATTTTCTATATATTTGCATGATTTTATGCTAAACGTGTATCACTCTCTCAAGATTTAATTTTGTACATGTCAAGCAAAACTTATAGAATATGTTACAAACCTATCAAATGTTAAAAATGTGAATAATGAATAAAGTATAATAAAAAGATAAGTATATTGAACATTTATAAAATTGCTTGTATCTGTCATTTTTGTCTAAAAAGCCTTCCGCACGAAAAAATAGTTCCCCTAAAAACTTGTCTGTTTCTTGAATTCAAATGAATTTTCTTTATGAATGTTGTGTAATTATGAAATAATCTTTTTGTGATGATTAAATAAATAAAATCATATTCATTTAAAATATAATGATCATCTGCGCAATGAAATCAAAACGTGAGGAGTGAGATACCTTAATATTTTAATAATGAAAAACACGCAATTTTCCGCAGAAGTAAGCGCTCTCTCTCTCTCTCTCTCTCTCTCTCTCTCTCTCTCTCCTGAAAACGAAAATACTCGATCAAATTAGAAAGTAATAAAAAACGCTATAGAATGAGATATATTAATTGCTATTATCATTGTATAAGCATTCAAAGATAACGCTAGTTTTTTAAAAATATATATTGTGACATAAATACTGAATGCTGAAAAACTTCAAGTGAAGTAATAAGCAATGGGAGGTAAACCGCGATAGTCAAATTAATAATTTTGATCGACTGTGCTGTCGGTAAAACATTGTATCTTATGCAAATATGTGTAAACTAGCCTGGTTCCTGTGCGGGAGTATGGGTAGGCCAGGAAACCAGTCTAGCAATGTTTATCTGAATCGGGATCAGGATTGCATGCCATGAGCACATGTTTAAGTTCAAAGGCGTTGAGATTGTAAAGTTGTCGGTAAACAGTACAGAGAAAAAGTATTCCTTTGAAAAAGAAATGATCGCCATATAAAATTTAAATTTTGAAGCTGTCAGTCACTACATAGTTAACAATGTAGTGCGGCGAAATATGTGCGCAAATAGTGAAATTCGCCAAATGCCTAACACTATACATGTAATCTTCATGTAAATAAATATCAATCATAATTATGCAAAAAGTAGGAACTCTTTGAATTATGAGGTAAAAGGGTCAGAGCTGTACGTAATACAACGTACAAATTTAGAAGTTAAAGGCAATATCCAGGCTTGCTTCTATTATTTATCATAACACTTTTGCCATTAGAGGTCTTCCCTGCACATGTCATATTAATATAAAAGCAGGGGATTATGATTGGTGTAATCTCGGATAACCTTAAGGTATCTCACCCCTGAATTTGGTTGTATCAAGAATTTCTCAAGAAGTATATCAATGAAATCTATAGACAAAACACAAGTATAAACTAGTAGACTTATTGTTCTCGAACAATTAGAGGTCTTTCCACCTCATTATTTTTTTTTTTTTTTGTTTAGAATATTTTTATTTCAACTTAATTAATGAAAAATTTCTATTGCGCTATTTTATTTAAAATTTTCAAGAGATTTAGATTGCAATTTTTTTTTTGCTTCATGTGACCTTTGACCTTTATGTCATTTTGTTTGGCCAAGGTAGACGCTTTTGTCCCAAGTTGTCCGAAGTCTCTATGATAGATAGTAAAAAAGTTTGAAAGGATTTTATCGAAATTTCAATATTTTTAGGGGCGATAACTGCTAGAAGGGGGCCTCGGACCCTTTTGGTATGAATAGATTGAAGGAGCCCCTAAA
>WFKH01011801.1:31677340-31695336 GCA_016163765.1 Magallana hongkongensis
ATATATATATATATATATATATATATATATATATATATATATATATAACACATTAGTTCATTTAATCTGAACGCGTGAGCGTAAAACATAATAGCTTTGAATTGCAATAAAATAATGTAACCAATGAAATTTTTCTTTTAAAAAACACAAAATGAACTTGTACGAGGGTTCTTCGGAAATTATTGAGACATTTTCTCATTTTCTTTTAGGAAAAAAGAGAAACCCTTCAAATTTTACCAAAACGTGTATCAGGATAGAGTTTATCAATGTGAAAAGTTTTCTGTCCATGGCATGGTTAGATCATTCCTGGTAAGCGGATCAACGTGCCTTCGTCCAGTGACCCGGAGCAACTGCAAACTTTTCGCAACGTCATTTTAGCGCTTCTCATTGCTCTTATGTTTTAAACACCTTACAAACGAACGGAAATTACAATTATTTTTTATTTCTCATCTTTTGTTTCCATTTCAAGAGGTCATCATTTACATTTACTCTCATTCTTGATTCTTTGTGAAAAAAAAAATAAGATTTATTTTTACCCGAAAGTCAAATTACTGTGAATGTCTCTTGCAGTCATTTTGTACATGTTTTAGAATTGTTGACAACAGTTAGTGTGTAAAAAGTACTTGATATTTAGTCCTTTTGTCTTAATGTTAGTTAAACAATCACTGAAAAAAAAAGATGATGAACTGAAGTTCTTTATCTCTTGCCATCGTATAGTTTTTGTTTAAGCAATTAATTGGTCTTCTTATGAGATTTCCACCAATTTGATGTATATTCGCTGCGCCGCCTTGACGTCAAAATTCAATGTAAAGTCGTTGTCAGATTTCCACTGCCTGGTAAATATATTTGTACCATATCCGTATTTCAACTCGAACATTAATGAAACTTGATCAAAAGTTAGTCGCAAAAAATAGCAAAATGGACATATTGAATTGATTTCTTTTATCATTAACTGTAAGTCTACGGACACTTTAAAAGTAGATGTTTAAGTTTGTTAATCTCCGAGTTCATGCCTGCGCCGGGTACCCCGACCACCGACTTGTTCTGCCTGCGCCGGGTACACCGACCACCGACTTGTTTATCTACCGTGGTAAACAAAATATCAAATATTTTTTTCTAATATTACTTTGTTTAATTATTTGTTGGGGCTTCTTCAATGCTTATGCCAATTTTTACCAAAATTTGTCACTTAGAAAGGGAAATATTCGAGTTGTCTCAATAATTTCCGAACAACCTCGTATGTCAAATGATCAAAGATTAACCAGACAACGCACTTATGATTTCCATTTTCACTAACATGTTCAGGTTCATTGCATTTTGATTAATTGTTTTTTTTTCTTCAATTTTTAAGTAGTTTATTGAGTATTTAGTAAATGTAAAATGAACAACATTTATCTATAAAACTTTAGTAAATATTGCATTACTTTGTCGATCAGTAGATAGTGACTTGTGTACAAATGAGTATGTAAATGACAGTATATATTTAAAATGAAGTACACCCGGCCCATCGAACGTATAAGTCACTTTAAACAAAAAATATAATATTACAAATTATGCAGCATGCACAGTGCGATATATCAGTCCAGTTGCACCGTGTATATACATAAAATTAACGAAATAAAAAATGAAATGTAATGATTAATTAATTAAACATAATTAATAATACATATCCGAGCATCTTAATGAGTATGCATCGTATAAACATGTTGATACCTGGCGTGGATTATTTGATAATAAAAAAATTATACAATATTTTAATGAATTTAAATACCATGAATCATACATATCTGAGCATCTTAGTGAGTATGCATTAAAGATATTTTGATACTCGGCGTGGATAGATCTAAGGTACTTCGGTAAGTTCATAGAAATATATTTTTTCTAGGCTAGGTGAAACTCATGTTTAAATTGTACATTAGTACGTAACTTTGGTAATTTAATTGTTAAACTCGCCCATATCTGAGAATGATAATGAATACATTTTTCTTCACAATACTAATATCAATAACAGACTCGAGTCTCAAAATAGTGACCTAGACCTAAATGTTGAAGTATGTCTTTTATTTGACTACACCAATTACAGTTATTTAGTAAAGGCTATAATCCATGTCGAATACAAGTTTGGTAGTACGAGTCAAATGAAAGTCTCTGTTGCAGAATCGAATCATGTTTATCCACCGACGGTATATATTTGGCACATAAAATAATATCCCTTTAATAAATTGGAGGTGCCGGTAGGAGACATGTATTGCTTATGCAATACTCTTAGAATGCTTGTTTTATTCATGTTTTCCTTTTTTATAAAGATAGAATTGATAAATATATGCAACAAAAGCACAATTGATTTATAACCAATATCTGTGTGACAATAACACTGATCCATATTATCATAAACTTAAACATTAAAATGTTATCTTTGGTCTTTCATGCGGGTGTGAAGGTAGCGAACATAGCAGAAGAAATACAAATCATTTTATTTATTCTCTCAAAAACCATAAAAATGGTACAAAAGGTACAAGTTATGTCCATACGTGTATATACAAACAGTCTGGAATCTGCCGAAGTCACAAGCTTAATCATTATATTGTGGAGAACAGATAAACTCAAAAGTTTTAGTTATCATGAATATTCTTTTAAAGGGACTTGGACACGATTTGAGTTCAAAATTTTATTTTTTGTTTCTTATGTATAAACTGGTTTACTTGTGCATTTTGAATGATTGAACAGAATTTGAGTGTTTGAAGTCAAGTCATAAGAGAGATACAGAGGTAGGAATTCATTGTTATGTAAACAAAGCTCGAGTCTTATATTTGTTTACAAATAATGATAAGTAATGAATTACTATTTATTTGACAAAATGACTCGTGGCAAACAAGATAAACTGATTCAATGTGTTCATAAATAATATTAACAACAGAAAAAAGCAACATTTGATTGAAACTTATACCAGTACAACACATATGTAAACAATAACAAGACTTGGGCTTTGTTTACAAAACAAAGAATTTCAAACTCTGTATCTTGCTTATAACTCAATATTTGACTTTCAAGTTTTGACAAAGCATTAAATATACCCATATTAACCATTCTAAACAATAAAAATGGAAAAATTAAAATTAAAATTTTAAGCTCAAATTGTGTCCAAGTCCCTTTAAGTTTTTAAAGAATTAAAAAAATTGATAATTGACAATAAATCACAGAACTTTAGAGTATTTGGTTGATCATTATATGCTCTTGCTAAATCATATTGCCAATTAACATTCTAACAAGTAGTGAAACTCGTCCCCAATTTGATTATCCCTACACAAATTACAAATCTGTCATGTCGTTGTATGTTATCCATCGACCCGTCTCTATTGGCACACGGTGGTGGTTTGTTCTGAATTTCACAAAATATATTTCCAACTATTCTAGGTTAAACGTTTAAATATTCTTCACATATAAAATATTGTTTAAAAAATTCTGGAAGTGATACCTTTACTAGAGTTGTTAAAACTGATACAAAAATCCGCGCTTCCCTGTTTTTTTTTTAATGTGAGATAATGACATTATGAAATAATAAATTAAGATGTATTGCTTACATGTAACCTTAGGCAGAATGCACATTTAAAGCTTGTGTTACATAAGTCCTAATTACAACTATGTTACAGTGAGAAGCTTGGAACTAAAACAAGAAATAAAAACACTAATGCAGTAAATGAATGTACATGATACTTACGACTTAAAAATAGCATTCGATGAAATATAAAAAAAAACATAAGTCAATTTTAATCAGCTGACATAATGAAAATGTATAACATAATATTACGCAACAATTTCAATGATTAATATATGTTTTCAATATAATAGTCAATTATGCACTTACGAACTCAAATAAAAAATATCCATTATCAAAATTACGTGTGATAATTTTGACAGCTCTGTTATATCAAAAGGTTATTTATGTTTCAAGCCATGTTTGATACATAAGTGATAATAGTTTGTTTATTTTAATGATTATCATTTCCTTGTTGATCATTATAAAGTTGTAAAAACCCGATACGCCTGATTGTAGTTCGGGCGAGTTTTGTTTGCGCTCACATTCAAGCACTGGCCTTTTGAGAAATATGAGGAATATCTTTATCAAACTCTTCCTGCTGATCCTTTTTGGTAGGTAAATTATCATGACAAACATAATTTTGAAATTGTGAATAATAAGTATAACTTTCCCATCCTTTGTGGTCAATGTGTTTTAAAACACGTAATTATTAGCTTTTCTATTAAGAGCACAGTAAGAATAAAAACAATTTAAAGCGATATGTTTTTGTTTTTATTTTAAAGAAAATATTAGCTCAACAGAGTATTATTCTACATCAATACCTTATTCATCCTCTTCGTCTTGAACCAGGTCCATTTATCAATAAAAAAAAAATCAACAATCATACTAGACCTTTAACATTCATTGTATGATGGTGAGGAAATGTGGAGCTTTATTCCCCAAACAAAAATTAAAATTACCTATGGCTTCGCCAGAGATAAAAATGTTTGTTGAGGGCAAATACATCTTCCGCAATAAATTGTTAATTATACCGAAAAACATACGATTTTACAGAATACGTCGGGTCTTGATAGTTTTCTAATTCTAATAAAGTTAAAACGAGTAAGTTATTACATTTGTATTTTAATTTTAATTTTTTTCATCATTCAAATTATATATAAATGAATTAGATTAGAATGATTTAAAGATTTAAATACATCCAATTTATTCCTCTGTTTGTTTACGTCGTATGTTTATTATACACGTTTTGGAAAATTCGTAACAAAAAAAAACCCAGAAAGAAAATTCTTTAAAGAGCATTTTAATATGCTTTTTTGTTCATTTTTATACCATTAAGAATATTATTTAAAAAACCCCACACACATTAATAAAAAAAATTATCAGTACCTGGGAAGGTAATACACGTATATAATTGCTATTTAGTGAAACAACGATCAATCAGATAAATGCTGCTTATTTCAGTGTTATACAAATTCATGTATGCGCAATCACGAATCTTTTGTAACTTGACTAATTTAAAACGTAGATAAAGCCAATATCATGTCATTATTTTAGCGTTATTCATTTTTTCCTATGGGTACCAGGACACCTGTTTACATATTCGACAATATAGAACATATCCGTATACATGTGTCTTTTTCCCGTATACTCATTTTTCAGATATGGCAGCATGTGTTCAGATAACCGAAGATGTAGAACTGTCCCCATCTAATGTGTTAAATATCAAATCCCCCGGGTATCCAGACGTCAACTACAAAAACGACACAGTCTTAATTTGGAATGTGACAGCACCTGCCACCACAGAAGAAATCTTAATTGACATTGACATGGATATTATAAACCCCCCGAGTGGAAACTGTGAAGACTATTTAAAGGTTATTTTTCTTAAAAAAAATATTTTGATATTCTTTTACGTGCTTTGCAATAACGTTTGTTTTATCAATATTTGTTGAACAGCTTTCGTTTTTCAGTCAAAGTTCCTTGAATGTAGAATCTTATTTACTAAAACCAATATAAGCACATATCTTTGGAATGATAAATCCACAAAAATCGATTCCCACTCATATTAATGAAAGAGAAATTAAGAATGAATTCCAGTTATCATATAAATTCAGGATAAAGAAATGTCACTTGAAATTGTAAAGGTTATGTCTTATTTTAAAGCGGTTGAATGATATAATAATATATAAAGACAAAAGAATATTGATGCTTCTTATATTAGATTCAGGAAATTAATCCATCCAGTGGAAACTTTAGTGTATTTAACCAATGCGGCAATCTTACGACGAAACGAACCGCCCGGGGAAATCAACTTCTTATCAAATTCGTTTCAAACTTTGATGTGTTGACTTCAAAAGGATTTCAAGTACAATTGAGAGGTAATATATATAAATATTTATTGGAAAACAGTGAAGCATGACAGGTTGTGTTGAGAACAAAATTATGAAAAAAAGATAAATACGTATGTTATCTCTTTGTTAATTATCTTACATTTTTTAGGGATTGTTAACAGTCTTAAACGTGCTTTGATTAAGTTTTAAATGTTCATTTTTTTTCTTGAAACAAGTGCTGAAGGAACGATCAACAACATCAACGTTAACAACAAGAACAATCTCTTTATCAATTTCATCTATGACAACTATAGCTTCGATAGCATCGACGAAATCAAAATTACAAACATCAACAACATCTAAAACAACTAAAACAACGAAATTATTAGCATCATCAACGATGATAACAACGATCAAACCAAAGACACAAATACATGTTTCAAAGACAAATAAAATAGCAGTATCAAAAACATCTGTAGCATCTTCAACAACAAATATCATAAATTCAGCAGCATCGATAACCACGCCGACATCAAAAGGTACATCATCATCATCATCTTCATCATCATTACCAAAGACAACAGTGATGAAGACAACAACGAAACAAATAGTGCCCAGAACAATTTCAACATCAAAGATCTTTACAAAAACAACACATCTGAAAACAAAATCAATGACAACTGCATCAGTAACAGACACAGCATATAGAAAAAGTACGTATTACTGTTTGGATGTACATGAATTAGGTCCCTTATACTTGAATATCTATTACGTGTAAATTACTCTGATATTTAAAGCATTCTTGATAAAGAAATGATATATTGATAATAATATATATATATTGAATATATAAATTAATATTATATAATTATGTATTTATTAAAAAACACTTAAATGATTGAGGCATACGATTTATCAGAGAAAAAACATGTTTTTTAAAATTAATATGAAATAATAGTTTATAATAATTTATTTAGCATTATATAAGAACAAAAATTTAAAACCAACTAAAACGCCAAATCTATCAGAGGTTACAAAACCAAACACACTACCACCATCATCAACGAATACGTACAGGTATGAATCTTCTACATCAACCGTGGTGATGCATGTTCCCGTCTCACAGAAAAAGAGGTCAAGCCTTGGACTGACAATAACATTAGCAGCTACATATAAAATTTCGACATCTCAATCATTTTTTTCTGAACAAACAACAACGCAAACGAAGCCAACGCAGGAACAACCAAGATATTCAACATATTCAACACTTACAATCACAACGAAAACAAAGTTAAAAAATATTACATCACCCTTTCAAAATTTGATTACTTCAATGGACAACTCAAACGGTAAGCTATTTTTTTACATTAAGGATAGACAATTATGTTAAATATTTGGTTAATGCAAAGTGGTTTTCGTGATTGGAATTTAAAAGGCAAATCATTCATTATATGCACTTTGGAGAAATATTTCTCTCTCCAAATCCTAGGTAAATCAGAAGTTACACCAACATTTATAATAAACAATTAATAATAAAATAATATAAAACAGCTAGCAAATCAACAAATGACAAAATAATATTAAAATTAATAAATACATAAACAACGTTTGTAAATGCAACTCTAAGGAATCGTTCAAAAGAACGCAATTTAGACCCTTTTTGAAATTAATTTGTTTAATTGCAAAAGCAAAATTCTTTTAAATTTTATCTCTTTATGATTTTTAGTTATATTGCTAATGGGGTTAGGGGTTCTAGAAGTGATGTTAATTGTGATTGGAGCACTAGCAGTCCGGAGACACAGACGAAGAAGGTAACAAGTGAAAATGATAGACATGTACATTTTGTACAGTTGTTTTAAGATTTATTCAATGATTGAATACATTGAATTATTGACATTTATGGTAGGAATATGATCTAAGAATCTTAGTCATGTTCACTTTCTACTATTTAACTTTTTCGATCAAACTTTTTTGCCCCTTTTTTATATAAACACCACAAACAGAATATTGGTGATCCTTATAGTATGCAAACAACAAAAAAAGACACCAACAGAACAGTTTTAGAAATTGGTCAGGTGTGCAAAATATGCTTGTTTCAGGCATGTAAAACAATAAATCGTAGTTAAATATTTATTTGCTTAAAAATATTATTTACTAGCCTTTGTATTATTAACTTATATATTGCATTCATTTCTCTTACCTCGAACCATTTTATAGCCAATTTTGATTAATAAGACACTCATTTCCTAATAGGGACTTAATTTTCGTAGTAAACAACTTTTATTGCTCTTCAACTATAGTAATAAACCATATAGAAAAAAATATCTGTGTAAATATAGACTTGCACCTTCGAAAAGGCGAGGAATACGAAATCCAGTGAGATATTAAATTTTCTCCAAAATAAATTGTTTCCGTAAGATTCAAGCAAAAAATATAGAGTTCAGACTACTTGAGGTTTAGAACCGTCCTAACAGATATAAAGAACATTCTCCTATTAAATTTCTTTTCATTTGATGTTGTGGAATTTCCTGAGTAAGATATTATTCAATAATTTTGAAATGCAATCATTATGAATGTTCATCATTTTCTTTAAATACATGCATATTTGTTGTCGTTTAGAAAATTGAAAACAATAGAGAGAACCGATGACCAAGAACGTACAAGAAATAATTACGAGGAAACGAATGTATATGACGAAATTGCCATTGATGAGTTTGGGAAGATAGAGTATGAGAGCCCTTATAAAGAACTTCCTGAAGGTGTATACGATACCACATTTAAACGCCGATCACGCCTCCACTTAAGCGATGATAAGGAATCAAATTATACGAGAGGAAATATCATTTACAATGTATTTCGGCGATCTTCGTTATGTAGGAGAAGCGTGAATGATGCTCCAGCCATAACATTTTCAACATTCAAAGGACCAGTGAAACAGTAACCAAAAAATTACTACAGTAATCAATGAAAAAGTCCTGAAATGATATTACAGATTTAATAAACCAAATGAAAATACCTCCTGCAAACTCTATGCAGTTTGAATTAAAGTGAAAGTGCAAATTAAAAAAAAATATGTTTTCAAAAGTGTAACTCTTGTGGACAGATCAAAGAAATACGATTATTTAAATAGTTATCTGCTCGATATTGTTTTTATTTTTCTTGTTCATTATTATTATAACTTACTTCGGAAAATAATTAATTATGACACATCTCGTGGTTCTAAAATTCAACATTAAACGTTGTTCATGTTATTTATGAAATGTGTATAAACATATTAGGTTTAACTTTCTCAGATATCAATTGAAAGTCAAATTGCAAACACATAAGAAGATTTTACTGCTTATGCTGTAGTTATATCAATTATCGCCTCATTGACATGCTTCGGATATATATAAAATAACAAACTAGACCATTCATACACATACAGATTAAGTTTCAATGGCTTATATATAAAATGTGTTAGACAAACTTAAATTTGATTAAAACAGGCAGCTTTTGGTCAACATACGTTTTCTAAATTCTTTAATTCTTTGGATGTAGATTATGTTTAATCAAAGCCTACTACTCTTGGTACATTAAATTAAAAGGGCAATACATACTATGTATTGTATTTATAAATTAATAAGTTTTTGAGTGGAATATATTAAGAGTACAGGTGTTCAATTATAACCCCAGCTGGATAATTTTGATTGAAATTACTCAGTGTGCTTGAACTTATATTTAAGATACATTCTTCCTTGTAACGAACAAGCCTTTAAATGTGAAAACATCTCTGTGATGGACGCCATCATATCCTTATTATTCCAAATGTTTTGAGAATGTTTAACTCAAAGAGCTGCACGTGTGGGAATGGAACAAAGATCGCTTGTGAATTACAGTAATTAATTTTGGTACTATTCCAAATGATTTGAGAATGTTTAACTCAAAGAGCTGTGGGAATGGAACAAAAATCGCTTGTGAATTACAGTACTTAATTTTGGTACTATTCCAAATGTTTTGAGAATGTTAAACTTATAAAGCTGTGCGAGAAGAAATACAATTTGACAAAACGTCTATATTTATTTACTCCTTTTGGGGACCCTTCGACTAAAATTATATCACACTTCAAGTAATTAGACTCCAATTGATAGCTGTTAGAATGTTATATGTGGAAGCAAATTGAATCATGTATTTATAAGTCATTTACTTTTTTTCTAAAATCAGTAACTCTTTATCAAAACATGAAAAAAAGTATTGTGTAAGATATTGATCTTTCATATCATCAGGGTAAGTGCCAGTGAGAACGAATCTTAGCAAGCTCGTGTTTACATAGTTTAAAAGAGAAGTTAAACTCACGTTCGAACGATTCCATTCCTCAGAATGGTTCTCACTATAGATTTTTGCGTTTATGCCACCCCCTGTTTGACAGTCATTATTTCTTTTATCTCTCATTTTTCTCTGAATGAGTAGGCCAACTACTTACACGCCGACCACACGTTCGCAATGACATCTTGTTTATGTACTAAAATACGCTTGTAACTGTAGCGTCCTTACATGCTAAACATACTATTTAAACGAGACACCTCATCCATAGATAACACGTTTGTCAATCAAGACCTTTTTTTTAAACCCGATAAAAGTAACATAAAATACAGTTGCAATAACACAGCATAACCCAACATAAAACAATAGGAGAGAATAAAGAGTTATTTCTCTTTAAATACTTAAATGGGACAAACAAATAAAAAGGTACACTGCGCACGTTCGACAAAAATCGGTGCAGCGTGTACCTTTTTAAAGCCATAAGTTCGTGGGTAACATCCGTCCGCACAAGGAATTGGTCTAACCAAATCAATGCAAGTCTTAATATAAGCGATAGGTGCGTAATTATTACCACTATGTTTCAGCATTGAATTATTCCTTTAAGGATGCTTGGTGGTTAACCAATCAACCATCAGATCTGACTTAAACTATTTAATGTGATATTTTGGGCCATAAACTATAATTTTGTACAGAAAAAATCCAAATATTTTAGATTTGAAAATTGAACATTTTTGTATAAATTCAACATGGCTTTTCGTCTAAAATATAGCCTAAAATGGGAACGACCATCAAGTCTACTTAAGGGTTTTTTGATGTAATATGCGAACTTTTGACAGAAAGAAACTTATAGTATGCACTTAGTGATTTTTTAGCACCAAATTATCGTAGAAAACACTTCAGCATTGAATTGTTTTAATAACGGTTCATTCGGTTTACTTCTCACAATTTAGACAGAAATTCGTGTTACTAAAGCATCATTAAGCGCCGGAAGTTCGTAGAGAACATCCATCTGCACCGGAAATTAATCTAATCAAATCTGTGGAATTAAGGCGACAGGCCCTTGTTTATTACCCCCTATTTTTAAGGTCTTCCGTTTCCGACCTTACTATTATTCTGAAAAAAAATTGAGATTTCTTCTTATTTTTTTTCTTCAAAATGCCAACTTTGATCCTTAATATCTCGCTCGTTCGCAAAATTGCAAAAATCACGTATTTTCCTTTTTAGTTTTCTACCTGATAATAATTTGTTATAAGATGTATTTTAAAAGTTGTGGGTCTTACCGAGACCTTTAATTCGGTATGAAGAAAAAGGGGCTGGCCCCTATTTTTAGGAAGTTAGAGGCTTCAAAATTTTTTGGTCAATAACTTGTAAAGGAAGAAAAATGTCTAATGCATTTATTTATTGAAGCAAAGTTGTTGAGAAATTAATTCTGATTCCATTCGTAGTAATGAATTTGATGGTCTTGTAATATAAAGTCAGTTTTTGCAGAAACAATTTTAGCCGGATCGGCCCATTTTTCCTGGGGGTGTGCAGGTGCAAGAAGTTATGAAAGAGCTTCCTCAGATAGTGTATGTTTAAGTTTGTCAAATCATGGTCCCGGGGGTAAGGTGGGGCCACAATAAGGGGTCGAAGTTTTACATAGGAATATATATGTTAATCTTTAAAAGTCATCTACTCAAAAACCATTTGGCAAGAAAAGCTGAAACTTGTGTGAAGCATCCTCAGATAGTGTAGAATCAAGTTTGTTCAAATCATGGTCCCCGGGGGTAAGGTGGGGCTACAATTTGGGGTCGAAGTTTTAAATAGGAATATATATTAGAATAAAATCTTTAAATATCTTCATCTAAAAAAGAACATTTGGAATGCCTAGAAAAGCGGTAAGATCAGTGAAAGCAACCTTATATAGTGTAGATTCAAATTCATCAAAATCTTCAGCAGAAGGGTGGGGCCCTATTTTCAAAGGAAAGCATTTTAAATTATTAAAAGAACCCCAAATGTTTTATTTTATGGTTTTACTAATGTGCAAGCAATTTGACAAAAAGTTTATTCTTTAAAATTGTTTAGACTTTGGCCCTGGAAAATTCCTTGGCCTCACAAGGGATTCAAAGTTTGATTTATATGTTTATATCTTATATATAAACAATTGTTTAAGATCGTCTTGAGAACTGCAATGCTGAATATGTGGTATGACTAATTAACCCGTTACAAAAGGGGCTTAATGACAAACATTAGAATAAACAGGTGAAAAAATTTGACTTTTTTAATACAAATTATATTAAACTACATTATCCAGATATTTTGTATATGACTCCATAAAGCTTATTATATGATGACGATTGTTGCTCAGGTGAGCGATGTGGCCCATGGGCCTCTTGTTTCAGACTGGGGGCTACAGACTTGAAGCTATAATTACCTTAAAAATACATTTTAAAATTTGCCCCTGTTCATAAATTCATCAAAGAGACGTGCAGATTCAAGTAGTAATAAGTCGTTTGATATAGGATTTATAACGTCTATTTATATTATTTTTGATAAAATTATTTCATTATTTCAAGCTTGTCAGCGAAATGAAAACAGTTTTACATGTTATATTATGGCATGAAGATATATAGCATTATTCAAGGCCTTTCCGTCATTTTAAAGCAAAGGACTCTCAAAACAAGAAAATAAACGCAAAGTAAACTGCATGCATTGTACATGTATGCTCCAGAGAATTTACAATGTACATATATGATGTGTCTCTCATATTGGACTCTTCCACTATAAGTAACGGTGCGTAAGATTAATGAATGAGACATTCTGGTGCGAAGTCCTGTTTTACCTTTCGTATCAATTTCAATTGGTTAGAATGGATTCGTCCGTGGGGTGGGGGTATTAAATCAATTTAATCGTTCAAAGTTTTGAATTTGTTAACAACGATACATAAGATCAAATGTTTTAGAAACGATTTATAAATCTAACATATACAGTCACTTTTTTAATCGGCTGAAGCATTTAGTAAGAAACGCAACTTACACCCTATTCAAGAGGAATGAAATCGTCCAGCAGATAGAGAAAACGTGGCTTCTGAAACAAAACTCCCTGGCATTTTAGTTCTTCCTGTTGACTTTCCAGACTGTATGTCAATCTAAACTTATAATTTTGTTCATTAATAATAATTCAACACCAATTATTAATCAACAATGTACATTCTATCATAGTTCAAATTTAAATCTTGTTGCGATGGCACCCCCCCCCCCGGCCATGATATCTATTTTTAAATCAGGATTACACACGTGCTTGCATGTGGCAGAAGACAAGCTGGAACTTAATGTCAACTATCAGTTACTGATATAATATCTTTGGAAATGTATTTCTCCTTTCATATGTAGTAACTGAAAATTGTGCAAACCATAGAGGAATGCGTGATCTGCGCATAAGAACTGCTTGATACAATATTTATTTTTTCCAACATGCTTTTGGCCTATGATAATAATTAAGAAAATATGCTGGGACTTCATATGGAAAATTACACATTTTCTTTATCCCCCTTTTCAATAAACAAATCAAACCAACAAACAAAAATGATTCCGAAAAATATTATTTAAAATATACCTCCAAAACAAACTATACATTCATCCTACACCTGCAATATTGCCTTTTCCATTTTTGTAATCGTTGTAGATTCATAATTTTAATTTTATCATGATTAGAATATCGTAACGGTATTTGGTAAATTATCTCAATTAATGCTGAAACTTCAATACATGCATGTATACCCCAGGGTCTGCCGCCATAAACATTCTTAAGTCTGAGAATGTTTTCAAGTCTGAGAATATGCTCAACTCCCCAATTCTCAGACTCGGCCGCCGCCACAAAAAGTTGAGCAAAACAAAAATTCTCAAATTCTGTTTTATTCTCAAATATTTCTCAAGAGTTGAGTTGAGAATTTTTTTTGAGAATTATTAAAGTTTCAAGGCGGCGGACCCATTTAGTCTTGCCTTGTCAAATTGTCGTATGTTTTGTTTGAGCATTTTGAATTCACGAGAGAGAGAGACAGAGAGATAGAGATAGAGAGAGAGAGAGAGAGAGAGAGAGAGAGAGACCTATGCCCAAGAAATTATTTTCATCCAATTAATTAGGCTTTATGCTTTATCAGGAATATAATAACACAACATATCGTTAGTATATCAATTAACTTTTATGTACATTTATATGGCTCCAAAGCAATTGTATTTCACAAACAAATCATCATGAAACAAACTCTTATGTATATCGAAAGCATTTGTCTATTTTACTAAGGGTCTATACATCTAACATTGTATCACCGCCTGGTAATCAATTTTGTATTACATCACAAGTATGACGCAGCTGCGACGGAATACCTATTCGTTGCTTTGCATCGAGCTCGTTTCTAGTTTTAATATAATTATTCCTATCAGGATTTCTTTTGTCTCCTTTGCGCACGTTTGACAAAAATTGGTGCAACATGTGACTTGTTTAGCGCCGGACGTTCGTGAGAAACACCCGCCTAGCTGCACCGAAAAATTGTTTTACCTAATCAACACAAGTCTTAGTTTATAGAAAGACATCAATTATATCCTGTTTTATATTAATTTTGGCGTTTTCCATTGTACAATTTACATCTAGATACTTCTTTAGATATCTTAAACACTTTTGATGCACCAATTTCAAAGCATTACCAAAAACAAGATAAGTAAACAATTGAAAAATACAAGTAAATCAGACTCTGGAAATTTTTTTTGATATTGCAAAATTGTAATCCAAAATGAATACAATCTGCAAATTTACTTTATTTTTTATTAATTAAAACTATAGTATATTTTAAACTCTCTATTATTAAAGAAAAAAAAGTTTAATATGCTGCTATAAAAAATGAGAAATTCTTTGTACTATATTGTTCAAAATATAACAAATACTGATAGAAGTATAATAAAAGATTTAATTTGAACACATGTGGTAGTGACATTCACATGAGGAAAACTGTCAATACTACAAATACTGCAGCTGCAAGAGGGATATATTGTTTGTTTTAAAACTGCTTTAAAGCTTTAAAACTGCTCTAACCTAACGCGGAATTAATTATTTTCGTGACTTATAGAACCAAATTTAATTAATAAGGCAAATCTAATGAAAAAAGTGGCCACATCTACGATTTCCGTCATGAAGGGGTAGGTGACTGTCAAGGATCTATAATTGATTTTCCTGAAGATTGAAAGTGTTTGTACATGTAGTTAACTACGATTTTAAAATACCCAAAGGCATAATCACTTATACTTATTATGGTACATCGGTGTTATGATTACAAAGTATATAACAATGAATTGAATTTAAAAAGATTAAAATGTGTTTTTGCAGAACATTAACATTCAATTGGAGAACATAATTTAACAATATAATCTCAATATAAAATTTAAATTGAAAACAACACAAATGCGACAAAAATGTGCAGAAGTGGAACGGGGTGATAATATATATTTCCTCGTTTGTTTGTACAAAACTGTTTGTATCCTTGATATTACCAGCTGTAAAATGTTTGATTTCTTTCGTGACATGTAACATTCATCTATATCTTTCACTTTCCTGCAAAATGATGATAGCTGTTACATATACAGGTATCAAGGCTATTTTCATGCTGATTTATTTTGGTACGTTAAAAAATAACTTAGTTTTACTCTATATAGATAACGGTAGTGTTAAACTTTTTTTAAAAATATTGAATTGATCATGGTTTATATAAATTATTCTTTGTATGATTATTCGCAGTGCATCGTGTGAAAAGCAAAAACTAAAAGTTTATTGATAAGCTCTCCTATAATAAAGCCTTAAGTGAGTTCTTAGTCCAGCGTCTGTAGTTGCCTAGCGTCGTTATCGTATCGTTTCCTTTTTACATTTTGTGAACCTTTTCGGAGTCACCTAGCTAATTTCAACTAAATATACACCGAAGCACTCTTTTAAGTTTGCAAATGATCAAATAAGGATAGAAGCCTCATTCCTAGGAGAATATTACAAAGGAGGTGGGGTATTCTAAAAATCTTCCTCTCTGAAACATAATAGTCAATATTTAAACATTGGCAAAAGCTTTCTTACATGTAGTTTATACAAGTTTGTTCGAACTGTGAACCCAAGGGGTAAAACTGGCCAAAATTATTTTTCGAAGGTTATTTAGAAATAAATAGAAAAAAAATGTAAACACTTTTTTCGGAAATACTAGAAAGTCACATATATTAAAATTATTGCGGAAGAATATATGAAAGTTTCAAGTTTGTTCTACATCACCTAGAGGGGGCCTCCTAATTTAGAATAGAAAAAGGAAATAGAATAATCCTGATAAAATGGAGATTTTACAATAATCATTGTTTTTCTCGGGATTCAGATTTTAATATTAAAACACATTGATACAAAAAGAATAATTTTCTACTAAAGAACACTGAAAATCTGAAAATTTTAAGTGGATACCTTTTAAACAATTATTAAGTTGTGGGGACTTTGAATGGATCATAAAGAAGAGAGAACTGTAAACACAATCCAAATCAAAAAGGGAAAATCAAAATTCCTTTTTTTTGACCCTATTTTTCATATCTGCATCCATTTACACCCCTTTTTGCCCAAAATAAGCCTTTACAAGTCAAAGTTCATCAAATTTTCCTGAATCATTGACATTTAAATGCATAAAACAGACATTTAAAATGAGGTACGTTCCTCTCATCCTTATAAAAAATTATGAAGCATCAGAGGAACGTTCCTCTTCACCTAAACTAAAATCTCTACATTTCATCTGAGGAACGTTCCTCTTTTCACTTCAACAGAAATCTTGACAAGTCATCTGAGGAACGTTCCTCATTTTAGTTCAACAGAAATCTTGACAAGTCATCTGAGGAACGTTCCTCTCTTCGCCTAATTATATAAACTGAAATCCTAACAAAGCATCTGAGGAAGTTCCTGACTTGAAATCTTTACACGGTATCTGAGGAACGTTCCTCATTTCACTTCATCTGAAAGCTACATAAAGCATCTGAGGAACGTACAATCTTTCATATGTTGATTGTTTTCTTTTTACATGAAAGCTGGTGTATAAACATTCGAGGAACGTTCCTCTTTTCGCTTAAATTGGAATCTTTACAATGCATCTGAGGAAAGTCCCTCATTTCATTTAATAAAATGTTCACTTCTAACCCAAGGAGGAATTCAAAACATTTTTTAGGTATTCTAATCATTACGCAAAACTTTGTAAAACTTATAAAAGACAAATTCTAATGTTACTGTATCACTCTTTAAAAATCAAATTGAAACACTGGTTTTGACAAATTAAAAAGTAAATTAATTAATCATTCTCAAGGAGTCTTGGGAGAGAATGTTTCAAACATAAAATTTCCTTTAATTTTTTTACAGTAAAAGGTCACCTTATGAGTAAATTATGTGCAAAATATAAGGTAAATTGACCGGATAGTTTAAATCTATTTACCACACTCAAATTTTGGTTGCAAAATGTAAATGTAAAAAAAGGTAAAAAAAAATACAAACATACAATTTTCTTTTAATTTTCAACAACAGAAGGTTAACATATAAGTAAAGTTTTTGACAAATTAAAACAAAATTCACCAGATAGTTTTAATGCTATCCGCCCTCATAGTTTGGTCCTATAAACGTGTCTTTGCAGCCTTTATACATAGGCTATAGAATTGTATAGAATAAAAGGATGATAACGAATCAAATTTTATTTTATTTGTAATAGATAAAATATACCTTTCCTGAAAAGATTGCACATATGTTTCTGATTTTGCAAATTATAATTTCAATCTGAATAATTGACACTGCAATAAAAA
>WFKH01011801.1:31697562-31719330 GCA_016163765.1 Magallana hongkongensis
AAAAATACGGCGTTAAGTGCAGTCATCCTTTGTTTAAAACATCCTTATTTGTAAATGATAATAGCAAATATTGATTTAAAAAATCCTCTGGGTAGGTTTTCAAAATTAAACAAATGTTCTGCTGAAATAGAATGGGATACAAAAGTACATAACTCTTTTATTTTTAATTTATTGGTCCATGCTTCTCTTAATTTTATTTTCTTAATCAATGTTAGGGGGTTTGATGCACTTTCAGAATGAATTCATGCATTGTAAAGATATAGTCTGCTGTATTTTAACATAGCAACAAAGGCTGACACTCTACAAATATGTAAAATTTTGATCCCTCGTTGTGGCCCAATCCTGCTCTTGCGGGTCATGATTTGAACAAACTAGAATAAAAACTACATGGAGATGTTTTCACATACATTTAAGTTTCAACTGGTTCTTGGTAAAAGATTTTTAAAGATTTTCACGATATACTACCATGAAACGCTTTGACCCTTCCCCCACATTTGTGGCCCCACCCCACCCTACCCCCGACGGTCATGATATGATAATTTTTATTATTTCTTAATCATCCCCCTTGAAATAGGACGTGATCCTTCTTTCGTACTCACTTGAATTCCCTTGGCCCAAGAGTGCTCTTTGCCAAGTTGGTTGAAATTGACGAAGTAATTCTGTAGGAGAAGAAAAAATACGAAAAGTTTACAACAACGACAACAACGATGACGATTACGACAGACAACGGACAAATTTTTATCAGAAAAACTCACTTGAGCTTTCGGCTCAGGTGCGCTAAAAATTGAATAACCTTAGATATTTTTTTCTTTGTTTCTATATGGTATCTAAGCTTTTTGTATAACCTATCAGTATTTTGTATTAGGTCAAATTCCAGTCACGAAGTTTGGTAGGCTATAAATGTAAGTTTTGAATGTTGGAGTGAAAAATCTAGCTTTACACTTAAATTGAATGTGATAAACTCTAGGAACTTAAAACGAATTATGAGAGAGAGAGAGAGAGAGAGAGAGAGAGAGAGAGAGAGAGAGAGAGAGAGAGAGAGAGAAATCAGCTTAAAAAATAAATTTTATTGGTATATTGAACCAATGTAAACGAAAACATGGCATGAGCCTTGTTTACATGACAAAGAATTGCGAGCTCTGTATTTTGCTTATAACTCTACGACTGACACTCAAATCTTAGAGTATCACTAGAAATCTTTCCTAAAGAATTGTTATCAATAAAAATTTAAAAAATGTTTAAAGGTAGCCAGTATTTGCATGCTACAATATTCTAATATCATTGTTTAATGGTGACTGTCAACTGTCAACATTTCAGGATGCAATATAATTAAAATTGTATTCAAATGAATATATCTAGCTAAGACAAAAATTTGATTTCTTAAGATAAGTATTTTAGCCATAAATTGACGTTATCGAATACCGACTGACTTTGTCCGACTTATTCTTTAACCATTTTTTACAAAGTTAGTCTGTTGATATATAATTTTTTTCAAAGGACTAGGGAACAATATTCTACTTCTGAATATGACACTCATTTCTACTCCAATTTTTGAATTCAAAGCAAATATGTTATTCTGTGACATAGATTGCTATTTGGTAAATTGTCCCAGCATTTTTAGATTAAGAGGTTCAAAACATACAGATTGGGTTTAAATTTATCAATGGTTCTATCATTTAACGAGTATAAAATAATTACATCTCTAATCATTCTCTTAGGGACATAAAAAATGCTATTTTGAAAACCAGGGTGCATCAAATAAAAAAACCCCCTGCTTTAATCTATTTCTACTTAAAGATGTTCTACCATTTAAATCATTGTTTTAAGGAATTAATGCAAATCTTTTACAATATTAGTATTTTAATTAGCATGTTAACGACATACATGTACCATTGTAATTGTTTTAAAAGAATGTTATGTTTAATATCTCTTTACTAAAGATTTTAGTTATAGTCCAAGGACGCATACAGTGCATACACACGTGCATGTAGTCATGTACAGTACCATCATAATGCATTATTATTAAGTGTGTGTGTGGGGGGGGGGGAGTTCTATAGATGATATAAAAATGCGATTTTGATTGATTTTTATAGATGTATATAACGTTTATTTTGTTGTATTATAACCACTTAAGACATTAAAGACATTCACAACATGCCGTACGTTCATTGTAGACCAGTGTTCTACATTTAGATATTTTATTATATCATTAAGAGTACAAACGCAACGCTTAATGATATAAATGTTTGTAACATTAGGGGTTGACCATGTAGCTTTTTGCTTGTATCATTAAGCGTTAAGGATGCTGTGCATTTGTGACGCTTAATGATAAAATTGTATCATTAAGCGGCGATTTATCATTAGCGGTTGATGTTGTCAACTGTTAATGCAAGAATTTATAGCATTAGGGGTTGCAATTGCAACGCTTAATGATATTTGTATCATTAAGCGGCGTTTTATCATTAGAGGTTGATACAGAGCATCGCTATCGCGAAGATTTCTTGCCGCGAATCAGTCCTTGTCGTATGGGTGTTATTACAACCATGATGTGGACAAGGCTTTGTCGCGAATATTAAAATTTTATTTAATCGCTGCAAATTAGTTTATCACATATCCAGTAGATCGCCAAAAACGTCGTTGCGAATAAAATTTGGTTTACAGAAAATATATGGGGAAAAATTTCTGCAGAACACCTGGTCCATGGCTTTTTTAACATTTGAAAATACTAACTTTTTTGTAATAATATAAACACAGTTTGACAATGTTTTGCTTTGGTGAGTGATGGCACATTAGGCTCTAGTTTATTAAATCTTTACATGTATTATAGTAAACACAGGCTATACAAAAGCGCCTCTTTTTTGAGATGTCAATTCTTTAAGGAATGAAAACGATATTTATTTTTTCATCTAGTACGCAAATGTGAATTATTTTATGGATGAGTATTTTTTTGTCAAGACGAAAAAAGCAAGATAGGTACATGTACATACATGTATATGACAATATTCATATCCACAAATCAACTATACAAAAGTCTGACTTGTGTCATAATGAAAGAGTTGAAAACAACCCTGAACAATATCAAATTTGTTAAAATATTCTGAGATAATCCGAGAACATAGTTAAATGCATAACATTACCTAATTTTCCGGTATTTTTAATGGAATTAAGAAAATTAATTATGTCTTTGCATTAAATAGTTCTTTTATTTATAAAAAGAGTTAGTAGAAGTACTTGGTAATGTCTGGCATTTTCAGATATGGCACTGGGTGTTTCCTACTACCATATAGTTGAATTCTCGCTATATAAGGAAGTAGTCATCATGTCTCCAGGTTATTCACTCAGAAACTACGAAAGAGAAGCAAACTACACATGGGATTTTAGAGCAGATGACGCTACAGAACATTTTACTTTACACTACTATTGATATGCAGCGTTTGCGGGGTTTTCCATGTGAAGACTACTTACAGGGTTGTGTCCTTAATTAAAGGGGAAGGAAACCACACATATATATAGAAAAATATATCAACTAATTACTATCTTTTGTGTTTGTAAATTAAATTTGTTCTAATAAAACCCCGGAG
This sequence comes from Magallana hongkongensis, assembly GCA_016163765.1. Taxonomy (NCBI): domain Eukaryota; kingdom Metazoa; phylum Mollusca; class Bivalvia; order Ostreida; family Ostreidae; genus Magallana; species Magallana hongkongensis. The sequence goes on from WFKH01011801.1 coordinate 31,701,144, forward strand.
CAATGAATGATCAACAGATATTGATTGCTTAATTTAAATTCCGCGCCGCTGTGAGAGCTGGTATTCTATGACGATACAGCATCCATTCCGGTTTGTTTCATCAACACAGCAACAGTATAAGCTAAGTATAATATTCGCTCTGAACTAACAAGTTCTGGAAAATAAGGAAAAATACCGATTTGAGATCGTTCTTTTGCATGTAGAAATCAAGAGAAGTATAAAAGTTTCCGCTAAATCATAACAGATCAGGTTCGTTCACTTGACGAATACTTAGGTTCACGTATGTCAAAATCTTAAATCGGAGGGTTAGTGTCAGGAAATTCTCAGTAGATATGGAAATTATCAACAGATGCCAATCATCGTAGAAAATGTCTGCTGTCGTTATTTCGACGATAACAACGAATTTAGAGTACTGTGAGTGTAATTCAAAAAATCGCGACTACAAATTTTATACTTATATTTAGTTGTTGCAGAGAGTTTTGAATTGGGTTAAACATTGACTCGGGGTCATTTATTCAACTTTGAATATATTGAAACCAAATGTATTTAATTAAGATCCTTGTTATTTGTCAAGTTAGCATCATCGTGGTATTGTTTTCTTTAAACCGGTTCTGAAATTAACAACATAAAAACACGTATCAATTAATTAATAATATTATAACAGATTAACAGCTGTCATTTATTCAATAAAAATGTACTAGTTATACATATTCAATTTTATTCTCTAGCTTGACATGTTTACTTAGACATCATCAATTTGTTCAGTTGATTACTTGAGTAACAGAAAGTTTTATTCAAAGCAGGGCACTGTGTATATGTAAACCGGAATAGATGGTTTGACATCAAAATAATTATATACGATTTTGATTTTCAATACAAAAGAGTTCTACGTCATGTCAGCCTCCAGTAAATTCAATTTTTATTACTTTAAGCGTGCATTGAGCTTTAATTATGTAGCTTATCTTCAAAACAGTATGACCAAATGAAATCATTTAAACCACTTTATCAAATGTAAAAATTCTATGACTTTCCTTCTCCTTTAAAATTAATTTTATATCATATATTATTTAATGAATGAACTATCCGTCCCTGATTTATCTAATGAAAAAAATAATTTTTAGTTTATTTGTTAAACATATTTTTATTTAATAAATTCAATAAAGATTTGGAAACAGGCATACCATATACATACATAATAAGTTTTTGTTGATTGCCGAATTTAACAATAAGTATTTTTCACAGATGTGATTAAAAATTCCAGGATATAGACTTGCTCTTAAAAGTATCTGTGTTGTAATAACAATTTAAGCATTTGAACGTGTACCTCTGCGGGTACGTGTGAAAATACAAGTATGTTTTCACGTACACGTTCCAAAATTTGGGCTATATTTAATAAACTGTACGTGTAAGCGAACGTGTAAAATAATTCGATTTAACATTTTCAACATGTTCAGTTTACTCTAACAGTTTATGAAATAATTCTATGAATTTGATGAAACCAAAAGCACAGTCGTCCTCAATTTATCGTCTGCTTTACATAAAACAACGTTTGATATACACAAAGTCTGTATTTCTATTTAAAAATGGTTCATGTATTCACCTCCGTGTACTTTTGATTCTACACGTTTTGTACAACTGTAGAGTTACGCGGTATGCAGAAATCATGACGTAATACACATAAAATTACGGGATTCCCCTAGTTACACGTACTCGTACACGTACACGTTCAATGCTTAACCTCTCTAATATTGTAATATTGTATATTTGTTGCAAATACTTTGTTTAAAAAATTTTGCTGGGTTTCAAAATTTTTAATTTTAGCTCTCTACCATACTTAAATGGCATTAAACATCCATGTGTCTAAGAGAGCAGTGATTATTTAACAAGCAAGTCTAACCAAAATGATTTGACCATCCAAAAAAACCCCGAACAAACCAAAATAACAATTATATAATTTATTATATGGAACGTTTCTTTAAAGCATGTGCCATAAACACTTTATACACTTAAACATAAATATATAAAAAGTAAATGATATCCAAGTATTCAAGTAATTGTTACAGCCCTTATATAAGTAATATATTAGTAATAGAACCCCCAAAGCGAAAATACTAGAACACTATAGGAAAAGTCTCTCCTAAGTTATTATGCTTCGTGTCAGTTTGTCACTATCTATTCAATACTCATCTATTTTAGCATAGTACATTTAAGATATATAGAGCGTAAGCGTACTATGTCAAAATAGAGCACGGCGAATGTTTCGTTGGAAAATCTTTAGAATGCCGATGGCGGGTATCGAACTTTCGACCTTAAAATCACTAGCCTTCGAGATTAATAGCCCAAGCCTTGAGAATAATAGCTCAATGTGCTACCAATTAGACCACAGCAGCCTGTAAGTTGGAAGCACACATTTTATTTATATAAAACGTTATTACCTACATTTGACGTCAAACAATGAAAAAAATCCTTTCAAAAACGTCTCATTATTGACGGGAATTTCAACGTTAAAGTTTTCAAGAAACTTTTGAACAAATTGTTAAAACACTTTATAAGGAATTGTTCCCGAGAATCATGAAATTTTTTTTTATATGACACTTAAATAAAAACAAAAAGTCAATGAGAATTCGTGTGCTAAATAAATCGAGTATCCTCCGAAAGGACACTCATGTCTCATTTCTTTGAAAGAACTGTAACTTTTTACTTGTTTTGTTTTTTTGTTTGGATTTTTTTTTTGTGATAAACAGCCACTTGTTGAATAAATAATCAATCAAAATCAATTATTAAATCAAAAGAGAAAACGCTTAATTAATTATAAACCGCGCAACGAACTTATAGGCTGCAGTGGTGTAGTCGGTAGCGCAGTGGGCTCTTGTTCTCACAGCTAATTGGTCGAGAGTTCGATACCCACTAAATGCACACTCTTAAGATTTTCCTTGAAAACAGTCGCCATGCTCTATTTCGGCAAAGCATGCTTACGCTATATAAATCCCTTGTTTACTATGCAAAAATAAATGAGTAAAGAATATATAGAGACAGACTGACAGGCAGCATAAATTTAAAATATATTTATATCTTAACAGATTTGATGAAGAAGATAGAAGGGATAATGCGGGTAAAATATATTAGGTTGAACAAGATACTGCAAAATAAAATAAGCAACGTACATATCTGATAATTCTTTCAAAACTTTGTTCAAAACAATGTATATTTAATATAACCTTGATATATTGATTTGTACACATGTAACCCTTAAATTGGTTCAATTCTTGGAATATTATGATTTGAACTCGTGTATGCATACTAAAATCATTAAATTGTTCCATTTTTAGAACTTCAATGCCTTTTATTTTATAGATTGGGTCTGTGCTCCACATTTTTATCATAGTCTAATTACGATATAATGGAAAATGAACCAATTTCAATCAACAAAATCTTAGAGTGATGACCCACTATACTTTAGAAATGTCATTTTGTATCCTAGCAATTGAATAATAGAAGTCTGTAAAAACGTGGTCATAATGGCAAATATTATTTGAATAGCTGAATGGCTTAGTGGTTAGAGCGCCAGGCCTTGGGTAACTTTATAGAGCTTGTTTTTTTTAGGTTGAGAGGTTCGATACCACCAAAACTTGATACAACTATTTTGAAGTTTTTCTTCATGTTAATTAAAATAATCAAACTGACCATAGCAAGACATTGTGCGTTTGCAAAATTGAATTTACTATTCAAAAATAGATTTAAATGAAAAATTAAAAACTCATATAGTATTTTACTATATAACCAATTGTCATTTTCGCCAGCTTATTTATCCATCGTCTTTATGTACAGTGATATTGATAAAACTTCACAATTTCTTTGATAATGATATTTGGTTTTCCACCTTTATAGGATGTCAAGTTAAACTTCAACACCAACACCAACACTTTAACACCAAAATTATTTGATTTGATGTAATTAAATCGATTTTTATTATAACATTTGAAATTCAATATCTTAAAAATAAGGAGAAAAAATAAAGCGATAATAAAAAGTAAAACTTCTGAACACAAATGAATACATGTATGCATACCTGTATTTGATATATTTTAATAATTTTATTGTAATAAAAAAAAATAGATTGATCAACTTTGTATCACGTTCTGATTTGAGTGACTAAAATTGAAATTAAATGCGATTTTAATTTAAATCTTGCTTATTCTAGTACAATGATACAAGTGTCCAAAGAACATAATTAAGAGTTGAAATGGTTTGAATGCTTTACAGTGACGTCATTAAATCTATAGATGTATAAATTTGCCCCTGACCTCGATTATAACAAGCCTTGCCTGAGAGATAATGAAATAGAAATACAAATGCTTAAAGCTAAAAACTTTCAAAAAGTGTTTCTATGATTTAAAAAAAAATAGATACGGGAAATCCAACCTTTTACGAGACCCTTCATTGTATTCAAACAATGTGGTAAGCTCACGACTTACAGGATAGTGAGAGGAAATCGACTGCTTGTCACACTCCTATCAAATCAAGATAAACGGAGTTCTAGAGGATTTCAACTAATTATGAAAGGTAAAGCTTGAATTTGAAGCTTACTTAATAAAATTTCAATTTTATGAAAAAATTAATATTGATAATATTATATAAATATAAGTATAAATCTTGAGAAAAAAACCCCCCAAACCATTCAAAACAGTTTTGCTGTATAATACATGTTTTTGCAGAGAAATGTAAAGGAGTTACGATGACCATTCCTAGGTTATTTGATGTAAGCGAAACTGAGGGAGGGGTGTCAAGAGTTCGTTTGTACAAACCCACTTTTTAAAATTCAATAAGTACTCAATTTAAACTGTGAATAAAAAACAGCCTATGGATCAGCAGACAAAAAAGTATTTTGGTACACCCCCCATCTCCAACCCCTACTCTCGAGAAAAAAATTATGAATATGTAGGTGCAAAAGTTAAAATGTCGAAAGTTTACTTGACGTACAAAATACAATTTATGATATATTAACTACAGAAACTAATTTAAAATACTGCAATAAATATCTAGACCTTTTGAATTCTTTAAAAAAAAAAGCTTTTTCAGCTGATATGTATTTTGTGTACACGTCAATAACAATTATGATTTTATTGATCGTGAAAAGCTAGATTATTTACTGATATAAACTTCAAATAAAAAAGACTCGTTACAGTGAATGACGTGTGTAAATTTCTAGATACAGTTAAATGCTTATTATTAATTAGTGTCAAAGTTGGGTCCCACATTCACAACAAGAACTACATCAACTAAATCAACGACAACAATACATACAGAGACAGGGACAACTTCGTCAGCAGAAAGGACGACAGACAGAAAAAAGTACGTATATTAAGTAGACAAGTCTTTAAAATTTACATGTATAATACAAGTTGTCTTAAAGTATAAACTATTATACAAGTCTTTCCTAAAGTCTGTTCAAGTTTCCATTTCCATAATATTTCGTTAATTTCTTCATAAAATATCTTACTTTTCATCTTGTACCCCCCTTTTTTTTAATCCGAAAAAAACCCAACGGGGATTTATAACGGGAAAATCTGACACCTTTAATTCATTTAAAAGTTTTCATTCATAATCAACATTATCATCCGGGGACTTTCATGTATTCCAGTACACATTTTTTAAATTTTAGCTACATGTATGTATGAAATCATGAAGCGTTAGAATGGGCATTTCAAATCAGAATTCTTGTACGTTTTTACCGTCGTGAATGAATGTAGTTTTGACACAAAGATACTTGTAAATATAGAAGCACATGTTCTAAGCAAATAGGTTATTGAATCAATGACTCGGGACAGTATTGAGTTGTCGACTTATATGAGATTTCGGGTTAATAAAAACTTGGTTTTTTTAATGAATAAAATAGACCTTTCTTGAGAGAGAAGAAACATATAACAATGGTCTTGTAAAATTCAATTAAATAAGTGTAAATATTTGTTAAAACAACAACAAACGATCTTTTGACATTCATGCCTTGAATAGACGTGTTTTTGGAAAGGTTAAAATAATCAGAGCCAACAAACAGCAATTTTTGATGAAACTTTTACTCAATTGATCACTAAGAGTTGTCATATCATATAAACCGCGGGGATAACCAATTATATAGAAATATATAGGAAAAATAAGGGCAGTGAAATCTGGATCAAATCTGACTATGATTTATAAAATCAATTTAAATACATGTACATGCAATTTTCCTGAATGAAACTCAAAACCATTAAACCCATGACCTCTTAAACGTTGATTGGTACGGAGATCAAGGACAAGTTTATAATATTTTTAATAAAAAGTCACGAAAATATTATCTGTGTTAACTAGAAACCATAAATTGTGAAATCAATGAAAAAGACGGATGTCCCAATCTACAAAGAAATATTAGGGACAAGCTGTTGAAAATAATATAGGTTTTAATTTTTGAAATTTATTTTGAAAAAAGCTAGTATGAAAATGTTGCAAATTCATTCAATGACATACGCTCTTTGTCGGGGATATGAATAATAGATGGAACAGCCATAAAACATGCTATTTAGTATGCTTCCGCGGCTAAAAATGTAGTGCCAAAAACTTTGTCGGCAACACCTTTTTTGAAGATCAAATAGATATGATTTAAAGAGACATGGTGACGCACAAACCCACGATTTACCAAATATCGAATCTTTACACGATCTCCACATATTTTATATATCATATGAAAAGATAAACTTTTGAAAAATTACGGTGTTCAAAAGTAAATAAATTATAGTCTGTCCCAAGATATTTTTGCCGCATATTTTCTTAAATTATTCGATATTTATAAATACCTCTTGGTTCAGACGATGTTCATTCAATAGTATGAAAAAATCCCAAGATTTCCCCTTTGAAACGCCCCCTCTAGCTTGTCGGGTATCAATACACGGCTAAAAATAAAAAGTCTACGGGGTTTTCCATTGGCAAGAAGATGAAGACGCCCGGATGATAAAGTTGAAAAATTGCGCGAGGTGTCCCGAGTACTTCCGAATGGAGAAAAGATGTCAACATTCCCCATTATAAATTTCCGTAGGAAATCTGTTTTCGTTCCTGTGAATTTTTACGAGGGAAAAATGATAATGTGTGAATGAAGTTATCTTGGAAATTTTCCCTTTCATTGATTTCAATTGCACTTCTTTCACAGGTATTTGTATTTTTATTAAAAATCGTCCAAATGTGCAGCATAAATATCTTGGGACAGACTGTAAATTAAAAAGAGAAAAATAGAATTTAGCGTTGGGCCAACACATAAATATTGAGTTTCCCTTCCGTTTCATAACCACGCAAGATCTGGAATGACTTCAAATGTAAATTCTTTTCTCAGTGTGTCAATCCTACTGTTACTATTTTAAGACAACAATCGCAATCATGTGACACTTAAATCAATGTCCAAAATAACTCGGTTTGTTTTCATGTGCAATTTCCAGATGAGTTTTAAACGACTTGTAAACGGATAGGTGATAACTTATAATACTTGAAACCTTCCGTATGATAAAATTTCGTAAATTTCTTCTAATTTCTGTTGTCATAATCAAAATATAAGGTACATATCAATTTGGTTATGTAAGTTTGAACGTTTTATTCATTCTTACAATAAAAAAAAATTATTCAAAACGCGTGATGACGTTTACTGGTGCTCGTACGCCGTGATCGGAATTGACGTGTGTTATTTAACGAGGCCGAGTACAGTTCGAGTACGCACGCTTTCGCGCAGCATTTTATTTGCATTGTGACGTCATCTTTTTGCTTGGTTGACGTCATGGCGTTATGGTTTCAACTGCAGACATTCTGCGTTTGTCGAAAATAGCTCGTTCGAGGCGTAAAATTGATTTTATATTGTAGAAAAACATAAATGTCTTGAAGTATAAGCAAATTTGGGCTCAGGTCGAAAACGTTAAGAGGGTTCAGCAAGCCTAGTCCTCTGTCACGTTTTCTTACCCCGCCTAAATAAAGCTTAAAACATGTATTTCAAGACAGTAACCACGTATTTTATTTCTATGACCCTTAATATGTGATGTTATATATATTTTTACTACTTAAATATATCTGTATGTTTTAATAATACTATAAAGATCACCATTTCCGCCTTTGTTATATAAAAAATAGTCATTATCTGACAAATCTGGGAAATTGGACATACAAAAAAATTTTGATAAGACCCCTGGAACAAACCAGGAGGTAAAATGTTTTTTTACTTGATTATTTGATGCCTTTTAGCAATAACTTTCATATGTGGAACAGAAAAAAAAATCCCTAGGCCAGAAGTTTAAAAAAATGTAAAAAATGCGCAAAATTGATACATTTCAAGCAAAATCCCATAGGGTCCTATGTTAAAAATTAACCAACTTTGAGATGACCCCCTAAACAAACGATGCGGTAAATGTATGATTTTTTTTTAATCTTCAAATAATAATTATATCAGTAGAAATCATTAAAAAATCTAGGGCAGAACAAATTAGACCCGGCCTCGTTAAGCATTGAATGCTTATTAAATGCTTATATCTTTAAACTTCTTGCCTTACCTGCAAATGTGATTGATACCTGAAAATTACTGTATTATCCTTAATGGAAGAGCCACCGTAACAGCCAAAAGCGTGAACTTTGATTTTCGCTTGTGACGTTGCACTTTAACAGCGTTCAACGTTTGTTACGTCATAATAAAACTCATCATTTAACCTTTCAGTACCCTGTGTGTGTTATGGTGTAATAACTGCACTAGCTTTCCACGCACTTTACATGCAAAAAAAATATGTGGAATGTAAATATTGAAAATTGAACGTCCAAGATTTCCAATGCTAACATAAGGAAAATTTACACCGAATGTAAATATTTCATAATGAAGCAACCAATAATGCCGCATGAGTTTTCTTTTAACTGTACAAAGATAAGTAATGTAAAGTTCACATACCTTTTATGTGCAATTTTTATTGCCTGTTTTTAATATAGTAGACCTAGTTAGCTTCTAACTTGGATCAAAATTTTACATTGTTGCTTCGGTTAGCAATATGGCTAACTGGCCTCGATAAATTTTTTTTTTGACTTTCCTTTGATAGTTCAAATTGTTTAAACTAAACTACTTATTTAAGCCTGGTTATTTCAGATATGGCATTGATTGTTCCCAAACATTATACAATTGTTACATTGTCACTACATAACGAAGAAGTCATCACGTCGCCAGGGTATCCACACAGAGACTACGAAGGAGGAACAAACTACATGTGGGATGTTATAGCTCATGAAGATACAGAAGATACGAGAGAGAGAGAGAGAGAGAGAGAGAGAGAGAGAGAGAGAGAGAGAGAGAGAGAGAGACAACGAGCTGTAAAATTTAAGACTTTCATGCAAGAGATTAAATTTTCCAAGTGGTTTTGTTATTTTGGATGAGAACGATTCTTAGCAGTCTCATTATAGAGAATAAATTTCTGTCATATTAATCTTTACAGACAGATACAAGTTCGAAGATTTCTCATATCACCTAACAGTGAAATATAGGTGAAAAGGTCAAAGAAGTTGCCGAGAAGTTTTCTAAGAATTTGTTTATTACAAAGTTAAAAATAAGTAGTTAGGATAAATATGAGGAAAACGGAAAAAATGTATTTAGAAAATAAATTCTACAGTAATGGTAAAGTGACAATTTAAATGATTAATTATTAGATTTAAAATAGATTTCAAAGTCATTTCACTTATGAAACATACGCTGAAATATAAGTATCATTTGTGAAAGAAAATTAATTTATAGATACAGTAAATAAAGTACATGTACATATGTAAACTAATCGCCAATTTTGTATGAGATTTTTGAAGCGTAAAGCATTAATAATTGGCCAGCATAATTTCAATTTGCCTATAATTGCCAATAGTTAAAAAAGTGGGGATGTTCTTAGTACTAGTAGAACTAAAGAGGAACTCAAACCACTAACTTTAATTTACGACGAAGAGGTACATGTAACATGTAAACTCATACATACTAGAGGATGGTCAGAGTAGAGCTATTGCACCAACTACAAAAGATGCTATCACCAGTTCCAGCTTTCAGATCCGGCATTCAGCTCGAAAAGAACGTCAGAAAATCCTACCAGGTGAAGATGTATCCGTCAACAGTATGTTCATCTTCTTCACCTCAGAAATACACACCATTTATGTGCAATGCAGACAAAATCTACTGTGATGGACGATTTACACAACATCACACAACTTTGACAATATCTTTATGATACATGCCCGTGACGGGTCAGCAATGCTCCTAGTCTTCATACTTCTACCAAAGTGAGACTAAGACACCTACACCAGACTCTTGACGCTTCAGCTAGATACTAGTATATGCCAACGTCACAACCAGATTTTCTTACCAGGCAACATCAGTAAGCCTGTACTTCGAGTTTGCTTCACTAAATGTTGTAGTAAAACCTTCCCCTGCAGCAGAACTTGCATATTGCCAGTTCTTCTACTGTAAAGTTTCTACAGTAAATAATAAAGGGTTCGGCTTACAGAAAGACTACAAAGGCCTTCCAGATGAAAACACACTTGTTCGTTGTACAGCCGCTCTACCACTTCTACCAATGACATGCCTAAGTTGAGGATTACTGGCCACTCACCCTAGCAAATGCACCAGACGAGGTGACTGTGTTGAACTCACAAACTACCTATATGTAACAGAGACGCAGAAGGCAGGTCCCCCCTCCCCCCACTTGGAATTACATCCAGACCGTTAGTTTGTCTTAATTTTGCAGGCAGCAAATGTAGTAAGGATATAAAGTATGCAACGGGTCGTAACATGAAAAAACAGTCAATATTATAATGAAAACGATCCAAGCATCTAAAACCTAAACTTACATAGTAAAACTTTATTCGGTATTGATGTATATCGACAGTAAATCAGAGTTAATTTCTAATCTCTGGAATTATTCATTTTGACGTCATTTCATAACTCCAAAATTCTGAAGCCAGCAAAGATGATTGTCACAAGTTTGTATATGTATCACATATTCATGTGGGTAGTGAAAACGATAATTGCAAGTAAGTTTCATTCGTTTTCTCTTATCCCCTCTCTTTCAACTCTCACCCCACTCTTCCTAAACTATGAAATAAAGGAAATTTGTTTATTTTTTGTTTGCTAATGAACCTAAGACTCAAGCGACAATGGACATCCCCACAACCACACTCACTCCCATTTCAGGGGGTCATTATTAACTTAATGGATACTGGAAGTTCCGTGGATCCACCTGGTTATCCAAGACCATTTAAGCCAGAGGGAGATCATATTAACCCTTTAGAAGTTAATTAAAGTTTGTTAAATGCTTTATTATTAAATTAATATTCTATTCATTTTTGAAAGTCTTTGACACATTTGTCGGCAAGGATAAAAATCATTTAAATAGTTGGGAACAAATTTATCTTTTTTTTTAAATCAAAAGAAAAAAACATGGTAAAGTTACTTGAGGATTACTTTAAAATTTGTTTTCAACTTGTTTTTAACAGGTTCCCTTGTTTCTGCTCTTCGCACTTGAACGTATAAGGTCAAATTTTGAAGACCGATCACATCAACAGAAAAGCAAGGTCGCTAGATCTACTGTCCTTTTTTTCGGGTCATACATAAATTCATTATTTGTTATTTCAAGAAGCAGGATGATCCTAATATGGATGAAACCAATGATGTATACAGTACTGGATTTATTTCCTGATGCATATGGTACATGTAACAAAAATGATAATTTCAAAACCTGCTATTTGATTTATCTTTAAAACAGCTAGTGCAATGTACGGCGACTTATCGCTAAATAATGATTCCGTCTAAATATATATCTCGGTCGCCAACTGGATATTATTAATGACTGTTTAATTTACCTGATAAAAATTTTCACACGTCATGCCTTATTCAAAACTAAATAATGCATTACAACTTTTTCTTACGATAACAGTCTTCTAACATTTGTGTAAAGGGAAATTCATAAAATTTTTACACAACCAAAAAGAAAAAATTACCAAGTGATGACATCATTTAAAATTAGACCATTTTTGGGGGGAACAAAGTCAAATAAATGTTATCTTTTCTTTCAATATAAAGGATTGTTTGCTTTCATGAGCTTTAAGCCTACATAAGCCTAATGTTTTGAACAGAAGTGGCAATAGATTCAGCCATCTTCAAAAATGTTGTACACAATAGTTCTTGGGATGATACAGATTGCCTGTAATCTCACGTAATTGTTTGTGCACAAAAATGGGTTCACCTGGACTAAAAACCGATAGCAGTTAGTCAATTACTTACTAGTTTGTCTCAAATTCATTTGACAATGGCTCAACATTGATCAATGCATTCATAAAACAACGTTTCATATTGGATTCTGTAAACTTTAATGAAACCAACCAGAGAAGGGGGTTTCTAACCCCGTCAAAATCTGCCTATTCGGTCAAGGGTTTATGTAGAGCGGAGCGGATCAGAAACTCTTGACTTGGGAAGATGAAAAGTATATAAATATTTAATTAGCATATTCGGAAACCCAAGTCCATTATAATTTTTTTCAATATAGGAAAAAACCTGTTTGTTTTTTATTGTTTTAAATTGTTTATTAAATTTGTTGTTTTCCAGTAATTTTGATGAACAAAAACTTGTTATATTTTTATATGCCGTTGTTCCGCCAAAAATAGACTTTGTTGGATAAGTAAGCCAATTTGAACAATTATAAAAAAGAAAGAAAAATATGATATTTAAAACTCATAACATTGCGAAATAATGGGTATTTATTTAACTTTTATTACCTCAAAAACTCCGAAACCAGGACTCCTCCCAAAAAATATTGTACTAGTGATCAAAAAAGTTTCATAGACAGAACCGCCTGTCTTTGCAATTTTTTAATTAGGGCCCGCCCTGCGGGCGCCTTATAGTAATCAGTCTGTTTGTCCGTCCGTCCGTCTGTCCGGCCGAGATTCTTGTCCGGAGATTATCTTCTCTCCCCTTATCCCAATCTGGCTCATACTCCACCCACAGAGTGCCTTAGGATAAAGATTGTTCTGTGACCTTGAATCATGTTACGAGATTTAAGGTTAAGGTCATAGCAGAATTATATGAAAAAGCCTTGTCCGGACCATATCTTCTCTCCCCGTGGTCCAATCTGGCTCACACCTCACTCACAGAGTGCTTATGATCATTGGGTGTGCAGTGACCTTAAATGTAGTTTGTAGGTCAAAGTAATATCGGACCACGCAAAAGTTCTTTTTTCAGAGCATACATGTATATACTCTCCACTTAGCACTATTTGGCTCATACTTCACCTAAACAGAGCTTTTGAGTAAAGGGTGTGCAGTGACCTTGAACCAAGTTTCAAGGTCAAATGTGAAGGTCCTAGCAGAATTATATGAAAAATCCTTTTTCGGAGGATATCTTCTCTCCCTTTGTTCCAATCTGGCTCATACTTCACCACAGTGTTCCTTTGATCAAAGGGTATCCAATAACTTTGAACGATGTTTGTAGGTCAAGTGTCAAAGTCTTACCAGATCACACAAAAATACTTTTTTAAGAGCATATATACTCTACTAAGCCCAATTTACTCATACTTGACATAAATAGAGCTTTTGGGTTAATGGTGTGCAGTGACTTTGAACCAAGTCAATGTGAAGGCCATAGCAGATCTCTTTGTAATCAGTTTTAGACCGTAGATTATTTCCCATTTACTTAATCTTGCTAAGGTTGAACAAAAATGCCTGTATGTAAGGGGTAATGAGATTGAATTAAAAGTTTTATGCCAGAATGAAAATTTCTACATTATAGGTCAAGTTCAAAGCAAAATTCTCTGAAATGCTTTTCATCCTATTGTCCATTATTTAAGCCCTTTGAAATGGTCACCATCTTACTTGAACAAACAGAACACGTTGTTTCAGGTGAGTGTACATGTGTTGCGGAAGTTTGCATTTACCTTTTCAACTTACAATAATCTATTTAATATGTTATTTTGCTTTCTGAGATATTTGGGGAAAATTTTGTTATTCTTGTTACATATGAAAATACATTGCATTTAAACAGTGCAGACGGGTCATGCAAACATGTTATTGCACTTATTTTTGGCCTTGCTGACCATGCATTTTGTTACCACGGAAGCGAAAGTGACGTGTCCATGTTGGTGGAGGAACTCCTCTCTGAATATTATTGATATCCTCTTGCAAATATAGTCAAGAGAATCTCAGTGTTGATCATACATACATCCATGAAGTGAAGGAGCTAACACAGGGCCAGTCAGTAAATCTTATGTGGCAATATCAACGGAAAGGTAGACTGACTGCATCTAATTTCTACAGTGCTTTTCATTACAGAGGTACCTGCACAGATAATTACATTGTCATAAATATCATGGAAAAGTACCAGTTTACTTCAAAGTCAGTGGAATATGGGAAATCTCACGAACCTGTTGCCAGAGGAAAGTACATTGGGTACATGGCGAGTCGTCATCTATCATTTAATTGTTCTGAGACGGGTATCTTTGTTTACAAGGACTTTCCTTACCTTGCAGCTTCTCCTGATGGCGTTACTGAATGTAAATGTTGTGGTAAAGGACTTTTGAAAAACTAAATGTTTATTTAGTTTACAGAATGAGATACCCCAACTTGCAATGTCTAAAAACTCATCTTGTATTTTGATGGAAAGTATAGGTTGAAAAAAAATATGTCTTCTTCATATTATGTCCAGATGCTTGGTTAAATGGCAATTGGGAATTTTTCATTTTGTGGTTTTGTCATGTACATGCATATGTTGAAAGAGTTTACTATTCTAGTGCAGATTGGTATATTTCTGCTCCTAAGTTTTTAATCATATCAAGTATATATTTATTTCATTCAGCATTACACTAAGTCAACTAGTGGCTTATGTTTCAAAATATTGTGACAATACTTGAAGAGAGAGAGAGAGAGAGAGAGAGAGAGAGAGAGAGAGAGAGAGAGAATAGAAAAGTTCAGTCTAAAACATTTTTTTAAACTCAACAAGTTAATTAAACAATAACATTTCATGTTAATTAAATTATAAGAATTAAATAAATAATGCACTTATTTGTTGAATTCATATAACAAATTACGAATTTGAGTCAAAATACAAAATTTGTAATATGTCATATTATTCTGAATTTATATTTATGCCTACATAAATGCATAATACATGTACATTGTAAATGCTTTATACATTTTATCGTAATAATATCTTATTTGCAAGTAAATACACATGTAAAAATAGCAGATGTACATAAATGATTAACATTAATCATTTTCATTAACCTCATTAATACACTTTAAGTATTTTGATTAAAAGGAGAATATATTACTTGAAGTCAAAGATTATTCATAAGAAAACCCCCCCCCCCCCCCCCCCCCCTTTCCCCTGAAATGTTTAACAACTATGTATGTAAGGAATACATGTATTGTAAACAATATTGAAGTTAGTGAAAAATATAATTCAGTGTGTTATCTTGTTTTGTCCACAGGCAGATGTTGTGAAAATTTCGCAATAAATTAGCACAAGATCCGAGAAAGTCAACCAATTCTAATACATTTCATCTGAATTGCTTTGCAAGTGTTGGCATAAATTGAAAAAGCAGCTGCAACACGAAGCATGGCAGAAGATAAGTTTTTCATGTTTAAAGGAAGAATTCTTCCTAGCATTTTAGTGTTACCAGCGATGCTCGGTTTTCCAAGAAAATTACGATTTCTAAAAACAACGGTCATTCCCGAGTCTCCTGGTGTCGATCTAATTAAGGGGGAACAGGACGTTGCAGTGTAAAATTATTTGTCAATAAAATTTTTTGCTTTTCTTAGCACGTTTAGATTTAGATGTCCACTACAACATGCATTATTTTCATGACTACTTTCTTACCTTGCAAGGGAGATATTTTGATAGGAATTATCCCCCTTGTCTGTCATTATGAATTTTTTTAACAATTTCAATTTTCTGCAATAATTATTTTATTTGATGGAATTTATTTGCAAATTATATTCATTGATTTTAAGAATGGAAACAAATTTCAAAATCAATTACAACATTGGCCTTTTTACATAGCAATATCATAATTTTATCAAAATATTGCTCAAATCAGCGCTTCAAATTTTGAAGTTTTTGATTCTAAATTTGAACAAAATGTGATGACACAAAAAAAACTGTCAATTAATTTTTGAACAAAATTTTATATATCAACCTTAGCATGCGCTTTTTTACTTATAAAATTTTCATGGCCACTTTCTTGCCATTCAAGAGAGATACTACAATAGGAATCACCCCTTATTCTGGAATTATGACCTTTTGTGACAATTTCTGTTTTAAACTATCAAAAAAGTAATGCATTATTTAGATTTATCAATTAACATGAACGGATCATTATCAGAATATATACCTGATTATATTAACCGCTTATGATTTTATACATTTACATTTCTAAAATTAAAATTTTAAATTTCCCCCATCTCATGTTGTGAAAATGACTACTTTAGAGCCGTTGAGTACGGGAAAAAGTTCTATCAAATCCTGTATGACGTCATAATGGATAAATCACATCATAGCATCATACAATCAAAACAATTATGACGTCATAATAGAGTTAGCACATCAAAGTATCATTGCAATGAAAGTCACGTGATACGTGTCCTGTCTCCCCTTAAGTTTGGACAGTTGAAGAATACTGGCCTAAACTGATCTTTAGCGATGACATGAAAGGACAGGAAAGTGTTACTGTATGTGTGGAGGAAACCTGGCTAGCGATTACAACCAGCATGTCTCGGTATGTACAGCAATCAGTAACCCCCCCCCCCCACCCCCATGCCCACTCTGGCATAACAGCCATGTTTTGGGGCTGTTAATCGTATATTGATTTGGAATCTTTGTTCCGTTTTGGATGACAATTTGTGGCATTGATGCGAAAGAATTCAGTGACAGTCGATGTGTTACAAGAAGATCACTGCCCCGTACATCAGTCTAGACAGACCGTTGCATGAAAAAACGAAAATGATAAAGATACACTTACCTGGCCGAGTCAATTTCCTGATATTAACATCTTTGAATATATATTGAATATATATAATGGAGAACAATTAAGATTCGTTCAGAACAACGCTTACATGATATCAAAAATCGACAGGGCTTGATTTGCGTTGTAGCCAAATAGAAATCTGGGCCTCTATCACTTCTGAAAATATAAAAAGTTTATATATGTCAATTCCCAAAAGATTAAAGGCTGTAATAAAGGCAAAGGGATATATTACCAAACATTGAAAAGGTAAGAGAAATGTCCTTTTATTCATGTCAAAAAATAACAAACGAAACTTCCAAGTGTGAAAAGGTTTTACTGACATGGCCGCCAATTTTCGTTCTGTTTTAAGGCCAGGCACTGTAGTTTAAAAATTGAATCCCATGTCATGGTAGGAGCTAGCACGATTACAAATCGCCGGTCTACATAACTGCTCGAAAATAAATTTAAAAGATTTTACTGACATCTGGAGTAAGGTCTCAAGAAAATTGAAAGCACGGCAATATACCCCTCCCCTATAGGTAAAAAACAAGATGCCCACAGGCCTTAAAAGTCACCTGAGTACCATAGCCCTTAGTTTAATCTGTTAGAGGGTCTCATTTTTGCATATTAAGATTCATTTTAGAGTAAAAACTCTTATCTGAATATGATATTTGAAAAGCATGTATTCATGAAAGGGTGAGGGGGAGGATAAGAGTTGGAAAAATCTCAGATTATTTTAGCCCTAGCTCCAGGTGTCAAAAATTGAAATCTTTTTGTTAAAAAGAAACCTGCAGGACTTTAATGGTCAATATTTTTAAATCATTTAAGTAGTATTGGTAATGTACACAACATGCATACGGTTTATTTCTACAAGCATACAATGCTTAAGATTAAATACATTTTCACTATATGGCCATATTAGCCCCGCCCTATGGCCTGAACCCAAGACACAGGTCACAAATAACATCAGATTCGTGCATTTAGTGTATCTCCCCCTGCTGTGGATAGAGAGAAATTTTTCTAACTTTTTTTCACTATATATCCATTTTGGTCGTACCCTGACCCAGGGGCCATGAATTTCGCAATTTAGGTAGAAGGTTTAATGAATATTATAACAACGCATTTAGTTTATTTCATATATATATATATATATATATATATATATATATATATAT
>WFKH01011801.1:31720431-31755305 GCA_016163765.1 Magallana hongkongensis
TCGCCATCCACGCCAACCCTCTATCCACGAGTGCCGATGATGTATAATTAAGCTGCAGCCGTGAAGAAGCTGTGTATTCCTTATAAAGGATTTGTGAAATTTTGTGAAAATTATTAATGCAAAATGTGTAAAAAGTGCTAAATTTTCCGTATTCGCTCTGGAGAACTACAGGAAGAAACCGATGGACTCCGAACCTATGAAGCTAGTACATGAACTCCACCCCTTAGAAGAAAGAGATATTTTGCGAACTTACAAGTATGCCTTATATATATGTGACGTTGAGCTTATCCATACTTATATATGTGACGTTGAGCTTATTCATACTTATGAGTACTTTGATAATGAACTAAGAATATCTTCAATTTTGATTATTTCATCCTGTTCATTTTTATCATACTTTATTCATTATCGTTTTCATGATTGTAATGCGATATAATCAAACTATATGATTTTATGTATACATTCTGATTATAGATTTGTTTTTGTATATGAATGATGTTCCAAGCTGGATGTGGAAACATGTCACTTGATACTATCTCTTAACATAGATGTTCTGACTGGTATGTCACTAGGAAGTTCATCTGACCGAGGGGAGATCAAGGACGCGTTCCTATTCCGGGCGCCAGACATAAGAAATCTCCCTTCGGGATATTTCTTTTGTTTGGGGGACGTATGTAAACAGATAGCCATGCTATGACCTTGAATTGTTACTATTACAAATTGGTCACTATGATACTTATGTATACATAGATACTGCGTAATGAATTGTGTTAATGATAACTAACAGAATGAACTATGTGACTGTCGTAGCACTGCGCAGTATTCCTAAATGATGTTATGCAACCAGGTGCAGAATACGGGCACAAATATCCAAATTGGGAGTTTGTAAATAAGTTGTCATATTTGGCGATTCTGTGTCTGCATCGATAGCTCTGGTACTCTATATAGAGTCATGTATTGCTTATTCTATTTAACCTTTGTAACCTTAAAGCCATGTATGAATGAATGTATTATGAGTAAACGATGCATCATACCCAGGTGGGGGACTCAGAGACTCGGATTCTGAGACTCAAAACCCACATCACAATATTCTTTCTGACGGTTTTGACAGTTTTGTTACTTTATTTAGAAATAAAATTTAACTCCGGGATTTTGACACTAATTGTTCGCTCATGATCATTGTAGATGGGCCGGACTGGTCAGAACCGTCAATCATAAGTAAAATGTTATATATACTCATGTAAAATGATGTTAGATAGATCTTTGATTTGAGCTGCTCTTAATGATTGTAAAATCTACTATACGATCACGCTCATTAATAAACGCTTATTAATTGGACTTCGTAATTACTGAGTTTGAGGCGAATCTCCAGGAGTTAAATAAGGTGAAAGGCTTACAGAGAGATTGAATCATTACGCTTTAATTAAAATTACTTCCTTCGTTACAGGCAACATAAGTTTTAGACCTTCATTTGGATTTTTGAGAAAAAACAACAACAAAAAACAACAGCTTACATAAAGCACTTTAAAGATAATGATGCCAGATAAATAAACAAGAACGATATTTCTGTTCCGAATATCCTTGCTTTGCATAGCTTATGTAGTACATTTTACCAACATTAAAAGACGACTTTTCTAAATGTTCATGTTTTTAACCTTATTTTATCACAGGAAAATATGTCTTGCAAAATTTAACATACGTAATTTCATGATATACTAAGTAATCCAAACACCGCTTGATATTTAACATATTATCGGAATTGTCTCGAAGTAAGTCTTAAGAATTTCTGAATTTCGTACAGACTTAGCAACGAAAAAGTTTAAATCCCAAACACATTCATAGGGATGTAAATCCTTGTTTTGAACTTTGATTCGAATATTAACCTAGGGCATTTCATAATGATGCGAATAAAATACTTTGTAACTATTATAATAACTCAAAATTAATTTTTCTCAAAGACAACAAAGATGAGTCATCAAATGTTATCACGCTTTTAGTAGTTAACCATCACAAACAAATGCATGGTTAATTTGAACACGGAATACCTTACGAGTAATATCCTAGATAGTGCTGTAAAATTAGAATAAAATTGGCAGTTTTGAATTGTCAGAGGACCTTTAAAATGTTGCCACAGAATTTGAAATGTACATCTAAATAGCAAAACATGAAAAAATAAGATATTCAGAATCATTCGAACCAAAAAAAACAACAACATGCTAATCAATTATGAATATCTTATTTTTTCATGTTTTGCCATTTAGATGTATATAGAATTAATTAAAATCTCATCGATCGATCAATTCATTCATTACCTTAAATTAATTGAATTAGATTGATAGCGTTATCTCCGATTTTCTCTCTAAGATAGAATGAATGCAATCAAGTATGATTATGCTAAGCTTTTTATGATGTTTCGAACTGCAACTCGCTATCATAGAAACTTAATCTTTTTAATGAAAGTTTCTCAATGAAAGAAAGTTTACATCAAAAAGCAAGTCAAAGATCTACATAAGTGAAAATGCCTAACACATGTATAAATATCACTCGAACATTCGGAAGACTTTTATTAATTAAGGCTTAGTGATTTTAGTTTCAATAGAAAATCTTGACAGAAGCAACAAGAAATCACGAAGCCTTGCAAAGAACGTTTTATCAATCAGAAACTTTCGACGATTCGAAATGTTCAGATATCTTCTGTGCTTTCTGTTTGCTCTTCAGATAAGTAAGAATTGGTGTGCAAAACGCAGTGAATATTTCAGTATCTATAAGGAAATGGAGAATCTAGCCCCGGCACAGTCACCCATTTTTGAGGAGAAATTCATGTCTCTGGTGCAGTGTATAAACGTCTGTGTCTTACAACAAGAGTGCTTTTTGATTCTTAGAAAAAGTAATTCTCATATATGTCAAGGATTAGGTAACCTTTTCCTGTTTAACAATGGATATATTATCTCGAATGGTACATGCCATGTACAAAATGGTAAAACAATATTCTCTATGGATTTTTTAAAATCTCTACTCCTTACTTAGAAAATTTAAGGTTATGAATATTGTATGTAAAAAAGGTAAAAAAAAAAAAAAGTCTCTATAGTCCAATCCACACTTTGCAAAAGTTATTTCCCTTTGTGGGGTCAACCCAAAGTCAAATGGGAAAAACCCAACTTTCCCCTTTTTTATGTAAGCAAACATTTGGGCGTCCTGTGATGAAATCTCTTTGAATTTAATTTATTCCCTCGATGTGTGGGTTGCCCCATCCTGAGGCAATCAAAATACACAACGTAAACGGATTTTTAGTGTCAAATGACAAAGTTACAAACCACTAAACTACAAAGGCTACTGTGAGAGATTTATGCGGTTTTCCCCAAAGTTGGGGGCCAAGGAACATAACTTTTGTAAAGTGTGGACTGGTCTATTATATTTTTTTTTTAAATTTCTACTCCTTACATAGAAAAGTTAAGATTAAAGGATGACTGCACTTAAGGACATGCGATATTTGCGAGAAAATAAACTTTTAAAAGAATAATTTTTCTTTCAATTGCAGAAAAGGTCAACATCTAAACTGCAACTTTACGTAATTGCGTTAAATAAAAGTATGTTTTTACCAAGTACGAATTTGTTTTCATAGGCGGGGGTCATCACGATTTCTTGAATCTCCATACGATAATGAGGACGCCCACTTTTATACTGACTTCATACATAGTCAGCGCATGTTTGTCTATTGTTCTACGTTTAACAGTAGTTGTATATTTGCATTATCAAAGTTATGTCAAAGGGAGATTAATAAACAAACATGCGCTCATGGTTTAAATGAGAAAAAACCGCTTCTTCTTACTTTCGCTTTCCCTGTTGTAATCAAGGGTTGATGCATGTTGAATATTATAATTCACCACGTGATTTCTCACCTCAGGTAACTTTGTGAATACAAAATTCTATCACGTGTAAGGTAGCATGTTATGTGCTAACTAAGACAATGTTTTCGAACACGTTAAGTTGTCAAGCATTGATTTAAAGTCTTCTGTACGTACAAGGGCGTGGTCTAATTGTTGAAACCATAGTAAATAGTTTACTTTTACCATATAGAATAGATAGGGTTATGGTGAAAGAGTGATCACATAAATTTTATACATGGCATTGTTATTCATGCTAGTCTAATTTTAGTACCATTATGATAATGTCAGCTCCACCTCTCATGCATATTAATATCAATCTTATGTTTGATCAAGGGCAGATAATCGAAAATTCTCCTTTTTTCGAAAGTTGTAAGGAGAAAAACATAGAATGAACCTATTGTATCACAGTCTAAAATCTTAATTCATGTTGGAAATTGACTAGACTCTTTGAAAAATTTAACAAAAGTGATATTAGGTTAAGAAATAAACGCAACAGAAGCGACCAAAAAGGGTCGAAAACCCGGCGCTAAGTGCAGTCATCCTTTAACGTTATAGGACGTTAAATCGAACTTACAAGCTGGAAGTGGCATTTATTGTGACAAATGTTAATTGCGGTTATTGAACAATATTAAAAAATTTAGAACTGATTTTCTAAACCAATCTAATTTGAATATCCGACCACCTTATATTTGAATTCATAATTAAAGGCAGACTGACCTTTTTACTGAATGGATTCTGTCTGTTCTTTAAACTTTCGAAACCTAGCTATTCTTATATACATGTATATAAAAACTATTTCATACTGTACATACTTGTGTGATTTCAAATGCATCCAGAGAAAAAACATCATCTTCATAACAAACCTTTTGTTCCTATTTAATTAAATTTTAGAGCTGTATTCTAATAACGACATAAATTGATAAAATGTTATACAAAAATTAAATTGATACCTAAGTACTGTAAAAGTGTTATTTACGCTGGTGGTAAAGTTTAAGTAGTAAATTGAACAAGTTCCAGATTATACAAATGTACATGGATTGTATATTTAAAGTGCAAAGTGAACTCATCACGATTTTCAAGAGAGTGCTTGGTAATAGTAATACATAAATGTAGTTACGGAGCTCAACTTTTAAAAGCGTGTTTCGATTAGGATTTCTTTAAGATAGAAATTATATATGTTATATGTTCTGTTGAGAGGTACAACATGTACATTATATGTTTTCAAACGGGCGGCTTTAAAAAATTGCTTTGTACTTTATGTAGTAACGCGCAAGTAAGTATAGACTAAGATAAGATTTATTATTATTGTATAATTAATAAACAATTTTGGGTTAATTGTTTTATTTTTTATGTGCTATTATTAAACACACTTGTCAAAACAGTAATTCCTTTGATTTCGACAAAAAAACAAAACAAAACAAAACAAAAACCAGTTGGTGATATAATATTTATTATTTTCAGAGACATATTCTACGGGTTCTTTGTATGTCCAAGTTCCCGCGAAATCATTTACATTTCGAAATACTTTGATGACCAAGGAAGAAAAATGAAAGATCTTAAGTGGAGTTCTGGTGAACCAACGGACGATGGTAAATACATAAGACTTAACAAGGACGTTGCCACCCCTGGAACAACGGATCGTGGCTTTATATGTCAGAGAGGACAGCTGTGACTAAACATTATGATGAGGATTTTTTTTCATCTTTGTATCATTTAAAAATTAAATGCCGGTTATTTCATTATTACTGTAAACGCCTATCATCCGATCTGTAAGTTGATTAAATTTATGTTTAACTTAGCTGATTTACCATCTGGTTATGATTTTTGTCACTTGATGTTTGATTGATTGTTGCTAAGATTATACTGCGCATGTGCCATTTGTATCATTCATTTTTTCGTGGAATGATGGTTCATGACCTTATTTTATCGTATACCGTGGGGTATAAGTTTTTCCAGTCTAAAAGAATGACTGGTGAGATTTATTTTTTTTTTTACTAAATGCTTACTATAATTATCTTATACTATTGTATTGGAAACCTTAAAAAAAACAAAGAATAATAAGTCAAGCACTTTGTAATCTTACTTAGTTTCGACATAATTTAAAATCTGCTAACAAGGTAAGATATGTCAATGAAATTATTTATCCTGAAAATGAATTGATGTATAAACCTAAGCTTCATTTAGAAATATAATAATATGTATTGATGTATGTGTGCATATATTATATTTATTGTAGGCCGTTATCATTAGTAACACATTGGTAATATTGCAGTCAGCGTCGTCAGATAGCTGATTCGACTTCAGCTGCATTATTTGATATATAAAACATAATATAATAACTCTAACCACGGCGACTTTTTTCAAGGAGTCGCTCAAAGTTCTATACTACCGTCAATTGAATTAATGTGATGTGATGCAAAACACATATGTTGCGTAGGTGCACCATTTAATGACATATTAGATGAAGAGTTAAAGATCAAAGTCAAACAGGTCAAGGTTAGAAGGTCAAGGTCATCCCATAAAGTAAGAGGGCCACTAATTAGAAACAAGGCCGATGTAGCATTGCGTTGAGTGATGACACTTTCTAATCGGTGTGTATTTCAATTGCGATTCGCAACAAAGATTCTGATTGGCGCATTTATATAGACCCGCCCATTTCACCCCTTCGAATGTTATTGTCATTTAAATTGAGACCACGTGTTTTATTTGACCTTTCAGTTTCGCAGTAAAAATCGTACCTCGTGTTTATAGTCTATTTCCTAATATCTAGGTACTTGTAGTCAAATATAAAATCTAGACGTTCATGATTTTAAACTTTATCTTGATTAAGTGGATAAAATGAGTTCTAGAAATAAATGGGACAGTAGAAAATATATGTTTTTTTCTGCTGTTGCAACAATTAACATGCTTACTAGCGATCCCCCCTTAGGATTAATTTTCGATCCGCGCCTGACCTAGTAAAGGCATCAATAGTGAAACAGACTATACTATTTTATGCAGAATGTTCCTTGAAAATGGCTCGATATACTAAGTTTTTATACAAAACAAACACCCATTCTTTTTTTAAAAAGCATGGTATTGCATACCAAAAGCCTCAAACATGGCTATGATTTTATCAAGCAACCTAATGTTTATATTTTCAACCACGTGTAGAGTATTTGAACACGTACGACAACTCTGTTCTGAATATCATCGTTTAGTTTAAATAACCGCTAGATGATGAAATAAGACATATATCTTAATAGATTTTCATATTTTAAAATAAATCAAAATAGGATATAATATGAAAAACGACCAGTACTTACGTATTTTGAGAATATTATCCGAACACTTATACTTCCGCTCGAAATTTCACAGCAACCGAACAAATCTCTGGGAAGTCTCGTGAATTTTCATTCGAGCACCTCTAGATTTATTACATACTTAGCAACGATAAAGAAAACATTCCGAACACATTCGCAGGGGTGCATTTATCAAATGCATGTTGAAAACATGATGCTAACACGTGGAAACAAATGTCGGAGAAAGAAAACTTATCATAAAGTTGTACTCGCAAGTTAAAAATTACATACATAGTTATTTGAGAACAAACGGGGCGATGTTCACGTACATGTGTAAATAATGGAAGTGAAAAAAAAACAAAGAAAAAGTTCTCTAAAAGCAGGGACGAGCGCATATAGATTAAAGTCACAGATTCTACTTCGCTCATCGAATAACGTTATTCAGTTTATTGTGAAGAAATTCGTCAGAAACTGTTTAGTGAACAAATATATTTTACGTTTCCGTTCATAATGTACCATATGTGGAAAATCGCATGAGTTGAACAGACTGTTTTTCTTCACAAAAAGCTCGCTGCAAAATGTAGATCCACGGGAAAATTCGGGTTGACACGCCGTGAAATCCATTAGACGTTTTACAGCATGTCTTCACTTATTTGCTTACAATAAATCTGTACTGAAAATCTTTGAAACATCGTCACCAGCTCTGTAAAATGAAGAAGTGGGGTTTGTTTATATACATGTAAAACTGTAAAATGGCGACTCGATCAGCACGTGAATTTTACAATCCGAGGTCGATTAGCGTGTTTGAGAGAAAGTCAGCGGCAAGTAAAGCGTCAACATCAGTAGCAAATATAGTGTGATGAATATTGAGTTACAAAATAAGGTAAATCAAAGATCAGTCCAAATTTGAACACGTTTGTGCCGTAAATTTCAAGTTCTGTTATGTTTGAAAACACATGGGTGCACACTTGTAGAAGTAAGAGTGTCATTGATCGGTTGAAGTTCAATAAAATGCAATTTATGTAATATTTATTGTCAGTATCTGTTGTGAATTCTTTGGAATAAGCTACAACAAAATAAATACTGCCTCATCTTGAATTGATGCGTTAAAAATGATTGAATTTATCGATGAAGCATTATACTGAAAAATGAAATGGGGAACCTGTTTAAACAGTGTGTTTTTGACAATTGTTTGCACCATAAAAACAAGAAGCGATTATGGTGAGAACTCTTGGTCAATTATTGCAGTGATTTAGATTTTGCAGTCCTGATACTGAGTTAAACGTCACAGCTGGCAGTTGTTGCATACATTATCAATACCACGAAAGCGGCAAGAGTGGGCGGGTACTAAAACGGCCAATGAAAATGCTTGTTTCATAAACTGCAACTCAATATTCAAATTGTTAACCTATTACACTTAATAGTCACCCTTGCGAATGTTATTGTCATTTAAATTTTATACCACGTGGTTTCATTTGACCCTTTCAGTTTCGCAGTAAAAATCATGCCTCGTGTTTATAGTCTATTTCATAGAATCTAGGTACTTGTAATCAAATATAAGATCTAGACGTTTATTGATTTTAAACTTTATCTTCATTAATTGGTGGATAAAATGAGTTCTAGAAATAAATGTGACAATAGAAAAAAATAAGTTTTTTTCTGCTGTTGCAACAATTAACATGTTTAGTGGCGATCCCCCCTAAGGATTAATTTTCGATCCGCGCCTGACCTACTAATAGCATCAATAGTGAAACAGACTATACTATTTTATGCAGAATGGTACTTGAAAATGGTTCGATATACTAAGTTTTTATACAAAACAGACATCCATTCTTTTTTTAAAAAGCATGGTATTGCACACCACAAGCATCAAACATGGCTATGATTTTATCAAGCAACCCAGTGTTTATATTTTCAACCACGTGTAGAGTGGTTGAACACGAACGATAACTCTGTTCTGAATATCATCGTTTAATTTGAATAACTGCTAGATGATGAAATAAGACATATATCTTAATAGATTTTCGTGTTTTAACATAAATCAAAGTAGGATATGATATGAAAAACGACCAGTACTTACATATTTTGAGAATATTATCCGAACACTTATACTTCCGCTCGAAATTTCACAGGAACTGAACAAATCTCGGGGAAGTCTCGTGAACTTTCATTCGAGCACATTTGGATTTATCGCATACTTATCAACGATAAAGAAAACATTCTGAACACATTCGCAGGGGTGATAGTGTCGTTACTTAACGCATCAGTCCATCGGTCGCAGCGTGTACACCATGCTAGATTTGCTATGAATTACTAGTAGTTTATATATATTTACTTCCGGGCATAACTTTAGGTATCAAATTGAGTGCCCCAGGGATCCCGGGGATTGCCACGTGCTTTCTCGAGCTTCATCATTAAAATTGATTACCTCACTCTTTTTAACGGCCCTGAATCATACAATACATGTATCGACAGCTACTTCCTGCACCGTTACTACCGGCTGGAGAAATTTTTTTTTATTCCACGGAGATCAACTAAACAAAAGCTAACAAGAATAGATATGGGTT
Organism: Magallana hongkongensis; assembly: GCA_016163765.1. Lineage (NCBI taxonomy): Eukaryota > Metazoa > Mollusca > Bivalvia > Ostreida > Ostreidae > Magallana > Magallana hongkongensis. The sequence continues at coordinate 31,730,167 of WFKH01011801.1, forward strand.
ACCCCATATCCAAGATATTCGACTTTTAAATTACTTGAATTTTCACTGTGCTCAGCCGATCTCTTCAGTTAAAATAACTGAACTTGTTAGGAAACTGACGTACATAGTTCTTCATGTCTGTATTAAATACTGCCACCCGTCATAAGCAAACAGTGCACACATCTGTGCTTAAACAGAGACTACACAATATGGTGCAGGTGTTGCGTAACCATTCCGTCGTTTAAAAAAAAAAGAAATAACACACACTCATACACAGCAAATAATTAAAAGAGATTGTGTGATAACTAACGAACAATAATCATGAAAGTAATATAATTATTGTAATAATATACATTGTAAGCAATATTCATAAGTGAAAAAATTGTCAATCGAAGAATGACCTATATTTTCGTGAAAAAGACTGAAGAGGCAGCTAGCGTAGGAATATGAATACTTCACATTTAAAATTCTTGGGGTGGGGTGTTTTTTCAAAATAATTTTATGTTAATTTTGTTTTCTTCCACGTATTACATATACATCGATATTCTAAACATTTATTGTAATGTTGTATCTGCTGATCATGAACAGAACTATATTTTTCAGCGCAATTGTGTAAAGAGTACCATACTAATGTAATTTATCTTGAATAGATAGTAGGCACTGATCAAATATATTAAATATTGGTGGTGGAAAGAGCTCTAATCTACTTGTATGTTATATATTGTATCGTAGGGGAGCGATTTTACAAGTCTAACGTTAAACTTTATAGATTGCTCAAAGATGCATCAGCCAAAGACGCCATTTATGGTGAAGATAAAACTTGTGTCCTAACTATATATATATATATATATATATATATATATATATATATATATACACACACACACACAATAAAATATGTTCAAATCAAATCAAGACGCCATTATACTCAAATTCCAGTTAATATTCTTCGTATAAGTGCATAGAACACTCATGATTAAAGAATAAAATTATGTGTTCTAATAATCGCTTGATATTATTCATATTCATATCTATTAGGTTTTTAACTTCCTCGTAGATTCCCCAATCAAGTAAGGACTCAGTCTTTCACTTTCAAACTGGTGTTCTGTACTATTGGTTGCACACCTTATTAAGTCGATGGAAGAGAAGGAAAGTTACAAGGACTTAAGGCAGGAGATTATGGTGGATGCTTTAATACCCTCACTATTCCACAGCCTTATTGCTTCGATTCTATGTGCTGATAGAAACATTAAAAATTTTTCTTGCAACAGTTACACACCTTTGAAACCGGTGATATGTCGTTTCAATATGACTTTATTTCTTTTTAAAGAACAACATTATAATTTTTTTGTTATGTTTCCATATGATTGGACGTTTCTCTGTTGTGTTATTTTGAACTTAATCATTTGTCCTGTTTTGTAGTTTGAGCACATAGACCATGCAAAGTATCACCGCTTCCTCCATCATACATGTACAAATAAGTACATACTTCCGTCCGATGCAGTTTTTATTTATTACAGGAAGCGGCTTTTTAGGTCAACACTTGAAGGATATTTCGATCAATGTTCTGGCTAAAATTAACAACAAATATTAATGCAAACCAACAAAAATTGGTATCATTTTTCATGTTTATGGGGTTATAAATATGGATTTGATGGTGCACAAACCCGTTTATATATCCAAATAAGCATAAAGGATAAAACTTTAGTTCATGTAATTTGAACGCGTGAGCATAAAACATAATAGCTTTGAATTGCAATAAAATGATGTAACTAATGAAATGTTTCTTTTTGAAAAACACCAAAATGAACTTTTCTACTAGAATGAAAAAGTCCAAATTATCTGTTTTGAAACGCCCTCTCTACCGCCCTCTCTACCGCTTCAGGTTTTAATGCACAACCAAAAATAGAAAATCTACGGGGAGTTTGCATTGCAGCAGACATGAAAACACCCAGATGATAACGTTGAAAAATTGTGCGAGGTGTTTCGAATAATTCCGAATGGAGAAAAGATGTAAACATTTCCCATTATAAATCTCCGTTAAGAAATTTGTTTTTGTTCATGTTAATTTCTCCGGATAAAAAGTGTCAATGAAGAAATCTTGGATTTTTCCCCTTATATCGATTTCAATTCTACTTCTTTGACAGGTAAGTGTAAATTCGTCAAAAAATGAGGAAAGCAGTAACCTGAGACAGACTATACTAAATATTTCATTTATTGGTCGATCAATGCAGCGTGTGCAGCACATGTTCTCAAAAGATTCGATTCTGTTCAATGCACTGTATGCATCGCTGGAATAATGAAATAACACAATATATATTTGTGGGAAAATCCAAAATTATTGAAATAAACAGCTGTGTCATTTCATAAACTGCATGGCCTTCGTTTTTATAACCCGTGTCTTGTGTTCGTTCACACGAATGGTGATTTCTATTTCACATGACTGCTATGGTTGATTTTATTTTTAAGTTTTAAGAATGGAAATAAATCTGTCTATTCTAGTAAAGGTCCGGCTAAAACTCCTCCAATTTAAATAAATGTTCAAATACTTACATCTCACTTCAACAGTAACTACAATACCAATTCATTAAAACTTTATTTTTAAAGTCAATCTGTCAAACAATCTTAGGCAGTATTATAAATATATTACATGGCTTCGAGGGCGACGTACCAGAATATTTGCCCTGAGGTGACAGGTTATGTCGCCCGATGCCGAAGGCAGAGGGCGACATAACACTTCAGGGCTTTCCTGTCACCGACAGACAGTCCTATTATCACAGACAAAGAAACTGGAAAATGTAAATATATAAATATAGAAATACACATGTATGCTACAAAAGTTCACTTGATTTGCTACCAATGTGTCGCAATATCGCTGATCCATAATATCATAAACATTAAACAATTAATTATAAATGTTATTTTTAATCTTTTATACGGGATTGAAGGTAATTAACATAACAGAAAAATACAATTCATTTTATTGATTCTCTCAAAAACCATATAAATGGTTCAAAAGGTACAAGTTATGGACATACGTGTATATACAAAATGTCTGGAATCTGCTGAATTCCAAAACTTAATCATTGTTTAGTGGAGAACAGACAAACTCATTAATTTTACTTATGAATATCAATATTACAAAATTGATCTTCGACAATAAATCACAGAAGTTTAAAGTATTCAGTTGAACAATATATTTTCTTGCTAAACATATTTACGATGGAAGAATAGTACATTCTTTCTAACAAGTTGTGAAACTCGCCCCCAGTTTGATTACCGTAATTTTTGCGATTGTCTAATTTTTGCTTTTTATTAAATTTTACTAAACAAATTACAACTCTTTGTGTATATTATCCATTGACCCATCTCTGTTGGGACACGCGGTGGTTTGCTCTGAATTTCACAAAAAATATTTCTAAATATTCTAGGTTATACGTTTAAATATTCTTCACATATAAAATTTTGTTCAAAAATTCTGGAAGTGATACCTTTACTAGAGTTGTTAAAAATAATACAAAAATCCGCGCTTCCCTGTTTTTTACTGTGAGATAATGACAATATAAAATAACAAATTAAGATGTATTGCTTACATGTAACCTGAGGCAGAATGCATATTTAAAGCTTGTTTTACATAAGTCCTAATCATAACTATGTTACAGTGATGAGTTTGGAACTAAAAGGAGATAAAAACACTAATGCAGTAAATAAATGTACATGATACTTAAGACTTACAAATAGAATTCGTTGAGATATAAAATATAAATCAATTTTAATTTAGCTGACATAATGAAAATGTATATCATAAAATTACGCAACAATTTCAATGATAAAAAAAAAATGTTTTAAATATAAAGGTCAATTTTGCACTTAATTAAAGTACTTTCAGGAAGGTTCAAGCGTTGATGATATTGATGAACTTAAATAAAAGATATCAATTATCACAATTACGTGTGGTAATTTTTTACAGCTCTGTTATATCAAAAGGTTATTTATGTTTCAGGCAATGTTTGATACATAAGTGATAATAGTTTGTTTATTTTAAGGATTGTCATTTCCTTGTTAGTGATTATAAAATTGAAAAACCCGATAAGCCTGATTGTAGCTCGGGCGAGTTTGTTTGCGCTCACATTCAAGTACTGGCCTATTGAGAAATATGAGGAATATCTTTATCAAACCCTTCCTGCTGATCCTCTTTGGTGAGTAAATTTTCATGGCAAACATAATTTGAACTTGTGAATAATAAGGATAATTTTCCCATCCTTTGTGGTCATCGTGTTGTAAAAACGTAATTGGTTGCTTTTCTAATATATTAAGAGCGCAGTAAGAATAAACACAATTTAAAGCGATATTTAGTGAAACAACGATTAATCAGATAAATGTTGCTTATTTCAGTGTTATACAAATTCACGTATGCGCAATCCCGAATCTTTTGTAACTAATTTTAAACTTAGATAATGCCAATATTATGTCATAATTTTAGCGTTATTCATTTCATTTTCAATGTTAGATCTTTGTCCTATAGGTAACAGAACACTTGTTTACATATAGAACATATCAGTATACATGTGTCTTTTTCCTGAATACTCATTTTTCAGATATGGCAGCATGTGTTCTGATTACTGAAGATGTAGAACTGCCGCCATCTGATGTGTTAATTATCAAGTCCCCAGGGTATCCAGAAGTCAACTACAAAAACGACACAGTCTTAACATGGAATGTGACAGCACCGGCCTCCACAGAAGAAATCTTAATTGACATTGAGATGGATATTGTAAAACCCCCTAGTGGATTATGTGAAGACTATTTAAAGGTTATTTTTCAAAAAGAAATAAAGTGATAATTATTCTTTTACATGCTTTGTCATACTGTTGTTTGATTAATGTTCATTGAACAGCAAATTTTGTTGTTGAGCCGATCAACAGTCAAATGGTCTTCGAATGTAGAAATTTATTTACAACACCATTGTTTGCAAAACATTATTTAGGATCTGTAAATTTTAATTAATCCACAAAATCGATTTCCATTCATATTAATGAAACAAAAGAATACCAGTTATCATATTATAAAGTTCAGAATAGAGAAATGTCACTTAGAATTGCAATTTTTTAAATTTATTTTAAAGCTATTTTATGATATAAAGAAAAAGAATATCGATGCTTCTTATATTAGATTCAGGAAATTAATCCATCCAGTGGAAACTTTAATGTATTTAAACAATGCGGCAATCTTACGACTAATAGAACCGCCCGGGGGAATCAGCTTCTAATCAAATTCGTTTCAAACCTTGATGTGTTGACTTCAAAAGGATTTCAAGTACAATTGAGAGGTAATACATATAGATATTTATTAGAAAACAGTGAAGCATGACAGATTTTGTTGAGAACAAAACTATGAAAAAAAGATATATATATTTGTTATACGCTATTTTTTTTTTTTAGGATTTTAAGGGATTGTTAACAGTCTGAAACGTGCTTTGATTAAGTTTTAAATGTTTAATTTTTTTTCTTTAAACAAGTGCTAAAGGAAAAATCAACAACATCAATGTTAACAACAAGAAAAATATTTTCATCAATTTCATCTATGACAACAATAGCGTCGATAGAATCGACAAAATCAAAATCACGAACATCAACAACATCTAAAACAACACATACAGAATCATCAACAAAGTTATTAGCATCATCTACGATGATAACAACGATCAAATCAAAGTCACAAATACATGTTTCAAAGACAACAAAAATATCAGCATCAAAAACTTCTACAGCATCTTCAACAACAAATATCATTAAATTAGTAGCACCAATAACCACGCCGACAGCAAAAGGTAGATCATCATCATCATCATCATCATCATCATCATCATCATCATCAACAACAACATTACCGAAGACAACAGAGATGAAGACAAAAACGAAACAAGTAGTGTCGAGAATGATTCCAACATCAAAGATCTTTACAAAATTAACATATCTGAAAACAAAAAAAACGGCAATTGCATCAACAACAAATGCAGCATATAGAAAAAGTATGTATTACTGTATGGAGGTACATGTATTAGGTCCCTTATAGTTGAAAATCTATTGCGTGTAAATTACTCTTGATATCTAATTAATTAAAGCATTCTTGATTAGAAAATGATAAACCGATAAAAGTCTATTAATTTTTATTGTATAAATAAAGATTATATATGCATTTATTTAAATAATTCAAAGATTTGGGTCATACGATTTATTACTGAAAAAGATTTTTTTAAAGAATTAATATGAAATAGAATAGTAGTTTAATCATATAAGAACAATGTTTCAAAACCAGCTAAAACGCCAAAACTATTAACGGTTACAACACCAAACTCATTACCACCGTCATCAGAGAATACGTACAGGTATGTAGCTTCCATATCGACCGTGGTGATACCCGTCTCACAGAGAAAGAGGTCAAACCTTGGACTGGCAACAACCTTAGCAGCTACAAATGAAATTTCGATTTCTCAATCAATTTCTTCTGAACAAATAACAACGAAACCGAGACTATACCAACCGCCGCAGGGAACACCGAAATATTCAACATATTCAACTCTTACAATTACAACGGAAACAAAGTTAAAAGACAATACATCGCAAATTTTGAGTTTGTTTACTTCAGTGGACATGACAACTGGTAAGTCAATTTTTTCATTAACTGTAGATATTTATTTAAATATTTAGTTTATTTAAAAGAGATATTCGTAATTGGATTTTTTTTAGACAAATACGTCATTACACACAACATACACCAAGCATTCAAAAACCTGAATGAATACACTAAAATCCAACCAGCATACACAGCCACTGACAAAGGGGAAAACATACTAGAAACAACGTTTGTTAATGCAGCTTTAATCTTTTTCTCGCAAATTAAGCAGAATCCGTTTAAAAATTTTCTTTTTATCATTTTGTAGTTATATTGCTGGTGGGGTTAGGGGTTCTAGTTACGTTGATTGTGATTGGAGCACTAGCAGTCCGGAGACACAGACGAAGAGGGTAAACATTGAAAATCATAACTATCCACATTGTACATCTGTTTTAAAATTCATTTAATATTGAATACATTATTAACATATTGTAGTTTAAAAGTGATTTTTACTTAAATTCTAAGTCTTGTCCACTTGTCATTTTTATCTCGCAGTTCAGAATAATCAATTTAGTTTTTACTTTTTTCGGCCTTTTTTAGCTCACCTGAACCGAAGGTTTAAGTGAGCTTTTTTTCTGATCACCTGTTGTCCATCGTCCGTCTGTCTGTTTTTAAACTTTTCAGATTTTTGACTTCTTCTCTAGAACCACAGGGCCAAATTTAATCAAACTTGGTACAAAGCATCTTTATGGAAAGGGATTATAAAGTGTTAAATAAAAGGCGAAACCCTTTCTTAAAAGGGAGAAAATCATCAAACGGTGAAAATAGAGTGTGTCGTAAAAAGTCTTCTTCTAAAAAACAACTGAACCAGATAGGGGCATATTTACATCAAAGCTTGTATATATAGTGAAGATTATTAATTGTTAAAATCGTGACCTCCAGACTAATTCTGGGGCCCAAAGAGGGTTTCAAAGTTCAAATATATAGGAGACATTTTTTTTAAAAAATCTTCTATTCAAGAACTACAATGCTTTAATTTGTGAGATTACTATGCAAGCATCTTAAAGTGTATATTCTAAATTGTTCAAACTTGGATCCCCGGACCAGTACTCATGGGACCCCAAGATGGATCCAAAGTTATTTTATGATATCAGTATCCTCATTTTATGGTCACAGTGACCTTCTTTCACTTTTAATAATTATTTATAGTTCATTTTTCAATTTTGTTACCTTTAATACGTTACGATTGAGGCCTAGAAAAATGAGATTGGTCAGTTAATGCATCTTGGATCTTCAAATAAGTAAACGTCTTTTTATGTTTTGTTTAATGTATTGTCAAACTTGGAATATATGAGTTTATGTAAGTTTTACAATTTTCTTTTTTCCATGTTTGTAAATCCATCCCCAAATCTGTTCCAAAATTACTTTGAATCTGTTCCATAACTTATTTAGAACAAAGCGAAACGATTGTATATGGGAACATTTAAAAGTGCACGGGCCCCTTTCTACCAGCTGCTGACAATCCATGCATTTAATCCGCCGACGCCTCAAAATAATATTAAATCACAAGAAATAAAATAAAACAAATAATTTTATCAGGGGACGGATTTACCAAAGTGTAAGGACAGAAATCATTTATATAACTATTTAGAATGATAGTTGTTTTAAAATTAATTTTAATCACAACAGAAAATAACCCCACCCCCCCATAATACTATCAAGGGACGGATTGACCAAAGTGTGGAGACGGATCGGCCAACATAATGTGTAAAGCCTATAAAATTATACCAAGGGGCGGTTTGACCAAAAATGGGGAATGTTTGACCAAAATTTTTGGACAGATTGACCGGGACGGTTTTTTTGGGGGGGAACGGATTAATGAATTTGGACACAATAAATACGATATTGACGAATATGCTACCTTAAATGTTTTGGTTCATGACCACATTAAGGAGTTAAAGGGTTGGACCCTAAAATACTTTTGTTCGGATATCTCTTGAACGGTTAACAATCTCTGAACACTTGTTGAACAAAAAAATTTTAGAACTTAGTCAAACGTGAAAAATGCGCTTCTGCCAATCATGTAAAATTCTAAATCCCTAGCTGAAGTTGCTGGGCTTTTGAGTTATACATTGAATCCATTTCTTTTACCTTGAATCATTCTACATGTATATAAAAGGTTTTGAATATTGCCAAGTTTAAATTTGATTAATCAGACAATCATTCAATTTCAAGGGGGTAATATCAGTAGCTAGCAACTTTTATTGTTCTTTAACTTTTATCATACACTATTTGCGACAAGAAATATCCGTGTTAATATTATGATCGTTTGTGAGGAATACGAAATTCATGCAGTGATATTAAATTCCCCAAAGAAATATATTTCAGTCTTTTCCATAAGAATTCCAGCAACAAAAATACACAGTTGCGATAGTACACACTAGTTGAAGTTAAAATTTTTCAAACATTCGTATTAATATCATTTACATTTGATGCTAAGGACGAACTAATTTTATAATTTTGAAATGCAGATATCATGAATGTTCATCATTTTCTTGAAATACATGCATATTTATATTTGTTGACATTTAGAAAATGGAAAACAATAGAGAGAAACGATGACCAAGAACGTACAAGAAATAATTACCAGGAAACAAGTGTTTATGACGAAATTGCCATTGATGACATTGGGAAGATAGAGTATGAGAGCCCTTATAAAGAACTTCCTGAAGGTGTATACGATACAACATTCAAACGGCGATCACGCCTCCACTTTAGCGAAGATAAGAAATCAAATTATACGCGAGGAAATATCATTTACAATGTATTTCGGCGATCTTCGTTTTGTAGGAGAAGCGTGAATGAAGCTCCTGCAATAACATTTTCAACATTCAAAGGACCAATGAAACAGTAACAAAAAAAGATACTACAGTAATCGGTGAAAAAGAAAAACCTATTTCACAGTCCTGAAATAATATTACAGATATAAAAACCAAAAGAAAATACTTCCTTCAAATTCTATGCAGTTTGAATAAAAAGTGAAAGTGAGAAAAAAAAAACCAAATATGTTTTCAAAAGTGTAACTCTTTTGGACAGATCAAAGAAATACAATTATTTACATGTAAATAGTTATATGCTCGATATTATTTTTATTTTTTCATGTTCATTATTGTTATAACATACTTCGGAAACAATTAAATAATGAAACATCTCATGGTTCTAAAACTCAACATTAAACGTTGTTCATGTTATTTATGAAATGTGTATAAACATATTAGGCTTAACTTTCTCAGATAACAATCGAAAGTCAAATTGCAAACAAGTAAGAAGATTTTACTGCGTATGCTGTAGTTAAATCGATTATCGCCTCATTGACATGCTTCGGATATATATAAAATGACAAACTAGACCACTTATACACATACAGATTAAGTTTCATTGGCTTATATATAAAATGTGTTAGACAAACATAAAATTGATTAAAACAGGCGGTTTTGGTCAACATACGTTTTCTAAATTCTTTAATACTTTGGATGTAGATTATGTTTTATCAAAGCCTACTACTCTTGGTACATTAAATAAAAAGGGCAATACATACTATGTATTGTATTTATAAATTAATAAGTTTTTGAGTGGAATACATTAATACCTGTTGTTAAGCTGGCCTTCAAATTTAACTCCACCTAGTGAGCTTGTCAATCGCCTTAATATTAATATTTAACTCATAGAACGTATGGATACGCGGCAGTAACTATCAACTTTTGAATTCTAGTGTTTTATTTGGGTATCAATTTGCGATCATACATATTTAAATGATGATAGTTTGTTAAGTTTTTTTCACAAATCTTTTTTTTTTGACCGAGGGAGAAAACATCCTATCATTCATATTTAGGGGGTATAAGATATATATATTTCTTCATTAACGCTACTTTTGCAATGTTGGAAAACCAGACTTAAATTTTGTCAGAATGACAAGCTGTATACTAAATGAAATGCGACAGATTATTCATTGGTATTGATAGAGAGCTGTATGTTGGGATTTGCGCATGTGCGTGGGAAAAGTACATGAAAGAAACAGTGTGGTGAAAGAGGCATGACAGCAAATGATTTTAAGAACAAAATTAAGTCAGTCTATTCTTTCTTTTATCTTTCATGAACGAGTAGGCCTACTACTCACACGCCGACCACGCGTTCGCGGCGATATCTTGTTTACATACTAAAATAAGTTTATGACTGTAGCGTCCTTACATGCTCCACATACTATTTGAACCAGATACCGCATTCATAAATAACACGTTTGTCAATCAAGACCTTTTTCAAACCCGGAAAAAAGTCACATAAATTACTGGGCAATAAGACAGCATAACCGAACAAAAAACAAAAGGGGACGATAAGGAGTTATCTCTCATTGAATACTATACTCTGCCCCAAGATATTTATGCAACACATTTTCTTAAATTATTCGATATTTATAAATAATTTACATAATTTGATATTATAAAGGTTCAAATGAATTCAATAGTATGAAAAAAATCCCAAGATTTTTCCTTTGAAACGCCCCTTCTTGCTTGTGAGGCTTCAATACACGGCTCAAAATAAAATGTCTACAGGGATTTTGTATTGCAAAAGAAATGAAAGTACCCGGATGATAACGCTAAAACATTGTGCGAGGTATTCCGAGTGACTTCCGTTTGGAGAAAAGATGTCAACATTTCCCCTTATAAATCTCCGTAAGAAATCTGTTTTCGTTCCTGTGAATTTTAACGAGCAAATAATTGAAAATGTGTCAATGAGGATATCTTGGATATTTTCCCCTTCATCAATTTCAATTGCACTTCTTTCACAGGTATGTGTATTTTATTAAAAATCGTCCAAATGTGCTGCATTAATATCTTGGGACAGACTATAAAAAGAGACAAACAAATAAAAAAGGTACACGGCGCACTTCGACAAAATCGGTGCAGCGTATACCCTTTTAACGCCACAAGTTCGTGGGAAACACCCGTCCGCACAAAAAATTGGCCTCACAAAATCAATGCAAGTCCTAGTATAAGTGACAGGTGCGTTATAATTACCTCTATGTTTTAGTATTGATTTATTCCGTTGATTTACAACCAATGCAATGTGTGGCAATATCGCTGATCCATATTATAATAAACGCAAGCATTAAAATGGTATCTTTGGTCTTTCATGCGGGTTTGAAGGTAGCGAACATAGCAGAAAAATACATTCTTTCAAAAACCACATAAATGGTTCAAAAGGTACATGCATATTTAATGTTGTTACATAAGTCCTAATCATAACTATGTTACAGTGAGGAGCTTGGAATTTAAAGCAAGAGATAAAACACTAATACATGAATTGATGTAAATGACACTTAAAACCTACATGCACAAAAAGCATTCGTTGAGTTAAATCATAAATAAAGCTGACATAATGAAAATGTATAACATACTCGTACAAATGTAATATTTTACAAAAATTTTAATGATAAATATATGTTTTCAATGTAGAGGTTAATTACGCACTTAATTAAAAACAATAATCAATACTACGCTTGATAATTTTGACAGCTCTGTAATGTCAAAAGGTTATTTACGTTTCAAGCCATTCTTGATACATAAGTGATAATAGCTTGTTAATTTTATGCATTTTCATTTAGGGGAAGTTAAATTAAGTTACCATTACCTTAAAGCTATTTATAGACTAGTACAAACAATACTCCTATCATGATTTGTTTGATTTCTTTTCAGGATTAAGCAAAATATCCAGTTCATGCTCTACATTTGTGCACACAGAAATTTGGACATAATTCAGGTACTTTGTTTCAATTCATAGACAGACACCCTGTTTTATATTCTTTTGTCACAAAACAGCTGAGTTCTGCGGTATCTTTTATTGGACTTGATCCAAAGTTATACAAGGGGCATAGTTTCCGTATTGGTGTAGCATGAATGGGGTACTCTGAAAATTCTATTCAAAAGATGGGGTGATGGAATTCAGACGCAATTAAAAAGTACATTAGACTGGATAGCTTTCACATGTAAATCTTCTTGTATGTTTATGGTGTTTTAGGAGAAATAGTTTGAAGAGCTGGATCTATCTTACAACATATACAGGTCAGAAGTTATCTGCTGTATTCTTAAAGTCTCAATCCCATTTTGTATAGATGATATACACGTTTATACGTAGATATTACTTTCTACCAATTTTGTGTGTGTGTGTGTGTGTGTGTGTGTGTGTGTGTGTGTGTGTGTGTGTGTGTGTGTGTTTTCTTAGTTGAATTGTTGTTAGTAAAATCCAATTGTGGAGATTTTCTATTCTTGGTGGTCAGTTATATTGTGCCATACCTTAATTTTGATTGTACTTTAGCAACAATGTAGATATAAATATTACATATGCTGTTTCTAGTCTTTTTAAATTTTCTTTTCATTTTTTTTATCCGTTATGTGAAAGATATCTGCCCACTCCCCTTGTCTTATGTGCCAATAATACATTATATGTGACTGTTTTGATATTAAGCATTTATTCCAAACAAACAATCAGGAATTTTACTGTTTTTTTTTACTTTTTGCTATATGTTGTATTTCTTTTTAACATTTTACAAGTTGATTTTGGTGGCAGTGGGTACAAACATCCTGTTTGAACTGTGGCAGCTTTTTCGCACATTGTTATCATTTTAACTCTGGGTTTTTTATTTGAATATTAATGTAATTTGATACACTGGGGGGGATCAATGTATTATAGTTTTATAAGTGATGTATTGTGTTCTAGTGATCTCCCGGTTACTGATTTGTTTACCAATTATAATTTCCTGTCGTCATTTTTAATAAATGACAATTTCATCCATCTATCTTGGTGTTTGTGAGACATTTTGGATAAAGGAAATTATGTTAGGAAATGAAATATTACCAAGTCTGTGCAAAAAACTTTAGCGTCAGTGAACTTGTGAATTAATTACACTGGAGAACATAAAACTGCATTATTGTAAATAGTAGCATTTATGTACACATGTAATTAGATTTTTTTACTTGTCCAATGTTTATGTTTTACATGTAATATTCGTTTTTATTCGTATTGTGTTTTTGCCTAGGTTTTAGTCTTATCAGTGGGGGGTAATTATTGCAGCCAATCAGAGAGGGTGCACCGTCACTTTTTGATTGGATTAGATAGCAGATAGTCGGGTTTTCCAGTTCTTGCCCACCAACCACCCCTGAATTTATTCCACCTATATATAAATTGTATATTTTTGTGTGTGATTCATAGATTTTATTTAAATATTTATACATACTTTTCCATTGATAAATGGTTTCCAATTTTGTCTGCCACCTTTTTTTGCACATTGTTATTATTTTGATACTGGATTGTTTTATTAACCGGGTTTTCCAACGGAAAAATCCGGTTATTGAAATGGTGAAAATGGCGGGCGGGCGGGCGGCTGCCATAAGGGTACCCTTATTGTACGGATAACTCCTCCTACAGTTTTCAAGATAGGAAGTTGTTCTTTTGCAGATCAATTGTACACATATCAGAGGTGTGCATATTGCTAGGATTTTGATTTCTGATAATTTATGAAAAAAATACTAGGTTTTGAACTTGGCCATTTTTGCGACAAAATATTGCATATAGGGTACCCTTATTGTACGGATAACTCCTCCTACAGTTTTCAAGATAGGAACTTGGTGTTTTGCAGATCAATTGTACACATATCAGAGGTGTGCATATTGCTAGGATTTTGATTTCTGATAATTTATGAAAAAAATACCAGCTTTTGAACTTAGTCATTTTTGGCAAAATATTGCATATGGGTACCCCATTTCTTTGGATACGGTAGGTAGTGTTTATCAAATCAGGGTTGACATGGATTATGGATACAGTTCACATAAAAGAAAACACGGTTTGCTGTCACATTGACAGCTTTTCACTTGTTTGAATATTAATGTAATTTGATACACTGGGAAGATCAATGTATTATGGTTTTATAAGTGATGTATTGTGTACGAGTGATCTCCCGGTTACTGAATTGTTTACCTATTATAATTTCCTGTCCTCATTTTTAATAAACGACAATTTCATCCATTTATTTTGATGTGGTTTTTTGATAAGGGAAGTTATGTTAGGAAATGGAATTGTATCAAGCCTGTGCAAAAAACTTTAGCGTCAATGAACTTGTGAATTATTTACCCTGTAGAGCATATAGGCATTTTCATTTCCTTGTTAAAGATTATTAAGTTGATAAATCCGATACGCCTGATTGTAGTTCGGCCAAGTATTGTTTGCGCTCACATTTAGGTACTGGCCTTTCGAGAAAAATGACGAATATTTTTATGAGAGCTTTCCTGCTGATTCTTTTTGGTGAGTAATTTCTCAGAACAATCAAAATTTTTGATCACATCAACAATAAGCATAATTATCCCACACGTCGTGGTCGATTTGTTGACAAAAAAAAAACACAATTGGTTGCTTATCGATCTGATTATTTTAGAGCGCAGTTCGAATATGAACAATTTAAAGCGAAATATTTTAATATGATTTTAGCTCAATAGAGTATCATTTTACAATCACACTTTATTTGTCATTTTCATGTTGAATTTTATGAATTAATCTACTTTAAAACTTAAACAACCCTCAAAGACACTTATTTAGGAATTAGTCTTAAAGTTTCCTCCTTAAACAACTGAACATTTTTCTCGCTTATCCTACAAGTTATACTGTGCCTCTGACATTGTTTATCAATTGTGTACAAATGTGTGTGTGTGTGTGTTATGCAGTAAATTGTTAATTATACCGATCAAAATACCTTTATACAGAAAACCTCGGTCTTAAGGTGGGACCCTACTCGAGTGACGTCATCACTTAAAGGTTTCTATACACTGTATTGAAAATGTGTTATCATCATTACCGATTTAGCACAGAATTATTGTTTAGACCTTGAGTTAACTTGAGCAAAGCTCGTTGCAAAGCAACGAATAGGTCTTTCGTTGCTGTGTGGCGAAAAATAAAGATTGACGATTGACACTTTGTATCTTTATCTACATTATTATATTAAGTTTTGCAAGGTTTTAATCGACATAAAGGCTTGTCAATTGATTGCTAGAAAAGGACTACATGCGGAATTATGCATTTCTCGGCCCCAAAATTGACGTTCTATAGAGAGCTTTAAAAATGAGGTTGAAGATAGTTGAAATCATATTGAAAAAAGTGTGTTAAATGTTATCACCACAGTGACGTCATCATGTAGAAATGATGTCATGAAAATTGTCTCTTTTTGATAAGTTAATGTTTTGGAGCAAAATAAGGGTGTTTTCCAACGATTTTTCAACTCGGAAACATCGAGCGCATGCTTGCTCAAGTACCATTTTTAACTATGATGTGTATAATTATATGAAAAAAAACCCACAAACATATGTAAAAATCGTACTTGAGCAGACCAGCGCTCTATACTTCCAAAGGCAAAATATGAAGGAAAAATGACAATATTTTCATTTGTTTGCAAAATTGCGGGAATTAGTTTATTGTAGTGACGTCATAGATAAGTAGGTATTAGACATTGTTGACTAATATTAAGATAAATGTGATAGACATCCTCCTTATAATTTGTATGAAGATTTGAATTTGATACGATACTATTTAAAAATTGGTTAAAATTAAGGGCAGATATTTGACCATATCAAATGTAGTCTTTTTAAAAATCATACGTTGATCTATTTCATGACACAGAGTATATAAAATACAATTAAAATGGCACCAATGGTTAAATAAGCGAACCAACACCAAAGTTAATCCTCGAAATCAATGTTTATTGAGTTGCAATATCCAATAAAACATTGATTTGATATACATGTAGAATCATAGGCCAATAATTCATATATCCTTGAAGCTGTGATTTTCACTAAATCCACAAAAATTGAAAGCACGGTACTTTTCGCAACAATATAGAGCTCCTGTGAATTTCTTTTTTTGCATCATTTGCGTTAAAAGTTGGCATCTCATCCTTCTATATTAGAAAGAACTATATCTCTATTTTTCGAAAGGGTACTCTATGTATCCTGATTATTAAGATCAATCTCTGACTTCTCTTCCATAAAAGAGTCTTGAAGTGGAATTTGAATTTCTTAAAATTTCATAGTTTGTACTTTTATTAGACATATGTTAACGGGAACACGAATATTGAGGATGATTTCAAGGTTTTCGTTTTACTCTATAACGTCTAAAAATTCAAGAGCTTCCGCAGGCTTCCCCCCTTTGGACCCCTACCAGTACTTTGCTCTGAACATCTTTAAGCGGCCCCCAATTTTGATGCCTCTGGAAAATTCCCGCTTGCATAAATGTCACCCCTGCGAATGTTATTGTTATTTAAATTTAGACCACGTGGTTTTATTTGACCCTTTCAGTTTCGCAGTAAAAATCGTGCCTCGTGGTTATAGTTTATTTCCTAGAATCTGGGTACTTGAAGTCAAATATAAAATCTATAGACTATTGATTTTTAAACTTTACCTTCATTAATTTGTGAGTAAAATGAGTTCTAGAAATAAATGTGACACTGGAAAACATAGTTTTTTTCTACTGTTGCAACAATTAACATGCTTAGTAGCGACCCCGCCCCCCTTCTACCGCGACCAACACATATTACCAATATTTATTTCCGGGGTTATTTTTGGATTCTAAGGAATTTAGCATACACAATGTATTTAAACAAATTTCGATTTAGCATTGAATTTTCGGAGACGCCTATATATAACTTTATTTATATATATAAGCACAAACGATATCTTCGCAGAATTGAACAGAACACAGAATTTAACAGATTTTGTATTTTGTGCGAAAAAACACCAACAACACAAAATCAGTTTTTAATTTAATCATAACCGTTACTAGATAAAAAATTAAACAAGTTTCAAAATTATCAGTGATTTTAAGGTTTAGGTTTGTATACAGTTCTTCGGCGAGCACAATAATACACATTACAATTGATGTTTGATGAATGACGCAACAATGGACTTGAAAATCGTTGAATTCCAATAGAATCTGGAATGCCATTTCAGCATCACAAATTCCTGAAAACAATCATTTGACTGACATTAAATATTTAATGTTGAATTACTTTACAAAAAGACGCATTATTGAAACAAAAGGTATTTGTGCAAAAACATACACAAATACGCGTATTAATAAATTAGAATCATTGAGCATACTATTTCAAATCAAGAATTAAATGGAAACGAACTGTATCAAAACAACTATTTCTTTAATATCTTACTGAGTAACCAATGTAAAAATCACTGCACAATTTTTTTTATCAAGCGATCTAAACAGTATATGCTTGTGCTTAACATTAAAATAACAAGCCATGTTTAATGCTAACGATGTCATAAGGCTTAACAAAAGGACAGTAGAACATTTTCATATGTGTGTTTGCAGATTTCAATAAATATATAAGTAAGTGTGCTGTTTTGTATTTGTTAATTTAAATTATTTTATATATGTTTTGATTTTTTAATCATTGGTAATGCAAGTAAAGATATTGTGTTATTAGCAAGTAAAAATGGGAAGGATTACAGCTATTCTTTATCATCTATGACAAACGATGTCTTACTTGGAAGTATAATTTATCGTTAAGAAATTTTAAAGCATGCGCATGTGAGTTAATATAACTACATTTCATGCGATACAATCATTTCTTTGTCAACAAAACCAAGAACAAAACCAGTCTTTTAATAAGATAACCCCTTTACTTGCAAATCTTACAAAATAAGTTTTCAATATTTGGTTAACATTAAGTGTTAAAAAGCATTGTATTTAATTAAATTGTGTTGAACCCATGAACCACATCTTTCTCCTTTCAAAATTCACGAATAAAAGTGAAATAATGAAAATAGCATGTCCCTGTATCAAATCATAAACACTCTTTTTACTGGTAGATTCTTGATATTGTTTTGAATGTTTGCATTATTAATCAAAAAATTTTATGTGTGTGTGTGTGTGTGTGTGTGTGTGTGTGTGTGTGTGTTTAACACCCATTTTTAACGTCGATTCATCTGAGAATTATTTTCGGATCAGCGCCTGACCTAGTAGTAGCATCAATAGTGAAACAGACTAAACTATTTTATGCAGAATGTTCCTTAAAAATGGCACGATATATTAAGTTTTTACACAAAACAGACACCCATTCATTTTTTAAAAAGCATGGTATTGCATACCAAAAGCATCAAACATGGCTATGATTTTATCAAGCAACCCAATGTGTATGTTTTTCACCACGTACAGAGTGGTTGAACAAGAACTATAACTCTGTTTCGAATATCATCGTTTTAGTTTAAATAACCACTAGATGATGAAATAAGAATTATATCTTAATAGATTTTCATGTTTTAACATATATCAAAGTAAGATATAATATGAAAAACAATCAGTACTTACGTATTTTGAGAGTATTATCCGAACACTCATACTTTCGCTCGAAATTTTACAGGAACTGGACAAATCTCGGGAAAGTCTCGTGAACTTTCATTCGAGCACCTCTGGATTCATTACATACTTAGCAACGATAAAGAAAACATTCCGAACACATTCGCAGGGGTCCATGTACTTCATTTAGATAACTTTCTCCTTAATCCCCGCGCCTCTTTGAAGACATAAACACAATACTTCAATTCATTTTTTAAATCAGAAAACTTAAAAATAAAGCATTGTTTTCATGATGATTGTAATGCTCCGGCGAAGTTCAGAAAATGGTTGACCTAGCATTTGCCTTATCATGTACCTTTTATTATGGAACGCCATAGCTGTCTTAAGGATATAAATTACTTAATATGTTTAAGCATTGAATCATTATTTTTTTAAAGATATAGTTTCATAACTGCAGCGGTGTGTGCATACAAATTAAGTAACGCGCGTTAACGCGTCATGAAAATTTGTATGCACACACCGCTGCAGTTATGAGACTATATCTTTTTTTTAAAAAATGATTTAATGTTTATATTTACATTTTTTTAACTTCTTGCCTTGTCTGCAAATGTGATTTATACCTTGAAATTCCTATTTTATCCTAAGGGTAAGTTCATAGTTTTGGAAGAGCCACTGTAACAGCCACATGCGTGGACTTTGATTTTCGCTTGTGACGTTGCATTTTTACAGCGTTCAACGTTTGTGACGTCATAATAAAACATGTCATTTTAACCTTTGAGTACCCTGTCAGTGTTATGGTGCTATATCTGTAGTAGCTTTCCACTCACATTACATGCAAAAATATGTGGAATGTAAATATATACACTTTGTTGTGTCTAACCATTATATCATTAAGTTAACACTACATAATACGTTGATAAAAAATATATTGTTTTCCCTCGGACTGAAATTTCACACTTTCATTGGTTTAAACATGACACGTGACTGCTCTATGTCCATCTGGTGAGAATTAATATTCGGCAATATGGCCGATGCTTCGCCTACTCATCTCGACATTTCATAATATTTAATACAAAAACCGCGTTTCCTAAGTTCTTAAAATATTTGGAGTAGTTGTTCTTTGAAATTACTTTTAAATTAAAGTAGTTGCCCTTTGAATTGACGTCACATTATTGTGTCTGGAGCAGAATAAAATGGCAGCGTCGAGATTTGCTCAAACCTCTGTGGAGGAAAGGGAGAAACGTTTAAAATTTAAAACGCAACAAAACAGAATAAAGAACAAGGTACAGCGAAGATTTTCAAAGACTATTTGAAAGGTGAGAATGAGATTTTGAAGAGATCGACTTTGTTAAATTGGACGAGATGTAAGCTACTTTTATACATGGATTATAAAATAAATGTCTCATTTGATAGTCCTCA
Source organism: Magallana hongkongensis (assembly GCA_016163765.1). Classification (NCBI taxonomy): domain Eukaryota; kingdom Metazoa; phylum Mollusca; class Bivalvia; order Ostreida; family Ostreidae; genus Magallana; species Magallana hongkongensis. Next base: position 31,750,588 of record WFKH01011801.1, read on the forward strand.
TGAAAACAAAACACTTATTAGGTTAGTTACTGACTGCTTCGCCTCGCCGTCTATGAGACTGATCAACCCAATATATTTCTGTGGTCAGTCAGTAACAAACCCAATAAGTAATAATATGCTGTCGAAACAATATATTATTTGGTCACTTGCATATAACATATGGTCGAAAACATATTCTATTAAGTCACTTGCATATAACATATGGTCAAAAACATATTTTATTAAGTCAAAATCATACTTTATGAAGTCATTTCCAAGCAGCATGTAGCCCGAAAGGAATACAATGCTGTCAAACCTATTATGACGTAACACCATATATATCATTAAGTCCACTTGATATAATATGTAGTGCAAAAGCGTTAATAGCATGTCAAATCAATGCACTACATAGTCGGATGCGTATAACAAGGAGTGAAAAATCTAACGTATATGGTCAAAGCAATCTCATGGAGTCATTTTTATGGCATATAGTTCAAAAGTAAAAAGATGTTGTCAAAAATCAATTTTTCATATAGTAGTTTGTATCCTTAAGACAGCTTTGGCATTCCATATTTTATGCTAGGGCAGTGATATATTGCAATCAAATTACGAGCTCAGAGGGTCCTGCAAGTGTTATACCAAAACTGTAAGCAGATGGTCATTTTGTGTTTCTATCTCAACATCATCAATGTTGCGGAAGAATTGCTCTGATGAAACGGCAATAACAGAATACGTTTGAAGCAAAAAAATCCAGGTATAAAAATGAATGAAATTGAACGACTGTACATACAACGCAATGATTACATACGGAATCATCTCGGCTTTCGTACAGTTTTCATGAGAAAATATTGTATGGACTGTTCATAAAGAATCTCCGCACAACCACTTTACTTAATTGGGTCGATCTCTAAAGCGAAAATCTACCAAAGTCCTTTTTAATCTAAACATGAAATCCAGAGCACGTATGTGAAACTTAAAATCGTACATGCTACGTTACATAAAATGCCGCATCCCCAGAGAGAGAGAGAGAGAGAGAGAGAGAGAGAGAGAGAGAGAGAATTGTATGTGCGCGCTTAATGCTATAAACCACATGTAGTTTATAAATATTTAACTGATTCATTTATAAATATTTTTTGATATCATTGATGCCCTGTGAGATTCTTAGCACATTTTATCTTAAATATTCGTTATTTTGGTAATCTAAAATTAATAATAATATAATAGGATTTTAAAGATATTTATCGGAAATTCACAATCAGCCGCCTTTATCCAAGATGTTCAAAATTTATTTTAGAGTTTCAGCATGTGTTACATCTGCGCAGCGGCTCAGTTGTGTACGGTTTTCTGTACGATTTGTGGGCATCATGACACTATGTTTATCAAAAACTGATTATGCTTACATCAAACAGGCATTTTTCGCATGGGTTATCAGAGAGTGTTTGGATTATTGAACGTTGCATAATGATAGCGAGGCATAATATTTGCTTGAATTTGGAGAATCATTCAATTATTTCAGTGAGTCTAAAATCTCCGTGCAAATTATCTTAAACATGCGGTTCGTATTCTGACTGACCGGCGCACTAAGCATGGCTATGTAAATATAGTGCAGTACATAGTATGACATGTACACAAGCTACAGACTTATCGTTTCACCTTTTCATAACTCGGTAAAACGAATTTGGATTTAGAATGCAATTGCAGTTATCATATATCAAATAGTTTGAATTTATATTATGTGCTTAATTATTAAAAGGGATGAAAGAAGATGAGTGGATAAGGCGTGTAAAATGCCTATACACGGACGGAAATGATACTGAAAAATTAAAATATCAATAAATCTGATATATTTTTAAAAAAATATTCAAAACAATATATATTTAACATATCATCGATTTTTAACCTTTCAATATGTTCAATACTTGGAATATGTTGACTCAAACAGGCGTATACGTATACGTAAACCTCCAAATAGTGTCATTTTTTAGAACTTCAAGGCCTTTTCTTTTATAGAGTGGGTCAGGGCTCCATATTTTTCTCATAGTCTAAATAAGGTTTAATGGAAAACAAACCGATTTCAATCAACAAAAACGTGGAGAGATGACCCACTATACAATAAAAATATCATTTTGTATCCCAACAATTGAACCTTTTGAAAAAATAATACAAGTCCGTAAATTCGTGACCAAAAGACACACATAATATTTAAACAGCGTACTTTGTTGTGTCTAAAATGGTTAGAGCACCAGACATAATCTAGCCTTATATAACTAGGGTTTTTATTTTGTGGGTTCGATACCACCAAAATTTAAGGCAATATATTTTTCTTATCGTTTGTTAAACATATTTAAAACTGAATTTTTATTTAGCAATTGTGCTTTTGCAAACTTGTATTATAATATATTTGAATGGATTTAATTGGAAAAAAATATATTCAAAATTGTATTTTACGATGAAACCGAATGGGCATTTGCGCTATCTTATCCCCCCATCTTCAAAACTGAAACTATTTTCCACTTCTTGCTTTTACAGGTATGTTTTAATATTAGAACTTAACAAAAAAAAATGACAAATATCCCAAAATGATTTTGACAAAAAAAACCCCCCAAAACACGGGACACATAAAAAACCTTATTCTGAAATTTTTTAGCATCCCATGTAGTCAAGTACAATATTTATACGATTTTATTTTATTTTTACGCACAAGGATTACCGTTTACTGCTAAGTGAAAGCCGCGCGTATCTGTCTATATGTACATGTTCAGCTTCTTCTTCTCATATAACGCAGTACAGTAATACAGTAACAGTTTCTCAAGATAAATAAGATCACAACTTATCACAACTTTCAGCTGACATGAATTGCATAAATACGCATTATTTCACTTTTATATCTGACTACCATCAAATTAGTTGTCGATTTCCATTTTATGTTCATCGCTACACACCCCCTATTTAAGGCCGAAAGCACTATCCATGGTTCACCGCTTTCAGGTATTTCATTCACCCGAACAAGTTACATTGGACGGAAAGATTTGTAGAAACGCGTTTTGAACAAAAATAATATGACACCTACTGCAATGGTAAGGAATATCCAATGAAAGACGAAACAAAACATACTAAAATCCAGGCACACATATTTTAAAAATCCTCGATCATTGTAGAACGTTTTCCTTTGTCGTACTGTTTTACCATCGCACATGCGCAACCACACACTCTCGCAGATGGTGCAGGGCCAGCATAGACTTCAGAAAACGGAGTGTTTTTGTAGAACTTGATAAAAACTATGTTATGTTGTTACTTTCTTGGATTTATTATCACTAATCTACTATGTTGAATGAAGTGCGGCCGGGGTCTCCAATATGGTGTAGACGTTATGCACTCTGTATAAACGACACACGTGTTCGATGTGCACGCGATGTAAGGCAGCACAACATGTTAATGTGGAAGATAATACGAATAGCTTGGGAATTCTTTCAAAGAATATACCCTATTTTATTTTTTATTGATTGTAGTCTCCTTTATTCCTTTTTACAAACATATTTGTGTATTGTTTAAATCATGCATTTAGCTATTTTGAAGTCCGTGCCACCTGAATGCGTCAATTGGAAAGCAACCGATTGTAACTTTCTCGACCGGTATATATACCCCAGTGCCAGATGAGGAGCGATCTAAACTAATATGGCGACCAAATACTTTTATGAATTCATGTCAGCTTTAATAACAACTTTTTCAGCGACGCCAATATCAAACATAGGTAATCACAGATTACAAAGCTCACCGAGACGAGACATCACCTTTATGAGACCACCTTTATCATATGATATGAAAATCATAGTTAATGATCTTGGATATTCATGGAAACTGTTTTGACACAATATCGTATATCATATGTTAAAAAATTTGTATGAAAATCATATGCTCATTTCACACGGTATTATAAGATACAATGTTTATCAATACAATAATATATAATACGATATTGCATTCTATGATACTTACAATATAGTATCATATAATACAATATAATACTGTAATAAATAATTATGCAATATAATTTTGTAACATATGATATGACATTGTATCGTGTCATACATTATTGTATTTGATCACATAATACAATATCATTATATTATATATGATACAATATAGTATTACATGATACAATATCATATCACATAAAACATCACAATATTGTTACATGTATAATATAGTATGATATTGTATTGTATGATATTGTATCATATTTGATACATAATATGATATTGTATCATATGATTTGATACAACATTGCATCATATCATATAATAAAATATCATGTGATATAGTAATATATTATATAATACAATATCATATTATACAATATCATATCATATAATACAATATTATATATTACAATATCATATAATACAATTCATGTGATATAATAATATATTATATAATTAAAATATTATAATACAATATCATATTATACGATATTATATATTATACAATATCGTATCATATGATACAATATTACATATTGCAATATCATATGAAACAATATCATGTGATAAAATATTAAATATATAATACAATATCATATTTTACAATATTGTATCATAATATACAACACTATACATAATTACATGACACAATATCATAATGTACAAAAAAATTGATACAATATCATATCTTATCATATAACTTTTTACAATATGATATAATATTGTATCATATAAAACAAAAGTGTATCATATCATATA
>WFKH01011801.1:31764866-31780327 GCA_016163765.1 Magallana hongkongensis
AAAAACTAAATGCATGGATATGATGTCCATGAAGCCCTCTACCAAAATTGTGAAATTTATGGTCCCTGGGTCAGGGGTTCAGGCTCAAAGGTGGGGCCAAAATGGCCATATAGTAAAAATGTATTAAATTTTAGAAAATCTTCTTCTCTACTCCCATATATATTTGTGAAAAACTAAATGCATGGATATGATGTCCATGAAGTCTTCTACCTAAATTGTGAAATTTATGGTCCCTGGGACAGGGGTTTAGGACCTAGGGTGGGGCCAATATAGCCATATAGTAAAAATGTATTAAATCTTAGAAAATCTTTTTCTATACTCCTGTATATATTTGTTAAAAACTAAATGCATGGATATGATGTCCATGAAGTCTTCTACCTAAATTTTGAAATTCATGACCCCTGGGACAGGGGTTTAGGCCCTAGGGTGGGGCCAATATAGCCATATAGTAAAAATGTATTAAATCTTAAAACTCTTTACTCCCACACATGTGGGCAAAAAACTGAATGCATGGTTATGAACTCCTCTACCTAAATTGTGAAATTCATGACCCCTAAGTCAGGGTTCAGGACCTAGCATTTGGAGAGCATTTGGAAAGAGTTGAAGGGGGGGAGGGGGTAAACAGTTAATGGAGTTATTTTCCCTTTGTTCTTCCTAATGGAGTTATCTTCCTTAGCTTGTTCATATTTAGTAATTAATCACTGAATATAGAAAAATAATGAAGCTGTCCATCAAAGTTATTGATAAGATATTGTGAAAGCATTTGAAAAGAGTTCAGGGAAGAGGATTATAACAGTTAATAGAGTTATCTTCCCTTGCTTCTTCATAATGGAGTTATCTTCCTTGGCTTGTTCATATTTAGTAATAAATCATTAAATAGAATGTAATTATAAAGTTGTATGATCAAAATAGTTATGCAATTTTTTTTATCAATTGAAACAAAAATAGTTTTTAAATTTTTTAAGATAAACAAATAGACTTGTTAATAGTAAAGTAATAAGTAGTATACAAGCCACCTTGTTTTAGTTTATCTTAGAAAACATATAAACATAAAACCTATTTTGTAAGTTAACATATGTGGGATAAATAAATTGAATGGAATCTGGGCACCTCTTCTATAGTATGTCATACACTCTGTTAAGAGCTTCAAGTCTTGTGCTAAACTATAGGGTTAAGAGTCCTTTCCAAAAGATTTCAGGCTGGGAGGTGGATGTCATTACATTATTATAATCTTCTAATCCATTATGAAACTCAATTAAATGCATTTATGAGACTCCTCGACAATTTTGTGTATGGTACTCAGGTGACCGTTAAGGCCACTTGGCCTCTTGTTTAAATATAATTATTCCTATCAGGATTTCTTTTGTCTCCTTTGCGCACGTTTGACAAAAATTGGTGCAACATGTGCCTTGTTTAGCGCCGGACGTTCATGAGAAACACCCGTCCGGACCGAAAAATTGTCTTACCTCATCAACACAAGTCTTAGTTTATAGAAAGACATCAATTTTATCCTGTTTTAAATTAAAAACAATTTACATCTAGATACTTTTTGGATATTTTAAACACTTTTGATGCACCAATTTCAAAGTCATTACCAAAACAAGATAAGTAAACAATTGAAAAATACAAGTAAATCAGACTCTGGAATTTTTTTTTGATATTGCAAAATTGTAATCCAAAATGAATACAATCTGCAAATTTACTTTACTTAGAATAAAACTAAAGTATATTTTTAAACCCCCTATTCTTAAAGAAAAAAAGTATAATATACTGCTACTGAAGATGAGAAACACTTTGTACTATATTGTTTAAAATATAACCAATACTGATAGAAGTATAATAATACATGTGTAGATTTAATTTGAACACATGTGCTAGTGACATTCCCATGAAATGTAAAACCCCAATGAAATTTAAAATCCTGCGTTGTCGTCTTTTTTTTTTTTTAGGAATAGCTAGTTCCCTTAGTTCGCTATCGCTCATCAAATTTATGGTCTGGATAAACAGGATAACACGGACTAACTAATTCATTTTATTTCTACTATACTTTCTTTCTCTTAAATTTTAGATGAGGTTTTTTTTTTTGGGGGGGTGGGTGGGGGGGGGGGCAATGATTTAATAAAAGACTTTAAATTTGATTGCACAGACATTCTGAATAAATTTGAAACGGAACAGTATTACAAACTAGACACGATCTTGTTGCAAGCAACGAGTGGGTCTTCCGGTTGATTATGAATTAATGATAGGGTTAAATTAAAATGCTGACATTTGGTACGACATTTGGTACGAGTTACTATAATAACTTCCTTTTAAACTAATTTTTGGACCTACACTGCAAAAATAAGATTTCCGGAAAAGGTCATTTGTAAACTTCAATATCTCTGCAAGGCGTTGTCCGATTTCAAAACGGTTTTTAGTTTTGTATTCAGAACAAAAATGTCTACAAAACGTATATGCTTTGAAATTCCAAAAATCGAAATTTTAGAATCACTTCCGGTGACGACCGGAAGTGACGGACGACCTACTTATACAGTGAAGTCGCCAATTCCGGGTCACGTCAGACTGTTTCGTTAATATTTGGCAAAGTTGTTCAATTTTTATTTCATACTTTATACATATTGAAAGTACAGTTTGTGAGCTATTTTACAGCCATTTCTTTTTTCAAAATAAATTCCCGGGAACTATATTTACGGAGGTATTTCAACAAGGCCTGGCTACCCCACTTTCGAATCATTTTCTCCATTTCCGGGTCATGTGACTTTAAGGTCTCTGTAATATCGGTAAAACGTTTTTGGAGAACGATTTTTATGAATTTGCAGCATTGAAAAAATATTACCGCTCAGGAAAAATATTTAAAACCACTGATACACAAGTATCAGAGTACCATTTCTAAATGTAAATGAGGACAGTGATTCCGAATAAAATAATCATTATGTGACACTAAATATAATTAAGCAAAGAAAAATAACGAGCAAGATAAATATAATGACAACAAAGCGGCAGGGAGCATTTTATTTAATTTAATTTCTTTCTCTCCCTCTTGCATGTTATCGTAAAACCACAAAAAATAAGTTTTAGGTAAACTGACCCGCAATTGGGGAAACTCCTTCAGTTTGATTAATCAATAAGTGTAAATTTAATTGAGCACTTATTATAATGAACAATATCTGACGGATAACTGAATGCATGTGCAATATTGTGCACCTATTAATACTCGGCCAAAACTTTCACATCAACCACGCTGCAGCGTAATTAACGAAAGTTCCATGTCGGAGATGAGTGAAAATCTCGATCTCGAAAGCCCTTGATTCCTAATTTCGTTTCTCGGATAGTCTGTAAATGTTTTCTTTCAAATATTTTTTACTGATCAAATACAGAAAGGCCCATAGTTCGTGATCAGTTTATTTAATATAAAGTTTTTTCTGCTACATTTTAAACAATATGACATAAAAATTATAGCAGTGACCTGGAATTGGAGACGACCCGGAATTGGCGACTTAACTGTAATAAAATTTGATAAGTTTAAAACATATTCTGATGGGAAAAAAAATTGTAATTTTTTTAATTTGAAAACTTTTTAAAACACAATTTTCCAAAAATGCTGTTTGAGCGGACCGGAATTGACGGACGATCATGTTTTTACCTGATAGCACGTAGGAATTCAAAAATCTATCATTCCTGAAAATTTCAATTTTCTGTCCTTTATCGTTTTTGAGAAAAAAAGAGGACAAAATCACTTTTTAAAAAAAGATAAACGAATATATCGGCCGACCAGAAGTGACTTCATCAACAAAAATTTACGTGACAAAAGATCTTGATACTCTTTATTATCTACGAAAATTTCATAAAAATCCGTTGTACCATGCCTGAGATATTTGAGTTAAAAAAAAATGTTAAGAAAAAAAAGAATAATGAAAATAATAGTGAAAAATAGAGAAAAAGAAACCTTACGAAAACAATAGGGGTTTCCGTTGGAAACGGAAGACCCTAATAATTTGAAATAGGTAGTGCTGGATGGTAAATTCTTTTTTCTCCAATTAATCTCTCTCACCGTATATTTTTTTCAGAATGATGTGTACGCACTTGCGTTCTTGCACAAAGGCAGCTACAGTGTACGCGCCTGGGGCTCGTAACATAAAGGGTACTTAAGTCTAAGACAGTGCTTAAGTAGGACTTCGGTACATTCCTAGACTTAAGTCCGTAACTAGAAGAGTGCTTAGCTAGGACAATTTACCCAAAACTTAGGCGGCAGGTAGAGGTGACTTAAGTTTATCTTAAGTTTTGTTTACACACATATAGAAGTGTTATTGTCAATTATTGCAATTAAGCATTTGAATACAGTGTATTAATCACATAATTTACTCAGAATTAATATCTTAATATTTACCAATATGTCCGTTTTCTGCATGAAGAAGGTTTGTAAAATCGTTACCGCGTTTAATGCATCTTTTGTAAAAATTTCTGGAGTATCTGCCGACAGACCGATATCATCACCACTTTTTTCGGTTTCTGTCTCGTCATCATCTTCAATTTCACCCCGAATTTTACTAACTTAGTATCTCTGTCGAAATAACCAGTGAATCAACACCGACATAATCGGAAGGCTCAATTTCGGTATCGCTATTTTTAGAGTCACGCGCTTTTCTCAACAAGTCCGCTAACTCTGCCAAGCTTTCTAAAATCACATCTTTGTTTTTCAAAATCGTACTAAATGTACTCGAAGCTAATCCATAGTCCTTTGCAATTTCACTTTTTGTTTTTAATCCCTTTTAAACTTCGTTAATTATTTCTACCTTTGTTTCTAGAGGAATTGCTTTCCTCTTCTTTGAATTCGAAGCCATGACTGAAGTGAACATTGCAATAAAAACAACTCATCATTATTTCTGAATACTTTAAATCTATTGTCACGATGTGTATACCACCCCTGCGAATGTGTTCGGAATGTTTTCTTTATCGTTGTTAAGTATGCAATAAATCCAGAGGTGTTCGAATGAAAGTTCACGAGACTTCCCCGAGATTTGTTCAGTTCCTGTGAAATTTCGAGCGGAAGTATAAGTGTTCGGATAATATTCTCAAAATACGTAAGTACTGGTCGCTTTTCATATCATATCCTACTTTGATTTATGTTAAAACACGAAAATCTATTAAGATGTATGTCTTATTTCATCATCTAGCGGTTATTTGAATTAAACGATGATATTCAGAACAGAGTTATCGTTCGTGTTCAACCACTCTACACGTGGTTGAAAATATAAACATTGGGTTGCTTTATAAAATCATAACCATGTTTGATGCGTGTGGTGTGCAATACCATGCTTTTTAAAAAAAGAATGGGTGTCTGTTTTGTATAAAAACTTAGTATATTGAGCCATTTTCAAGGAACATTCTGCATAAAATAGTATAGTCTGTTTCACTATTGATGCTATTACTAGGTCAGGCGCGGATCGAAAATTAATCCTTAGGGGGGATCGCTACTAAACAAGTTAATTGTTGCAACAGCAGAAAAAACCTATTTTTTCTATTGTCACATTTATTTCTAGAACTCATTTTATCCACCAATTAATGAAGATAAAGTTTAAAATCAATAAACGTCTAGATTTTATATTTGATTACAAGTACCTAGATTCTATGAAATAGACTATAAACACGAGGCACGATTTTTTTTACTGCGAAACTGAAAGGGTCAAATAAAACCACGTGGTCTAAAATTTAAATGACAATAACATTCGCAGGGGTGTATACATACCTGTGAAAATTACATGGCCATACCGTTAGTTACCTGGGACTAGCGTGTGCAATCAAGCGTGCCGCGAGTACCTCGTTAAAACCGATAGCGCTCACAACTAACGGGCACAAATTTTTACCTCGTAATATACGGAGTCTCGTTATAAACGATCTCGTTGTATCCGGAATTTTTAAAAAGAAAATATTACAGAAACAATTTCGGACCAAAAAATCATCTCGTTGTAAGCGCTACCTCGTAATATCCGAGCTCGTTATACCCGAGGACACTGTAGATTTAATTTGAACACATGTGCTAGTGACATTCCCATGAGAAAAACTGTCAATACTACAAATACTGCAGCTGCAAGAGGGATATGTTGTTTGTTTTAAAAACTGCTTTAAAGGATATTTATCGTAATGACCCATTCTTAACAAAGTATTACATGTTAAGATTTAAAAACAATCGTCATTAACAATTTTTTACACTCTTGGAATGAATGATATCCAACAACACAAGTTAGCAGCCCCTTTTTAACGATACTTTATGAAAATTTTGATTTTGATGATTTTTAAACGACAGCGTAAAAATTGGCACACTAAGATTTGTGTCAATATCTCGAATTTGTATTTTAATAACTATCGCATTATCGATGTCTTTATAGACCCTGTAAGTGAATTAATTTTGTTCTGCTTTGTGACTTTGCCCTTTGACTGAATAAATATGAGTAGAACTGATAGGTTTGAGTACAAACAATGATAATATGCATATAAAGAAAATCAAAATTCTGTCGAAAATGCGGTTTTTTTATTTTTGCAAAAATAAAACTAGCATGAGAAAACTTAAGGTTAAAATTTAGGTTAATTTTCATGTATGAAATGAATGCACCCTAACCTAACGCGGAATTAATTATTTTCGTGACTTATAGAACCAAATTTAATTAATAAGGCAAATCTAATGAAAAAAGTGGCCACATCTACGAATTCCGTTCTGAGGGGTTAGGTGACTGTCAAAGATCTATAATTGATTTTCCTGAAGATAGAAAGTGTTTGTAGTTAACTATGATTTAAAAAAATCCAAAGGCATAATCACTTATACTTATTTGAAACATATGATACATCGGTGTTATGATTACAAAGTATATAGCAATGAATTGAATTTAAAAAGATTTAAAAAATGTTTTTGCGGAACATTAACATTTAATTGGAGAACATGATTTAACAATATAATCTCAATATAAAATTTAAATCGAAAACAACACAAACGCGACAAAAATGTGCAGAAGTGGAACGGAGTGATAATATATATTTCCTCGTTTGTTTGTACAAAACTGTTTGTATCCTTGATATTACCAGCTGTAAAATGTTTGATTTCTTTCGTGACATGTAACATTCAACTATATCTTTCACTTTCCTGCAAAATGATGATAGCTGTTACATATACATGTATCAAGGCTATTTTCATGCTGATTTATTTTGGAACGTTAAAAAATAACTTAGTTTTACTCTATATAGATACCGGTAGTGTTAAACTTTTTTTTAAAAAATATTGAATTGATCATGGTTTATATAAATTATTCTTTGTATTACGGGGCGCTTTCTCCCGTATAGGACTATTACTGGGCCAACCTTGAGCTTATTCTCTTGTTGTTGGACCCAGCCTCATAAAACCTCCAACAAGCCAACACGCGTTTTAGTTTTCAGACTTTTATATAGACTTTACATGAAATATACTTTTACGTGAGTTTGGTATGCATCAGCACCAAAGGTCTGATTCCAACTGACGATAGTTTACAATTCAAAATCATATATAGTTAACAATGGAATAACACAATGAAGGATTAACATAATAAGTACAGATGTAAGGAAATCAATTATCAAACAGCTATTGAGTAATTCAGGACATTTTAGCAGCATGTACATTAAAGACATAATAAGATGAAAGTTGAAGTGTCAATAAACATAAACAGAAGTCAATTAAAAGATTAGCTGTCCATATCTGACTGTGCCTCAGGTGGGATTAAGGCTGCGCGGAATTTAGAACGTTTTTAAAACAGTTGTCGAAATAGAGAAAAAGTTTTTGTAGCAATTAACACAAAGTCCGAAAAACTTAATTTACACAACAATTTAAAATAGTCCGAATGATAGTATTTCACACCGTGACATTTGTATGATTATTCGCAGTGCATCGTGTGTAAAGCAAAAACTAAAAGTTTATTGATAAGCTCTCCTATACTAGTGAGTTCTTAGTCCAGCGTCTGTAGTCGCCTAGCGTCGTTGTCGTATCGTTTCCTTTTTACATTTTGTAAACCTTTTCGGAGTCACCTAGCTAATTTCAACTAAATATACACCGAAGCACTCTTTAAAGTTTGCAAATGATCAAATAAGGATAGAAGCCTCATTTCTAGGAGAATATTACAAAGGAGGTGGGGTATTCTAAAAACCTTCCTCTCTGAAACATAATAGTCAGTATTTAAACATTGGCAAAAGCTTTCTTACATGTAGTTTATACAAGTTTGTTCGAACTGTGAACCCAAGGGGTAAAACTGGCCAAAATTATGTTTCGAGGGTTATTTAGAAATGAATAGAAAAAAATGTACACACTTTTTCGGAAATACTAGAAAGTCACATATATTAAAATTATTGCGGAAGAATAATTATATGAAAGTTTCAAGTTTGTTCTACTTTACCTAGAGGGGGCCTCCTAATTTAGAATAGAAAAAGGAAATAGAATAATCCTGATAAAATGAAGATTTTACAATAATCATTGTTTTTCTCGGGATTCAGATTTTAATATTAAAACACATTGATACAAAAAGAATAATTTTCCACTAAAGAACACTGAAAATCTGAAAATTTTAAGCGGATACCTTTTAAACAATTTATTATTAAGTTGCGGGGACTTTGAATGGATTATAAAGAAGAGAGAACTGTAAAAGAAAAAAGAGTTAATGTATCAAAATGTAAGGACTCTAAAACATAATATATACTAGGGATATTAAAAAAACTACATAACTATAAAACAGTTTCTATTTGGGTGCGACAGACATATGATCGCGAGAGCCTCGTTGTCGTGAATATTTCTTGCCGCGAATCAGTCCTTGCCGTATGGGTGTTATTACAACCATGATGTGGATAAGGCTTTGTCGCGAATATTAGTCGCTGCAAATCAGTTTATCACATATCCAGTAGATCGCCAAAAACGTCGTTGCGAATAAAATTTGGTTTACAGAAAATATAATGGGAAAAAATTACTGCAGAACACCTGGTCCATGGCTTTTTTAACATTTGAAAACAGTAACTTTTTTGTAATAATATAAACACAGTTTGACAATGTTTTGCTTAGGTAAGTGATGGCACATAAGGCTCTAGTTTATTAAATGTTTACATGTATTATAGTGAACACAGGCTATACAAACGCGCCTCTTTTTTGAGATGTCAATTCTTTGGGGAATTAAAACGATATTTATTTTTTCATCTAGTACACCAATGTAAATTATTTATGGATGAATATTTTTTTTTTGGTCAAGACGAAATAAGCAAGATAGGTACATGTACATACATGTATATGACAATATTCATATCCACAAATCAACTATACAAAAGTCTGACTCGTGTCATAAATGAAAAAGTTAAAAACAACTCTAACAATATCAAATTTGTAAAAATGTTCTTAGATAATCCAAGAACATTGTTAAATGCATAACCTAACCCAATTTTCCGGTATTTTTAATGGAATTAAGAAAAAAAATATGAATTAAAATGTTTCTTTGCATTAAATAGTTCTTTTATTTAGAAAAAAAATTATAGTGTAATTACTTGGTAATGTCTGGCATTTTTAGATACGGCACTTGGTGTTTCCTACCACTATACAAACGTTACATTGTCACTTAATGAAGTAGTTATCACGTCTCCGGGTATCCACACAGAGACTACGAAAGAGACACAAACTACACATGGGATGTTAGAACAGATGAAGATACAGAAGAAATTTTTATGAATATAACGATAGACATCAAAAGTACTCATGGTTTTCCATGATTTGATTATTTACTGGTTTGTATTCCTTCAAATCATTATATATATATCACATTTCTTTTTATTGGCTTATCAATTCATAACCATCAACGTAACAGTATCCAAAGCATTTTATTGCTGACTTTTTACATGCATATAATCTACAAATTTTTTACTTTTTAGTTATCATTTACGATTGATGTCTTAAATATAAGGATTATACATAAAGCGATAAAAAAACAGTGAACTGTTTACGAAACATGCATATACATGTAATTGGTATGTTGTAATTTTAGTTTTATTTGTAATAAAAAAAATCAAACAAGTTCGCTTTATATCACATTTTGATTTGAGTTACATAAAAAAATTTAAAGGCGAATGTAATCCTTGATGTCCATAGAAAATGATGTGAGAGTTCCTATCTTATCATTCCCGTAGGTGTTGGGTTGAATTCTTTGAACTCACTCTTTATATCAAAATATTGACATAATGTTAAGGCTTTACATATATTTTTATAATATTGTCTTTGGCAAAACTTTGAGTTTTGGCCAAATTAGAATCTCTAATTATGTACGTAACATATGAGACGAAATTGTACTGTAAATGTAAACATGTTTGCTTCAGTAACATCTAATGAAATGTTCCTAAGTAAAGAGCTACATGTACATGTACGGATGAAAGATTTTAGAACCTTATGGGCCCGTAATTTGAAGGACAATCTTTATCTTAATTCCGGAAGAAAGCTGACATGTAAACACACGCCTAAATAAAAGCAAGTCCTGTATGAAAGAGAATGAAATAAAAGTACAATGGGTAAAGTTAAAAACTATCATTAAGGTATATTTATGACCATTCGTTGATTAGATACAGGAAATCAATCCATCCACGAGAAACTTCACTGTATTCAAGAAATATGGTCAGCTCACGGATTACAGGAGAGCGAGGGGAAGTCGACTGCTTGTCACACTCGTATCAAACCGTGATAAGCTGACTTCTAGAGGATTTCAACTTACTCTAAAAGGTAAACCATGGTCTTAAATATATTTTTTTCGTAACACAATTACACTATCGATGATTTAACATCTCCGTAATTTTTAAAGTTCCCTAATCCGCATTTGTTTTGCTCGTATGGTATAAAATGTTTTCAATTTAGTTGATTTTACAACATGAGCAATGAACATTTCTATGCAAAGAATTTATAGGTATTCAATTCTTAAATTATGTGGTAGATGCATAATTGAGAAGAGGAGAGGTGTCAAAAAGAAGTTTCTACATCCTCTTGAAATTTTTTTTACACTTATTCAATTAGTATTGTAATGTAACGAACAGGTTTTTGACACTCCCTCTCACCAAGAGCAAACCAAAAAAAAAAGGCCCATGGGCCACATCGCTCACCTAAACACATAGTCCTTGTATCATTCTATATCAAAATTTTTGAATATGAAACTCTTTAAAAAATATTTTAAAACTCATATATTCCAAGATTTGACAATACATTAAACAATACATAAAAAACCCTACTTTTTTGACATCATATCCTAAGATCTAAGATGGCCTCAAGGTATTAAAGATGACAAAATTGTAAATTGAACTATTAATAATTATAAAAAGTGAAGGTGGTTGACCTTGATAATATGTTTTACTATGCTACCGTTGTGGCGAGCGCAGCAAGAAGCAAGAATTACACATACCTTGCATCATTGTCAACTAAGTGATATTTTGACAATTATCAACTAATATCAACAAATTTTTGAGAGAGAGAGAAAGAGAGAGAGAGAGAGAGAGAGAGAGAGAGAATTATATAGTATTTCTAAGTTTAAAAAAATGCAAATACTTGCTTTCCCTTGAAACCGTTCTTTACTTCTGGAGAGAATTGATCAGTCTGTAAAATGTAATTTGTGTTTAATTTGATCAAAAGTATAAACGATAAATATTATTTTTTCCTTTGTACATTGTTGTTATCTGACTTTTATTTTTTTTTTCCTGGTTCATATTTTTTTTAATTTGTTTATTTTTGCATTCTAAATACATACCTTGTATCCGTGCCCCGGTCCCTGTTTGTAGGTGTGTAATTTCCCATTTTCTAATTTAATGGTTTGACAATATGCAATATCTACATAGATTTTTTAACTGTTTGTTTTTTATGGTTCATATCTTTTTATTTAGTTCAAAATGAAGAGGCTGTAACTTTGATAGCAAAATATTTTTTTAATTTCCTCCCTACTTTACCTACCGCACAAGTATGCAAAATTAGCTTAAAATTAGATCGATATGACAGTAAAGTATGGCTCTTGCTTGTATATACATAATCTTTCTATCAAAGCCAAAAAACTAACAAGAGGCTCATGGGCCACATCGCTCACATGAGGAACAATAGGTATGATAAAATCAGCTTAATGGAGTCATAATACAAACTATCTGGACAATGTAGTGTAATACATGTAGATCCTGTATAAATAAAAATCAATTTTTCCACAGGATATTCTTATGTTTATTATCATTAGTCCATTTTCTAACAGGATGATTTTATAGTAATATCACATTTTGCAGCTCTCAAAAAGATCCTAAACAATTGTTTATACATGGGATATAAACCTACATCAAACTCTGAACTCCTTGTGAGAACCAATCGTCCAGGAATCATCCAGAAGCCAACGTCTAACCAATATTAAATAATCACCTGGCTGATTAGTTTCTGAGAAGAAGATTTTTAAAGATTTACTCTTAATATTCCTATGAAAAAATTCCACCCCCATTGTGGCCCCACTCTACCCCTGGGGGTCATGATTTTCACAACTTTGAATAAACACTACCTGAGAATGCTTCCACACAAGTTTCAGCTTTCCTGGCTGATTAGTTTTTGAGAAGAAGATTTTTAAAGATTTACTCTATATATTACTATGTAAAAAGTCGACCCCCCATTGTGGTCCCATCCTAACCCGGGAGTCACGATTTTCACAACTTTGAATCTACACTACCTGAGGATGCTTCCACACAAGATTCAGCTTTCCTGGCCAACTGGTTCTTGAGAAGAAGATTTTAGAAAATTTCTCGAAAATGTTCATTAATTCCTAATTATCTCCCTTTCTAAAAGGGCTTAGTATTTAATTTTCACAACTTTGAATTTCCTTAGGCTAAGGATGCTTTGTACCAAGTTTGGTTGAAATTGGCCCATTGGTTCTTGAGATGTTAAAAATGTGAAAAGTTTACTGACGGACAGACAGACAGACAGACGGACAGATGGACGACAGACAAAATATGATCAGAATAGCTCACTTGAGCTTTCAGCTCAGGTGACCTAAAAACTAATCATCTGAGGCAGGTATCGCAGTTTATACTGAAGTAGCTAGTACACGTATTGCAGATGTTTGATCCACCTCTAAATTTATCGCGGGAAATATAGCGCGAGATCACTGTGACGTCATACGTTAATATGTATAATCATTTGTTTACGAATCTCGACTCAATACGAAGGAATGGAAGCGTGTAAAAATCTCTTGGGTCTCACCAAAGCTTGTACGATAATTAAAACGTGTCTTCAAACCTCAAGAAACCGTAAATTACGAGTTAAATGTCAGCCATTTTGGCATAGCACTACGGGAGCTATACTCTTTTAGAAAGTTATGGGATGCTGCCAAAAATTATTTCTTGATGCATCTGCAGGTTTAGCTCTTTTTTTACCCGCGCACTGGTTCTTAGAGCTCGCTATGCTCGCTATAAGGATACGAAGATATGAAGGTGCTTATATATCAAATAACTAAACGTACATTGTAGCAATGTAATTTCTTGAGAAGGTTTTTACACTTTTTTCCTATATACTTCTATGCTGAACTTTAAACCATTCTGGGGCCCAAGTATTGGTCCGGATCACTGTTTTAACAATTTAGATTTATACTTTCTTAGATCGCTTGCATAGTAATCTAACACATTTTAGCATTGTAGTTTTTAAGAAGAAAATTTTTCAACATATTCCCATTATATTTGAACCTCTCGTGGAGCCCCAGTATTGGCCTCGGGGTAACGGTTTTGAACAATTAAGAATCTACACTATCTTACGATACTTGCATAGTAATCTTACAAATTGAAGCATAGGAGTTCTTGAGAAGAATATTTTTAAACATTTTTACTTTATCATCTTCTTGCTTTTGTCAGTTTACAGTACCCAGAGTTATAGCGTCAAGTGGTTTTTGAATTTTGGTTGCGAAATCTGTTCATAGTGTGTTCCCATTTTGCAAACATTTGATAATAAAGTAGAGATTAATAGGTGTGAATTGTGTTTTGATAACAATTATAGTCTGCTTTTTACCTGAGATGGGTCTGTATATCCCCTATGTGTTTATAAAGAAGAATTAAGTGAGTGTTATGACAAAAGAGATAATTTTCTTTTCGCATGAAAGACTTTCAGTCCTGATAGGAGTAGGTTAGGGAACACGACTTCTGAACATTCAATTAACATTAAATGTAACTGCAAACATGCGTTGTAGCTAAATCATGGTTTAAATAAATTTTTACAACAAATGATGATGTGAAATACAGCCCCCAGTAAATTGGCAAAAAATAAATTTCCGAATTACTCTTTTTATTTCGTAAGTCTTTAATCTTTGATATATGTACTTTTATAGAACCCCTTTCTTACCCAAGAAAAAACAATTACATGGGAGATATAAATCAATATCTATTGTAAGGGAAAACTTTACATTCAATCTTCGTAGAATTTTAGCTCCGCCCCACATTTAAAATACACGAGCATATTTAGGTAAATTTTGCTCCTTCAGCTGTTCAATGTATTTTGTCAAAGTCTATCTATATGTGAAAGGAGAAAAATGTACCTCACTGTGCTCATATGTAACTTCTAAAATAAATGCAAAAGTCCAGTGAGGCTCCCGCATTAACTGATGTTGTTTACCTAGTGTGAACTCGCTTAACCATAATGGTACTCGTCTCTGTCACTCGTATCACGTGTCATAGATTTCGATAAGCGTGTTCGACGTGACTTTATATGCCATCTACCTTCATTTATGAGAATACATTATTTGTAAGTTGTATTGTCAACGGATTTCATTTCTGATTGCTAAGTTTGTCCCTTTCTGATACGTATTTGGCGATAAATAAAGTCACGTGATATGTAAACGAGTCTTGTCCGATTTGCTAAATTCATTATTGTACATATCGTCTACTGTATACTTCATTGTATAAAAAGGGGTCGTTTTTAAATGTTTAGGGATATCATCCTTTGTAAATGTTTTATCTGCTTTACTCCAATAAAAGTTTTTCCCTCAAGTTTAATTTTTAATTTATTTAATTACATCTGCAAAGTAATTGTTATATTATTATTTACATTAGAAAATCCTTGTAATGGTGATGGTAATATAATTGAAGGTTTTACGCAAGTAATTTTATTTTATTTACTTTTCAATGTAATAGACCCGATACCTCACTACATATTACAATATTGAACTTTGAATCCCTCTTGGGGTCCCAGTATTAGTCCAGGGGGGTCATAATTTTAACAATTTAGAATCTACACTATCTAACGATGCTTGCATAGTAATATCATAAATAGTAGCAGTGTAGCTCTTGAGAAGATTTTTCTAACTTTTTCCCCATTCTCAATGTTAATTTTTGAGCCCATCTTGGGGTCCCAGTATTTGCCCGGGGGTCAAAATTATAACAGTTTAGAATTTCTTAATATATATATAAATATATATATATATATATATATA
>WFKH01011801.1:31780427-31793532 GCA_016163765.1 Magallana hongkongensis
GGGGGGGGGGGGTTGAAATAGGAATAGAGAAAAATCTAAAACAACAAAAGGGGCTTGGTAAAATGTAGACAAAAATCGGCAGATTTTTTAACTTTTTGTGTTAAAAGATCTACTGTACTTAATTGTCAAGATATTTTGAATTTGATACTATTATGCTCATCTAATCACAGTTATGGTTATTGTTGTTCAGGTGAGCGGTGTGGCCCCTGGTCCTCTTGTCGCATTACACATTTAATTTAAGAATCATCTTTCTATTAGGATTCTTTATATCAAGTTTAGTTAAATTTGGCCCAGTGTTTTTAGAGTAGAATTAAACAATGTAAAAAGTTTACTAAGCGATGGACTGACAGAAGGACGGGCGACGGACAGAGATCAGAAAGCTCACTTGAACATTCGGTTCAGGTGAGCTAAAACGCTTGGATCCCACCACATCCATAAAAATGTAGATTTGCAATGGCTTGAATAGCCTTGCCTAAAGGTTAAATGTACAAAGAATATGTACCGTTTCAATTATAATTTATAAAATATCAAGTTTGGTGTATATCTTAATACCAAGTTCAAAGCCAATTGACACAAATTCATGGAAGAACTTTGACACACAACAAAAATAAAATCGTGTCAAACAGCTTAAGTACGACTTGCACATTGAATGATATATTGCAGAATTTAATTTATAGCTAAAACTTAGTGTTGAAGATTGGTACAACTTTTACAGCAAGAACTTTCTCAACACAATCGACTACATCAATATCAACAAAGACAACTGCAACTCCATCAGCGGTGAAAACAACAGAAATAAATAGTACGTCTAAGTTTCTTCAGAAGAGAAGCCGTATTTAAAGGCAGAATACATGTTGTCAGGTTTGACGAATTGTCGACTAGTTTGAACAAGTTTTATCATGATTTCATCTTGAAAAAAAAAGAAACATATAATTCAGTGCTCACATTATCAATATAAGAAAATATAATCAACATTTGTTTTGTTATATGAAAACACAACAAAAATCAAGGGATTCAATAACAAACTGCCGTCAACTTTTATTGTCAGCACAAAACTTACAAGTCAATTTTGTAACATAAAAGTATACTTTTGAGGTTGTGGCCTACCTTAAAAAAGCGCATTTAGAAGCAAAAAACCTTTTAAAAAGGAAAAAAAAAGATTAATAGGATGTAAATGCAAGCACAAACATGTTGCAGGTTTGATTGAAAGAAAAACTTCGATATACAGTATTAAACTTAACTTAAAATTTATTTATAATTTCAACGTGATATTTTACATTAATACATTTATCTTGTTAGTGCCAGAGCATTGGTCTACGATGACCGGTGGCAGAAGACACTTTCCGATTTAGAATATTGTTATACTATACAATATCTGTCAATTTTTGTTGTCGAATCGCATCATAACTGTAAATGAATACTTACATGTGAATTGTTCAATTGTACATTTTTAGTATTTAAAACATTACAATTCCTTCTAAATAGGATATTAAAATGTAACAAGTGACTCGAAAGAGCTAAACTGTTGCCAGTCAAAGTTAAAATTTATAATACTTAACACTCTTGAATACCGAGATTACGGTTATTACCAGAATGCAAAACATTTCTATTGAAAAATGTGGCGATACAATATTTTTATCATCCATTTAAAAAGAATCTCGGCACATGCAAGACTAACTTTAAAACAACACCAGAAGAACCATGTTCTATTAATGTTTTAGTGTATGTTTTCAGTGCAGGTGTCACTACAGTATTTCAAAACATGGCTGAGGCAAAATAATTCCCGAATTCCCCTTTGAATTTGGAGCGTTTCCGCCCGGGACAGGAGCTGATTTTTAAGAGATTAAAAAACAATGTGTAAGATATCTGACTATCCAAGTTTTGTAACAGTGCAAGGTCATTTGAAATATTTGATGCGTGTTGTTTCCGGAGGGGGTGAAAAGGCCCGGGTTTAATTTTTAAGCACATGTGTAACTTCGACGTAAACATAGCCTCATGCCTTGCTGGATGCACGTGTGTTTTTTGCTACTAGATTGTAAATGAAATGATGTTTAAAAGATGTCAAGAGGATTTTTCCCAGAAGTTCGTTTTGAATTTTTAATCTGTATCTAAAGTTGCGCAATTTTGGTAAAAATATATAGATTAGCAAAAATTAAGCTTGTTATCGTTATTTATCGTGATTTATTTATACAAAGTGATATATAGCACAGAAAAGTTTACAATGATATATACAGTGTCTTCCTTAATTTTGATATTTCTAAAGAAGCTCATGATCAGGCTAATGAGATGTGAAATTCACTGACAATTGTTGCTCATATGTACATGTTTTCTATATCTGTACTTCATGTTGAACATAATTGTGATATTTTGTTTCTTATAATATTGTCCGTGTAACAATTTTACATGTACATTTGCATATTGCTTACCAGTTAAGTTGCGATTCGACAGATAAATATGGTACAGTATGACAATATTCTTAATCAGACACCGACGGTCGTTGTCGACCAACGTAATACAATAATGATAATTATATGTTTTTATATTCGAAAGTAATAAAATATATTTATCCCGTTATCTACTATTTCAGATATAACAGCAAGTGTCCTGATTACTGAAGATGTAGACCTGTCGCAATATAATGTGTTATATATCAAGTCCACTGGTTACCCAAAAGTCAACTACAAAAGCAATACCATCTACATATGGAATGTTATAGCACCTGCCGAAACGAAAGAAATTTTAATTGATATTGACATGGATATTATTAGACCACCCAGAGGCTTATGTGAAGACTATTTAAAGGTTATTTTTCAATAAAATAAAGTTTCATAATTATTTTTGGTAGATTACTCACATGCTTTGCAAAATTGTGTTTTAATCATTATTCGTCGAACATAAATTTTCCAAAATTCAATTTCATATGTTTGGTAAAGGCAGAGCCATTGCACACAAACTAGAATATGTCATTTGAACCGTGAATTGTACTAAATCATTGAAACTTCATGTCCATTTTATATGAAAATTAATAAAAGAACAGAATTCTTTTCCAAAGTTCACGATAAGAAATATTAGTCGAAATTTACAAATTTAAGAAATTAAATTATATCTTAATAATACATGTAATTATATTTAAATTTATGTGCAGCATAAAGAAAATTATACCATCTCGAGTATTTTTTGTACCTTATATATTGTTTTGTTATTTGTCCGTATTATCATCAACTGTTAGGTATTCGGTTTCTTTTTTAGTTTCCGGAATTTATTGAGCCATACACATTTATTTGTTTACTACTCGCCATTTAGTATTTCGAACAATCATAAAGAGGATGGTATGAATAGAAAGAATATGGTCAATAATAATTGTTAATTGATACTTCTTAAAATATTAGATTCAAGAAATTGATCCCTTCAGAGGAAGTTTTACAGTATTTAACGAATGTGGTAAACTTACAATGAAGAGAAACGCTCTGGGGAATCGACTACTCATAAAATTTGTATCAAACTATGACGACTTGACTTCCAAAGGATTTGAATTAAATATAAGAGGTAACAATCTTCTAGGAAAACATTCAACTTATCAAAATATTCTTTTAGTGAATAAATTGTCCAATTGAAAATAAAAAACAAACATTTCTATTCTTTTCATAACGTGTTTTGAATTAGTCCTTGAATTGAAAACCCTTAGCTCTTTAAAAATATTTAATTCTTATTTTGAAACAAGTCCTAAATGAACGAATGACATCAACATTAAAAACAAGAACAATTTCTCCATCAACATCAACTTCGACAGCAGGAAGTATATTTATTATTTTTTAATTTTACTAATCTATAACGAATAAATACAGCATAGCATTAACATATACTTTAAAAAAAGTACAAAAATTTCGAGCTATACCGTAGTAGATAAATATGAACAAGAGGTTGGTATAAGAAATGAACAAACATATGTGTAAAGTAATACAATGGCATGTACAGTCGCGTGCCATAAATAAGTTCGCAAAATGGCCGCCGTTACGTCAAAACAATCGCCAATGTGAAAATATTGTTACGAGTTTTTAAGTAAATAAAATTTAAATCACTTGCCTACCTTCATCAGTACTTTGTTATATGTCCTCGAGAACGCAATACAGTCCGAATTCTCCTCGGTAAACTCTGGTAAAGGCTGCGAATATACACCAAAGGGAGCCTACTCCAAGTGTCAAGAACAACTTGTTTCAAGTCATTGGCAGTTCGGATTTCGTTTACTCGCCTTTGCACTCGAGCTTTCAGAACTTTCCACACATTTTCTATAACATTAAGATCGGGGCTTTGTGGGGGCCAGGGAAGTGTTTCTATATTGTTGTTTTGTTTCCATTGATTTGATCTAAAGGACACATGGCATGGGGCATTGTCTTCCTGGAAAATCCAGCTCCGATTTCTGAAATGTCTAACAACTACTGGCCACAGACACTCGTCCAAAACATCAATATACTTATCACTGTTCATATTTCCTTCAATTGCTTTTAATGTTCCCACTCCATAGAAGGTAATGCATCCCCAAAACAATACAGACGCACGGCATGTTGTTTCCCTATCAGCGCGTACACCAAGGCACTCGGGTCGCAATCTCTCGTCTGCTTTTCTCCAAACATAAATTTTATTATTATTTCCAAGCATAATTTTTGTCTCATCACTAAATATTATAGAGGACCAATGATTAGCCACTGTCCACTGTAATTTTTGTCTACAAAAACGATTTCTTCTTTCGCGATTTATTTGAGAAATTGTTGTTTTCTTTGAAATAACACAACGTTTATACCCCTCTTGGTTTAATCTCCGTTTTACGGTTCTACAAGAAACATCACACCCAGTTCTTGTTCTAAATCTGTTTGTCACATCTTTCAAAGTCTGTCTTCTATTTATTTTTACGCTTAGTAATAGATACCTGTCATCGCGCACTGTTGTTTTTCTTTTCCTTCCACTTCGCGGTAAGTTTTCTATACTTCCTCTTTCCCGTACACGTTTCAGAAATTTCTGAATGGTTCTTGAATTAATTCCAATTAAGTCCTGTATTTTGTGGCTTGAATAACCCTCATTTGACAATTGGATGATAATTTCTTTTTGCTCTAACGTCAACTCACTGCTATGAGGAGCCATGTTGATAAGCAGACGATATTTGTTTACCAAAGGGAGAT
This sequence comes from Magallana hongkongensis, assembly GCA_016163765.1. Lineage (NCBI taxonomy): Eukaryota > Metazoa > Mollusca > Bivalvia > Ostreida > Ostreidae > Magallana > Magallana hongkongensis. The sequence continues at coordinate 31,785,602 of WFKH01011801.1, forward strand.
AACTCTAAAACTAAATTCGGCGAAAGCAGAAAAAAAGTCGGAAAATCATCGGACGAGTTTTTAATTACGGTTGTCAAAGTAAACATGCTTTATTTCCGTTTTAAAATGTACTTTACTGAAAAAACGACGTGACGGCGGCCATTTTGCGAACTCATTTATGGCACGCGACTGTAATTGTATTGTGACTTATTGAGCCACATTTTCACAATTTGCTTTTAATTACAATATTTGTTATTGTTTTAATGCATAGAATTATAGATATTTTAATTGCCAGAAATTGTTTCAGAAAAAAACTAGTTGTTACTTTTCTTGTATGCAAAATAGAAATGCTGTCTAGTCTTAGAAGGAGAATAACAACGACAGCTTTAAATAATGATACGACATCTAAATCGAAGTGTACATGTACCAATTTCAACACAAAAGAAACAATACTTAACACAGGAACAACCAACACATTCCACGTATACAGCACTCGCAATGCCGATGGAAACAAAGTTGGAAGACATCACATCAGCCTTTTTGGGTATGTTTGTTTCGATGAACAATTAAAACGTATTAATTATTTCAAAGAAAGACGAGATTAATTTTATATATTTGGTCTGTTTTAAAATGGTGTTTGATCGCTACTTACAGACAGGTATATATTTTTTTTAAATAAAAAGTTCATGTTGATTAGAAATGACATTAAATATCCATAATTAAAATAACCCAAACAAAACCAAAAGCAAAAACCAACAAACATCAGAAGAAAAAAACTCGAAATACGTAAAAGAAAAACCCAAACAAATGGCAGTACTTTTGACGGTGTTGTATAGCAGTTTTTCCCCCATAGTAGCTTTTCCCCCCGGAAAACCTGCAATAAAGTAGCCTTTCCCCCCGGGGGGGAAAGCTACTATATAGTAGTATTTCCTCCATAGTAGGGTTTCTCCTTCAAGTTTTTGGTTCAAATTTTATAAAAAATATTTATGGAAATCCAGTAAGGATTTAAAATCAATGATTTTAACCCTCAGTTTGCATATACCTGCATTCATCTATACAGGTTAAGTTTCGTTTTGCCGATTTATTTTTTTTTTATAGACAATGCTGAAAATTGAAAAATACGTATCATAGATTACATAGAACTCATTTAGGTAATTATCTGATAAATTACATGATTTGACAAGATATACACTCATTTGCTTCCCAGCTACGGTCCCGATGACTTGATTGTTTCTCATTAGGTGACCCGGGTTCAATCCTCGAAATAACTTAAGCCTCTTTCTCTTTAAATTTATCTTAAAATTGACGAATTGCAATTTTTTACGTTTTAATTTTGTAAAAAGAAATACGTAAACAAATAAAATGCATACGTTCAAATGTTCAATAGAATTAAAAGAAACTTTATATTCCGTTTAAAACATTATCAAACTTCATCTCTAAAGGAAAGAATTGATTTAAACCACCGTAGGACATTCTGTTTTCCACGAAACTTAAAACGTGAAATTCCACGTATAAAGGACCTTTTTTAGTAGATGTTTCTTAGGGAATTTTCTTGTATGTATTCTTGTCTTTATATACATTGTAATACATGTAAATATAGTTTCAAGTGATTGTATATATATCTGAGAAATTTATTTGTTGAAAAAATTAGAACAAAATAACTTTCTCAGTATATGAAATGTAATGAGTTGTCTAGTTTGAAATACATTTCACCATCTGAAATTTCATTTGATCTAGAACCCAAATCAAGCGAAGTAAAAGAAATTAGTTTTTCATCATATCACTGCATCCGGTCTCCCGTTAGATAATCTAGAAGTAAAGATATATGATTATAATTAAGATCGTCAATTCTAAATGTTTCACTTAAAATCAATAGCCATTGGGGTCAACGGGGGTAATACATTTCCACTCCTAAATCCCTCTGAAAAATTAAGTCAAGATTTATCAGTTATTTTCTTTGAAAGGAGCTTATTACATGGAAAATAATACATGGCAAAATATGTACAACACCCCATATCAACCCGAGACTCCAATATCAGCAGGATGAACGAAGGCCATGGGGCTGATATTGGTTGGGAGTTGATTCGAGTGTGATGCATGCAGATTTTGCCAAGTATTTATATTTTTATCATATTTTTGATAAACAACACGTTTATATTTTCATATGAAAAACTTTATCCAGCTTAATCGCAGTTCTCCAATCTCAAAACTGGCGCACTTTTGACGCTCAAACGTATTGTGACGTCTTCTTAAAAAATATGTCCATGTTATAAAGTCATAGTCCACACCGTAAAAATGCATCAATTAAAACAAAAATATCCGCGGTATTTCGAAATCTGAATAAAAGGAGCAAAGATGTTTTAAAAAAGTCGTAACATATGGTGAAATATAGGGTGATGATACAGGAATGTGATAAAAGCGTCCTTCGTTCATATCAGGGATGAAAAAAAAACCCTGAATTTTATACTATATATTAATAAATGCATTTATTACCATAAATTATGAGTAATCAAATGAATATCATCTCAGATATTGCAAACTATTGCCACGAATGGTCCGCCATAAACATGACCGGAATGTAAAACAGGGGGGAAATCTACTATATACTAGTAGGCTTTCCGTTGGGGTAATCTGGCTATAAAAAGGGGGAAAAACCACTATATAGCCGGCTTTCCGTGGGGGAAGATCTACTATATTCTTTTTCCGGGGGGAAAACTGCTATATAGCCATCTTTCCGGGGGAAAAGATGGCTAGGGGAAAAAGGCACTATATAACAACGGAAATAAACGATTGCCACAATTACAAAAAACCCACGTTTTTTAACGTATCTTAAATTTAAATCATGTTGAAATGCGTTTTTAAAAAAATAGAACAGTCGTCGAACTTTAAAGTGAAGAATAACAAAAAACGGCAACAGTTAAGAAATGGGCATATCGAGCGTATTTACAACACAAAAAACCATACTATGTCACAACACAGTGCCTATCGAAACATTCCATAGATTCGGCATTTGAGATCACAACGGAACCAAGACATTGCATCAGTATGCATGTTTGCTGGAATACAAAAAGGTATGTTACACATTCCATATAGAAAACACATAAATTTTTAATATTCGTATATTTGGTCTGTTTTTTATTTATCTCTAAGGATAGTATGTACTTCAGTTGTCCTAAACTAATTAAAGTCAAACATGTCATCTATAATATCTAACTTAAGTACAAAAAGATAGTCAAAGCGAAAAGGAAATATAAATTTAAAACAAACCGTAAATAAAAAAACAAACTTAAAACGAAATACATATCACTAAATAGTATTCAACTGTTGATGAAACTTGTACGTACTTGTTGATGACTTTTTACATATTTTGTGGTCCATATAAAACTATACGTGTATTAAGGGGAGACAGGACACTGATCAAATGACCTATGTTGATCACATGACAGTTATTATAGAACATTTAATAACAAGTGATAAACATTGGAAATGACGTGTTAACGTTGATAATTTTGTAAAAATTTTAAGAAAATTCTATCGAGTAATTTTTATGCTCTGTCATTATATTTTGTTCAATTTTAAAATCATAAATTCGTAAATTTGAAGTGTTAATTTTATCAATTAGTTGATAAAATGATATCATCATGTGAAATTTATTTCCATAAAAATAATTGAATAAAATTAGCCGATAAATTCGATGAAATTAATTTTCTAATATTAAAAAAATGAAATTGTCATAACATTTCAAAATGTCATAAAAGAGGGTAATTCGTAAAAATATATCCCTTACAAGACAAGAAACTGGTCACGATGATGATCAATGTTGTCGAAGACATCTTAATATTGATGTATTCAAAAATGCAAAAGAATTCATTGACGAATAATTTTACACTGCATTACTCCGTTTCTTAAGGTGGTTTGACCGAAATTAAAGAATACAATAGTGTTTACAAACCATGTAAACAAAGAGATTTTGCAATCTCTATAACAGTTTTAGAATAAGTACATTTATATATTGATATTTGATTGATTAAAGTTGTTAAAATATGTACCTATAGAATATATACGTATTTCCTTGTTTGCGAGTATAAAACGCGTGTATCCTTGACGATTTACTGTAGTGTGTTTGGTTAGTGGCGTTGAATGCAACATTTATTGGTATTTATCTTTTCCCGCACATTGATGATGTTTTCTCTTGGGACTGTTTTCATGTTGATTTTTCTTGGTAAGTAATTTAAGTCGTTTAACATTATTTTCATCATGATGTTCGAGTTGACTTTTCACATCTTCGTCCTATTGAACTTTTAGCCTATTTCAACTTTACTTAGCACAAAGTACATGAATAATTTCGAGAGAGAGAGTTTAATTTTGTACAAATAAAGATTTAGGACTTCTTTCAAGCGCTATTTTTAGGATAAAAAAAGATAAAAACAGGGTAAGATGTTCTTAAAATCTTCTTCACAGGATCCAAATAGCATAGGATAAACATAGGGTAAGACGTTTACAAAGTCTTCATCATAGGAACCAAAAAGCAAGTAACACGAACCTTTGAACTTGTGTATTCACTATTATTGTTTTTATGTCTGCTTGCCTTACCAACCACCATCAATACAAAACATAACTCCTCTTTAGAGAACATAAATGGTCATTTATTGAAAGATGCATTAAATGACAATAAATAAAAGGCACAATATTAAACATGTACATTTACAAAGTAAAATAAGTTACATGTATATACATAAATATGAAAAGTTAAGAGCAGATCATAAAAATTCAAGTTTGTGCCTGAGAGCAACAATGAGTTGAATCAAAAGACTAGAATACAATTCCGGCATTATTGACCTAAAATAATATATAGCCAAAATTAAATGAGTCTCAAGAATGATGCATATCTTGAGAAAAAAAGGGGGGGGGGTAACCCCACCTTAACAAGGTAGGCAATATTTGATGAATACATCACAAATCATATAGTGTCTATCTTGTCAACGCCCCATTTAAAAAAATATACAGAAAACAGGTTTCTAACAGTAACTATATCAACACTAATAAATTAAACATACAATTGGTAATGATAACCATCAGCCCCTGTCTGATTGGTTTCCAAAAAACGCTACATGTATCTACAAATACCCGATTTCCATAAGCGAGTTACACTTTGCAGGTATGACGAATACAGATAGTAATGGTAACCATCAGCCCCTGTCTTTTTTGTGTTGTCAATGTTGTCCTTTAAATACGTCACATATTTCCAGTTAAGATGAACGTTGATAAGAAGTCAAATTTTATATCAGAAGGCTAGCTAATGTTTACAAACAGTCCGACCGTAATGGCCGACGGCCCAGTTTGATCGAGGAAAATGTCCCAAGTGACGCTATCGCAATTATTTTAAGTAGACGACGAAATAATGCAATTTACCTGTGTAAAACGACAGAATATAACTCAAGGAATGAATTGGTAATCTTGCAAGATGCACGAGAATCTTTGTCGTCGATAAGCAATAGGAAAACCCTTTACAGACAGCAAGCTTTCACTATGACTGAAGTTTAGGAAAAGTTGCGCATGCGCAGTAATGTTTGCAAACTACCAGATAAAAATATCACTAATTGGGGTAAAATCCCCACATTAATCAACTGGCAACATAAATAAACCATTTATTGTACATACATTTTTTGTATAACCTTCTACTACATTCTACATGTCAAAGAAAGGCTACATTCCAAAAAGGAGTCAACAAAATAAATAAAAAAAAGAATATAGAATAAATATAATAAGAGATGAAGTCTATAGAATAAATGTTTGTAGATACTGTGGCTTTTAAAAGTTTATGGAATATGCATGGTAAACTAACAAGTAAACCCCCTTTCCCGGGCATTTTGCATGAAACAACTCGAAAGAAAGTAGAGTGGTATTGCTAAAGATATTATATGCTATCATTTTTCTCTCAAATTTTGCACACGATATGCCTAAATTATCTTTATTTAGGTTGGATATTTTCAAAATCTCATAAATGAAATGTAAACAGTGTTAGGCAAATGTAAATTTGATAATCATATCATATCATTATTTTTAATGCATGTGTAATTATATTAAGAACTAGACACGATCTCGTTACGAGTAACGAGTAGGTCTTCCGTTTGATTTTTTAAAATGATACGATGATTTATCAATTAAACTTAGGATATAAATGACAGAATATTTTAGGGGCCACCCCTGTAGATCCTAAATGGGGACATATATTGGTGTTTTAATTAGTGGAATCGATTAGAATCATCAATGCAGACAATTTCTCTTATACAATTCTTAACAAAAAATATGTCTCCTATTTAAAATACATTGCAACAAAAGTTAAGGACTTTGGTCCCTAATAAATTTATAAATGGGCGTGGCAATGATGTTTCAAACAGATATTTTTACGATCAATAACTTTGCTTCAATAATCCATTACAAAATCTTGATCGTTTTTAAGTTATTTGTAATAGAATTTACGTGGGTCTTGGTCCCTAATTAAAGGGGCCAGCCCCTTTTTGTTCATTTCATACGAAAGATCTTACAAATACTAACATTTTTTGTTCTTATACCTATCTTGAATTGTTGTTCATTTTTGAGATACAAATGATTGAATATTTTAGGGGCCAGCCCTGTAGATCCTTAATGGGGACAGTCATTGGTTTTTCCAATATTGGAATCGATTATAATTATCAATACAAGCATTTTCTCTTTCTACAACGCTTAACAAAATATGTCTCGTTCTCTAGATATATTGTGTCAAAGTTTGAGAACTTTGGCCCCTTAAAATCCCTGGTTACGTCATTAATGGGCGTGGCAATGAGTTTTTCAAATAGATATTGTTACGATCAATAACTTTGCTTCTATAATGCATAACAAAATCTTGATCGTTGTTAAGTTAATTGTAATAGAGCTTACGAGTCTATTGGCCCCTAATTAAAGGGGCCAGCCCCTTCTTGTTCATTTCATACAAGAGATCTCTCAAATACTAACATTTTTTGTTCTTGAACCCATCTCAAATTGTTGTTCATTTTTAAGATACAAATGATTGAATATATTAGGAGCCTGCCCTGTAGATCCTTAATGGGGACAGACATTGGTGTTTAAAATATATCAACAATTATACTTATCAATACAAGCATTTTCTCTTCTACAACGCTTAACAAAATATGTCTCGTTCTTTAGATATATTGTGTCAAAGTTTGAGAACTTTGGCCCCTAAAAATCCCTAATTACGTCATAAATGGGCGTGGCAATGAGTTTTTCAAATAGATATTGTTACGATCAACAACTTTGCTTCTATAATGCATTACAAAATCTTTATCTTTTTTAAGTTATTTGTAATAGACTTTACGGGTCTATTGGCCCCTAATTAAAGGGGCCAGCACTTTTTTCTTGATTTTGTTGGAAAGAACTTTTGATTCTCTACCACTTTTGTTACATATGTTTTAACAAAATATCAACTGATAAAAAGATATAGATCAAAATGTATGAAAATTTTGATTTGAAATTCGTACCCAATTTTCGAGCCCTAGCGAGCTCCAAGAAATGGCGCCACTTGCGTAAAACGAAAACAATAGGCACAACTTCAAACTATGGACTACCTATCCTGAAAATTTCATATTCATATCTCTAATAGTCTTCGAGATCAACTGCTCACAAAATGGGTCGTAAAAGTTTACAAAATTAGCAAAAAATCGGTATTGGAAGTGACGACGGCAGAAATTTTAAAAACAAAATAAATTCAGACCACTTGTAATCATCTGTGAAAAAATGGTCAAAATCGGTCAAATAGTTTTCGAGAAAACGCTTGCACAAAATTTGTGGAAAAAAAAATAATAATAATAAGAAGAAGAAACTGTACGAAAACTATAAGGTCTTCCGTTGGAAACGGAAGACCTTAAAAATCATCCTTCTTGATTCTGCAAGTACAAGCATGTATGGTATAA
>WFKH01011801.1:31807798-31818956 GCA_016163765.1 Magallana hongkongensis
CCCCCCAAAACGACCACAAAGTGGTACACAACAATATTTCACCATTGTTTATGTCGTTAATGTCAAGCGTTTGACTGATCAAGCGTTTTCGGCATCCCCCCAAAAGCGTGACTAAAGTTTAAAACCGGGAACGGCGACGGCGTAAACCATTGACTTACTGCTATCGGTTTTTAGTCCAGGTGAACCCATTTTTTCTACAAATTCGATGACTATAAACAACTTCTTCATGGGAGCAGCCATATTTCTATATTGTTTCTGATTAATACACATTTTCTGCTTGGTCAGAACAAGAGGTCACAAAAGTTCAAAAAGCAGCACACTCACTAGATGGTGCAATTGTAAACCCGCATGTTTTGTCTGTTTGGTCAAGGGTTTTTGTATATTGTAAAGAGGAGCGGATCAGAAACTCTCGACTTCGGAAGATGAACATTTTTATACTTAGTTAAATTTTTAAAGTTTTGTGGAGCACATGGCCGGTGGTCATGGGCGTTAGACCAGTAACTGAAAGGTCGCTGGTTTAAACACCGATGTGGTCACTTGATGTTATGTGTTGTGCACTTAGACAAGGCACCTTATCTACATTCTCTCAGTCCACCCAGCTGAAATTAGGTATCGGCTTATGTTGGGAGTTAACCTTAGATGGACTGGTGTCCCATCCAGGGGGAGTGTCACAGATTTTTGAGCGGAATACTAATATATTTGGTTAAAATTTATATTTACTTTAAGACAAAGAATAAGAAGATATTTTTACATTGTTTTTACATATTTAATATAGTTTGAATCGATACTTAGTCTTTAAAGTAGTTGTCCTAATACGTGGACTGGTAAGGTCCTCCACTGGTCATGTAGTCTACTGCCTCTTGACCTAAACAAGAATGTACTGGTAAGGTCCTCCAATGAGACAATGTTCTCCACTGGCCACTTAGCCTACACAAGACTTCACCAATATTCGGTAATGAGCACCACCATCGATGAAAGTGGTTTACACACTGGCTGGAAAAAGGGACCTGCGCCAACATAGTACACAAACACATTAAGTACATGACAAAAGCAACTGTGGCTTTTACACCAATACGCACCATACTTTACTTACAGGCTATACGGTCATGAATGACACACTTAGCATAGACGCTTATTACACTCAAAATACTGATATACAGTCTTAAAGAAGACTTACTATAAAGCATGTTAGCTTTTACACTCACAAAATACTAACTCATAATTACTTAAATGCAGTGTTGCATAATACTACTCATTACTACAAAAGGATATGACCATAATAGTCCGCCATAATTATAATAGATTCAAACACGTGTATCTAAACATAGACATTTAAATTCAAACGTAACAAATAAGCATAAAAACGATTGGAATACCATGACTGGGTGTTTCAGAACAGTAATGAACGAAATGACGATAAAATTGACAATTAATAAACCTCACCTCAGAAAAGCCAGTACCAGGTTCACCCCAGAGTCAGCACACAGCTATTTAAATTGATGACATGCATAGGTCCTGTATGATTTGTCACGAGAGAAGTATTAGTACGTCCTTCCCTCTGGACTGCCGCGTCCAAACTGACATTGCACGGACTGGCGGGTTTAAGGCCCAGTGAACTGAGGTTCAATAAGGGTATTTACAAATACGTAAAACTAAAACACTAAGGGGCTCACCACGGGATATGTGGTTAAATTAAAATACGAAACTAAATATATACAATGATGAATTTTAATGTGACAGGGAGTCGATGTCTATCATCCGCTTAGCACCACGTAAGCCAGGGATAAGCACTGGCCTTATGCGCCGAACGGCACGGAGAAGGATTTAATTTTATTAACAAAAACTTTAAAGTTTAAATGTTGCTAGCTTTTGTATGCTTTTAATCTATAAACATATTTCAGTTTAAAACATCAATAAAAAACTGTATTTTTTCTATTATTTTGTAGTCAATATATTTCCTTTATCAATTTATATCATTGTACAGAATCTTCATTAAGTGTAAATATAAATTGTTAAATATTAGAGGCATTCAAAAATAAACAAAATACATGTAAGTGTCTTATAAATTTTAATTAGAAGAAATTTGGGCCAATTAATCCATTTTATTGGTTTAATGAAATATTTTCTTTTAGTAGTATTTTATGACGGACATTTTGTAAAATTATCACTTTGTCTTAAGAAATAAACAAAATATAATTTAAAATATATGTATATGTCACATGATGGGGTACACAAATACCCTTGTCTTGCAAGTCGTGATAAACAAAAATACGGTAGTTGAATAAAGTTTGCAATAGAATACTGAAGAAATGTTGATGGATCATCATAATGTGCACAAACAATTACGTGAGATTACAGGCAATCTAATCATCCCGAGAACTATTGTGAACAGCATTTTTGAAGATGGCTGAATCTATTGCCACTTCTGTTCAAAACGTTAGGTTTATGTAGGCTTAAAGCCCATGAAAACAAAAAATCCTTTATATTGGAAGAAAAGATAATAACATTTATCTGACTTTGTTCCAAAAGAAGATGGTTTATTTTTAAATGATATAATCACTTGGTAAATTTTTCTATTAGGTTGTGTAAAAATTTAATTTAGAATAAGGCATGAAGTTTGAAAATTTTTATCCGATAAATTAAACAGTCATTAATAATATCCAGTTGACGATAAGTCGTCGTACATTGCATTAACTGTTTTAAAGATAAATCAAATAGCAGGTTTTGAAATTAATAGTTTTATTACATGTAGCATATGCATCAGGAAATAAATCCAGTGTTGTATACGTCAATGGTTTCATCAATTTTAGGATCATCCTGCTTCTTGAAATAACAAATAATGAATTGATGTATGTCCCGAAAAAAGGTCAGTAGATCTAGCGACCTCGCTTTTCTGTTGATGTGATCGATCTTCAAAATTTTACCTGATACGTTCAAGTGCGAAGAGCAGCAACAAGGGACCCTGTTAAAAACAAGTTGAAAACAAATTTTAAAGTAATCCTCAAGTAACTTCATCATGTTTTTTCTTTTCAATTAAAAAAATAAATAAATTTGTTCCCAACTATTTAAAAGATTTTCATCCTTGCCGACAAATGTGTCAAAGACTTTCAAAAATGAATGGAATAATGATTAAATAATAAAGCATTTAACAAACTTTAATTAACTTCTAAAGAGTTATGATCTCCCTCTGGCTAAAATGGTCTTGGATAACCAGGTGGATCCACGGAACTTCCAGTATCCATTAAGTTAATAATGACCCCCTGAAATGGGAGTGGGTGTGGTTGTGGGGATGTCCATTGTCGTTTGAGTCTTAGGTTCATTAACAAACAAAAAATAAACAAATTTCCTCTATTTCATCGTTAAGGAAGAGCTGGATGAGAGTTAAAAGAGAGGGAGGAAAGAGAAAACGAATGAAACTTACTTGCAATTTTAGTTTTCACTACCCACATGAATATGTGATACATATACAAACTTGTGACAATCATCTTTGCTGGCTTCAAAATTTTGGAGTTATGAAATGAAGTCAAAATGAGTATTTCCGGAGAATAGAAATTAACTCTGATTTACTGTCATTATACATCAATACTGAATAAAGTTTTACTATGTAAGTTGAGGTTTTAGATGCTGGGATCGTTCTCATTATAACATTGACTGTTTTTTCATGTTACGAACCGTTGCATACTTTACATCCTTACTACATTTGTTGTCTGCAAAATAAAGACAAACTAACGGTCTGGATGTAATTCCGAAGGGGGGAGGGCTGCCTTTTGCGTCTCTGTTACATATAGGTAGTTTGTGAGTTCGATACAGTCACCTCGTCTGGTGCATTTGCTAGGGTGAGTGGCCAGTAATCCTCAACATAGGCATGCCAGTGGTAGAAGTGGTAGAACGACTGTTCAACGAACAAGTGTGTTTTCATCTGGATGGCCTTTGTAGTCTCTCTGTAAGACGAACTCTTGGATATCCCTTTATATATTTACTGTAGAAACTTTACACTAGAAGAACTGGCAATATGCAAGTTCTGCTGCAGGGAAGGGTTTTACTACAACATTAAGTGAAGCAAACTCGAAGCACAGGCTTACTGATGTTGCCTGGTAAGAAAATCTGGTTGTGACGTTGACATATACTAGTATCTAGCTGAAGCGTGAAGAGTCTGGTATAGGTGTCTTAGTCTCTCTTTGATAGAAATGTGAAGACTTGGAGCATTGCTGACCCGTCACGGGCATGTATGATAAAGACATTGTCAAAGTTGTGTGATGTTGTGTAAATCGTCCATCACAGTAGATTCTGTATGCATTGCACATAAATGGTGTGTATTTCTGAGGTGAAGAAGATGAACATACTGTTGACGGATACATCTTCACATGGTAGGATTTTCTAACGTTTTTTTTCGAGCTGAATGCCGGGTCTGAAAGCTGGAACTGGTGGTAGCATCTTTTGTAGTTGATGCAATAGATCTACTCCAAACATCCTCTAGTGTCTATGAGTTTACATATAGTTACATGTATCTCTTCGTCGTAAATTAAAGTTAGTGGTGTGAGTTCCTCTTTAGTTCTACTAGTACTAAGAACATCCCCACTTTTTAACTATTGGCAATTATAGGCAAATTTAAGTTATGCTGGCCAATTATTAATGCTTTACGCTTCAAAAATGTCATACAAAATTGGCGATTAGTTTACATGTGTACCTGTACTTTTATACTGTATCTATAAATTATTTTTCTTTTACAAATGAATCTTATATTTCAGCGTATGTTTCATAAGTGAAATGACTTTGAAATCTATTTTTAATCGAATAATTAATCATTTAAATTGTCACCATTACTGTAGAATTAATTTTTCTAAATACATTTTTCCCCATTTTTATACCAACTACTTATTTTTAACTTTGTAATAAACAAATCATTAGAAAACTTCTCGGCAACTTCTTTGACCTTTTCACCTGTATTTAACAGTTAGGCGATATGAGAAATCTTCGATTTTGTATCTGTCTGTAAAGATTAATATGACAGAATTTTTTTCTCTATAATGAGACTGCTAAGAATCGTTCTCATCCAAAATAACATAACCTCTTGGACGAAAGTCTTAAATTTTACAACTCGTTCTCTCTCGCTCTCTCTCTCTCGCTCTCTCTCTTTATCTCTCTCTCTCTCTCTCTCTCTCTCTCTCTCTCTCATTGTCTTTAAATAAGTTCATGTTGTGATATTGTTTATCAACTATATTATGTTTCTTACAACAGCTTTGTGAAACTGGACCCGGAAACATATTCCTAATTGCCAAAAAATAAAATTTTCAAAACCTAGAAGAGTTTACCTAACCTTAGATTTACTTTAACATGCTATGTTTTATATCATACCTAATGATAATTTACTTGTGAATTTATGAGAATTGTACATTTTGTTCGCAAATTAGTATGGAAAATTAATAATATAATTCACAAGCGACCTTTGTCCTATATGCCCACACGTACAGGTCATTGGTTTAAGCATTTTATACAGATTTGAGAAATAATAATATTAAGACGCTCATCACAGTGGCGTAAATCAAATCAAGAGTCAGGTTCAATACCAGGAAGAATGTTAGACAAATATCAAGTACGCGGAAAAAAATTTAATAAAGTTGGGGTATATTTCAGAAATATTCCTCTTGAACACTTATTTATTTTTTTAAATTAATAAATTTTAGTAATCATGATCATCATTAATTAGTCTGTATTTATGGCCTTTTAGATTTGAATTAAGCTAATAAAACCTAATCTGAATTAATATATATGGTCAGACATATTTTAATTGAGATTTATAGCCTCTCAATGAGACCATTTTCGATATAGAAATTACTAGGCAGTGAAACCTGCTTCATGATAACAATGCAACCTGCAATTCGTTTCTAGGAAAATCACGCTCACCAAGTTCACACACAGCTCATAAGCCTTTGGACAACTCAGTGCACAACTACAATAGTAGAACCTCGAGCTATTTGATTACCAAATGCATTTTGTAGTATGTTACCTTTGATTTGTAAAATCTGACAATCATCAGAAAGCAGAATAGATACGTGTATTTGATAAATTTATCGGTTTTGAAACCTTTGTTTCAGTCAAAATTGCATAAAATTTGAAAAACGTATATACATTATTTCGGTTTCTTAGTATTTGTTCAAATGTAATAAATTTAAGGCCTGTTGGGCCTTTAAATGTTGAAAATGTAATGGCAGGAATTCACGCTTCTCTTATATAAAGAAGATGGACGAAATACGTTTAAAATAATACATGTACTACCTCTCAAAATCTTTGATACCTTTTTTACGGCGACGTCAAGATGTGATCGCCGTTTAAATGTTGTCATATATAGTAATTTTGACATGAGCATTTGCATTTGTTTTCTGATATTTATTTCCTCTTAAACATTCATAATAATAGAGTCTTTTTGTTCTCTCAGAATCGTGGTATTTTTAAAAGTCACACACATAGATTTAGAGAACCTGATTAGAGTTTTACTTAAGAAAAATTACTAAGCACAAAGGATTAAAAGATGCTTATTAAAAACTATATCCGATACGTAGCTGATTTAAATATCATGCAGTTGATCTGATCCAGAGTATTTAAACTTCACAAGTCTCAACAACGAACATGTCCAAACATCTATCCAAATTCATGCGTTGTCCTGATAAAACAATTGACATGTTAAAATATTATTTGAATCTCTAATGAAAACAACGGATTATGTACAAATTATTGTATTAATGGACTGCTGATTAATGTTCGTACGAATATTTGGACACGCGCAAGACGGCAAGAATGTTTTAAATTTGTAAATGAGATGGAGAAAAAACTCATTCTTGAATTGACTTTTTCTTAGATTTTGAAATGTGTTTTCTTGAGTTATTGCATAGAGTTTGCAAGTTTTGAGGGGTTTTACTTTAGGTGTTTGATAGGTGTTTTTTTTTATTGAGAAAGTCATTTCTGATATTATTTTGATATAGAAAAGATTTTTTACTGTATGTGCTACTTTTTTTCATTTAACTGTCATACACAAATAAAAACAGGTCAAATTTATGAATATTAAAAATAAATGTATTTTCTATAAGGAATATTTAGCATACCTTTTTGTATTCCAGCAAACATACATACTGATGCAATGTCTTGGTTCCGTTGCAATTTGAAGTGCTGAATCCATGGAGTGTTTCGGTAGTCCTTGTTTTGTGACAGTATGGTTATTTTGTGTTGTAAATACGCTTGATATGCCCTATCTTAACTGTTGGCGTTTTTTGTTGTTTTTTACTCTAAAGTTTGACAACTATTCTAGTTTTTATAAGACGCATATCAACACGGTTGATATTTAAGATACGTTAAAAAACGCGTTTTGTAACTTTGGCAATCGTGTATTTCTGTCAAAGGCACTGCCATTAGTTTTAGGTGGGGTTTTTTTTCGTCTTTTGAGTTTTTTGCTTTTTACGTCTTTTTGTTGTTGTTGTTTTTTGGTCAGTTATGGAAACTGAGTGTGTCATTTCTACTTTACTTGTTTATTTTTTCGGAAAAAAATCTTAACCTGTTTGTAAGTAGCGACCAAACACAAAAAACTATTTTAAAATAGAGCAAATATTTGAAATGAATCTCTTATTTCTATGAAATAAATAGCATACGTTTTAATTCTTTATCGAAGCAAACATACCCAAAGAGGCTGATGTGATGTCGTCTAACTTTGTTTCCATCGTCATTGCGAGTGGAATACGTGGAATGCGTTAGTTGTTCCTGTGTTGTTAAGTATTTTTTCTTTTGTGTTGTAAGTGGAACAGGTAAACTCGATTTAGATGTCGAAATATTATTTGTAGCTGCCGTCGTTATTCTCCTTCTTAGACTGGACCGCATTTCTATTTTGCATACAAGAAAAGTAATAACTAGATTTATTCTGAAGCAATTTCTGGCAATTAAAATAGCTATAATTCTACGCACTAAAACAATAACAAATATTGTATAGCAAAATGTGAAAATGTGTTCAATAAATAACAATTCAATTACATGCCATTGTATTACTTAACACATATGTCTGTTAATTTTCAAACCAACCTCTTGCCAATATTTATCTGTTACAGTATAGCTCAATATTCTTATATCGTTTAAAAGTTCATGTTTATGCTACATTTGTATGCTACATTTATTCGTTATATAGATCAATAGTAAAACAAATGACATATACACTACCTGCTGTAGAAGTTGATATTGATGGAGAAATTGTTATCGTTGTTAATGTTGATGTTGTTATTCGTCCATTTAGCACTTGTTACAGAATAAGAGTTAAAGTTTTAAAAGACTATTTCAAAGCACGTTACACCCTGATCGACTATACAAAAAAGAATAAATATAAATATATGTTTGTTTTAATTTTCAATTGGCATTTTATTCACAAAAAGAATATTTCAAAACTTTATTGTTTTCCTAGAAATAGTGAAAGATTGTTACCTTTTAGATTTAATTCAAATCCTTTAGACGTCAAGTCGTCAAAGTTTGTGACAAGTTTTATGAGTAGTCGATTCTCCAGAGCGTTTGTCTTCATATTTAGTTTACCACATGCGTTAAATACCGTAAAGCTTCCACCGGAGGGATCAATTTCCTGAATCTGATATATGAACAAGGGTCAATTAATCATTATTTATGGATAATTCTCTTTCTACATATATTTTGAAATAGGTTAATTTCTTAAAACCAAATGACATTTTTAAATTCGAGTGATATTTCTAATCCTGAACTTTAGAAAATGGTTTGAATTCTGTTCTTTTATAAATGTTCATATAAACTAGGCATTAAGTTCCATTAATTAAGTCCAATTCACGGTCCTGATGATGTTCTAGTTTGTGAACAATGGCCCTGCATGTAAAAAGTGATCTCACTTCTCTACCTTTAATAAGCCCTTGAAATTGAATTGTGGAAAATGTGTGTTGAACGAATAATATTAATGATGAAAACGCAATATTGCATAGCATGTTTACCATCTACCAAAAATAAATAGGAAACTTTACTGCATCGGAAAAATACCTTTAAATAATCTTCACATAAACCCCTAGACGGTCTTATAATATCCATGTCGATATCAATTAAAATTTCTTTGTTTCGGCAGGTGCTGTCAGATTACATGTGTAGATTGTATTGCTTTTATAGTTGACCTCTGGGTAACCAGGGGACTTGATACTTAACACAGTAGATGGCGACAGTTCTATGTTTTCAGAAATCAGAACACTTGCTGAAATATGAGATAACGAGATAAATATATTTTATACTACTGTCGATATAAAAATGAATAGCATTACTATGACCGACGACCGTCGGTGTCTGATTAAGAATATCGTCATACTGTATGAGTTTTACCATCTTTAGCTGTCGAATTGCAACTTAACTGGTTTAGAAAAATGTGAACGTACAATGTTACACTGACAATTTTATTAGGAAAAATAAGTTACAATCGTTTTGTTCAATATGAAGTAGATATACATAAAACAAATGACTTGACAGAGATATAGTTCTATGAGTATGAGTGACAGCTGAAAAGACTGAAAAGTCTGCGAAAGGAAATACACTAATTCCCTATAAAGTAAAAATAGGTCACAAGAGGAGAGAATAAATTGAATTTCGCACGTTTTTTTTTTTTTTGGTTCCCTTTTGACTATCAATATTTTTTAGAAAGATGACATATTTTTCTTCCCGGATTCCTTGTAGATTTAATGGCATATACTGATGATATTGGGTTAAGTTATATTAATTAGTAAATAACTGATCAACATAATGATATGGTTGCATTTATAAATGTGTATAAGCTACAGCAAGGTTTATGAACCTTACATGTACATCCCAGTTTTCTGTCAGTTCCACCCCCTTTCTACTGATTAAAGACAAATAGCTTGTCTATTGGCTTATAACTTCTACGCAGTTAAGATTCCCTTCTTCGCCGCTGTGAGGCACATTATAAGTACTGTAAAGGCTTCAGAAAACACATAATTATTTCATTTGTAGCCGCAAGATGGATTTTACCTCCAAAGAGAACAAATCATCTGTGACTTTTATTCTCCCTTGCTCCCCAGATATTTCCCTACATTTGTTCAATCACAATCATAGCTTTGTCCATCGTACTTGTAGGGACCGTTGGAAATTTGGCGGTGATTGGAACCTTGATCCGACAGAAATTGTATAAGAACACGTCGCATATGTGTATCCTGATATTAGCACTGACGGATCTACTTTCTCTGCTGCTAAACGCGACACGCGAGTATCTTTATTTTCTGAACGAGGACTACTTCATTCAAACATACGGTTTGTCTGATCATTTTTGTGTCGCCTTTTTTGTAGCAAACAACACCCCGTACTTGGGGTCGTGTTGGGATGTCGTATTTTTAGCGTACGAAAGGTTCGTTCTTGTAACGAACCCTCTTGTTTATATGGAATCGCATAAGTACCATTATGCCGCCCTCAGAGCGTTCGTAACTCTTGTGATTCTGGCCGTCATAAACCTTTGCTACTCTTTGATAATGACAGAACTTTCGAGATGCCGCGGTTTTATTCTACATCCATCTTATCATGCTTTTATTAGCGTTCCTACAATAGTGTTTGCCCTGTTTCTATTGCTGTATTTTCATTGCTGCAAGATACAAAACTCAAAAGAATTAACTCTCTGGAAGGGAGGCATGTCAGAAATATTCAGAATCTGTCGAACATGACAGGAACTGTCTATGTCACAGTCATTGTGTTTATAGTATCTCAGATACCGTACCTAACTGTTGATGTCATTTCTATCTACGAGTCATTTGTATATGTATTTTGGCCTTTGGAATACTATGATATCATTCTACATGTAAGTATCATAGTATTCTCAATCAATTATTCTATCAATCCTTTTATATACTGGATTACTCCTCAGAGAACCAAATTTAAACGCATCAAAAATCTTGAACCGACTCCGCTCAGCACCATTTCTAGATCAATAGTGCGGCTTATTCATTGGCCTGCAACATACAATTGGACAAACAACGTGATTTTACATATCAGTGGGTCCCCTACAGCGTTTGTGTAACTGTTTTATAAATATATCTTGCATGTTGTAAATCAATTGTGTCATTAGCAGTAACAAAAAAAAATAATTAAAAAAATATTTTGTTTTTAAAATTGAACACAT
>WFKH01011801.1:31825962-31836979 GCA_016163765.1 Magallana hongkongensis
CACGTAGTACAAAAATATGTCTAAATTAAATGGCGTTTGGTATCGAGTGGTTTAGTTTTTAGATATAAATTCTAATTCTTCGAAACTGACCATTATTTTAGTCGATCAGTTTCTTAAAAATAAAAACCGCACTTAGTTTACACGCTTAGGGTTGGTCTTTTCGCCTTTTAATTTCACTCCTGCTGCATAGAAGAAAAAGGGAAAATAGGACCCCGCCGTTTTGTTCACATTTTTAGAATTTGTATTGCTTGTGTTGTAACCAAACAACTTCGTATGACACAAAATTATTAACAACATTTGTGTTTTCAATACTATTAGAAAAAAAAGAATAAACCAGTTTTTTTAGTTTTATTTTAATTTTCATTGCCTCTTTCAAAGATGCTTTAAATGGTTGTTTTAATACATGTACAGTAAGCAAAGCTACAATAAAACAATTGTAGTATACAGATTCGGAGGAGCAAGGAAAAAATACGAACATATTATCTGTTGTACACATCATGACCTTATTACAACTTCCTTTTGCAGAAACGATGTACGTTTGCAATGTCACTAGCCACAGATGCAAGGAACTAATTAAATATATGATTCAATTTTTTTTAAATTATTTTTTTAATTATTCTAATTTTGTTACTGCTTATGAAACAAATGTTTTTCGATATGCAAGATGTATTTATAAAAAGAGTTACACAAACGCTGTAGGAGATCCACTGATATGTAAAACCACGTTGTTTATCCAATTCCATGTCCACATATGTATGTTGCAGGCCAATGAATAAGCCGCGTTATTGATCAAGAAATGGTGCTGAGCGGAGTCGGTCGAAGATTTTTGATACGTTTTAATTTGGTCCTCAGAGGAGTAATCCAGTATATAAAAGGATTGATAGAATAATTGATGAGGAATACTACGATACTTACATGTAGAATGATATCATAGTATTCCAAAGGCCAAAATACATATACAAATGACTCGTAGATAGAAATTACATCAAAAATTAGGTACGGTATCTGAGATACTATAAACACAATGACTATGACATAGACAGTTCCTGTCATGTTCGACAGATTCTGCATATTTCTGACATGCCTCCCTTCTAAAGAGTTAATTCTTTTGAGTTTTCGTATCTTGAAGCAATGAAAAAACAGCAATAGAAATAGGGCAAACACTATTGTAGGAACGCTAATAAAAGCATAATAAGATGGATGTAGAATAAAACCGGGGCATTTCGAAAGTTCTGTCATAATCAAAGAGTAACCAAAATTCAGGACGGTCAGAATCACAAGAGTTACAAACGCTCTGAGTGCGGCATAACGGTAGGTATGAGATTCCATATAAACAAGTGGGTTTGTCACAAGAACGAACCTTTCGTACGCTAAAAATACGACATTCCAACACGACCCCAAATAGGGCGTGTTGTTTGCTACAAAAAGGCGATACAAAAATGATCCGACAAACCGTATGTTTGAATGAAGTAGTCCTCGTTCGGAAAATAAAGGCACTCGCGTGTGGCGTTTAGCAGCAGAGAAAATAGATCAGTCAATGCTAATATCAAGATACACATGTGCGATGTTTTCTTGTACAGCTTCTGTCGGATCAAGGTTCCAATCACCGCCAAATTTCCAACAGTCCCTACAAAGACGATGGACAAAGCTATGACTGTGATTGGACAACTGTAGGGAAAGTCCGGGGAGCAAGGGAGAATAAAAGTCACGGATGATTCGTTCTCTTCGGAGGTAAAATCCATCTTGCGGCTGCCAATGAAATAATTGCGTGTTTTCTTAAGCTTTTGCAATATTTATAATGCACCTTACAACGTCAAAGAAAATAAATGTTAGTGCGTAGAAGTTAAAAGCCAATACACAATCTTTTTGTCTTTAATCAGGAGAAAGGGGATGGAACTGACAGAAAACTGGGATGTACGTGTAAGGTTCACAAATCTTGCTGTAGCTTGTACATACATGTATTTGCAAATGCAACAATATCATTATGTTGATCAGTTATTTACTAGTTTCTACTCTTACAAACATAACTTGACCCAATAGCATCAGTTTATGCCATCAAATCTACAAGGAATCCGGGAAGAAAAATATGTCATCTAGCCAAATAATATTAAGAGTCAAAAGAGAAAAGAAACGTGCGAAATTCAATTTGTTCTTTCCTCTTGTGACGATTTTACTTGATAGAGAATTTGTGTATTTCATTTCGCAGACTTTTCAGTCTTTTCAGCTGTCACATGTATATATAGGGACATTTACGTCCCTGTGTTTTGCTTTTTTTTTTTTTTTTTTTTTTTTTGCCTTATTTGTCTCAATGTCAAAAGGCGATTTAAAATATGTGGAGTTAATTTATTAAACATACATGCATTTAACCATATATTTTTTTTTCGAATAGCAATAACAAGGGGTAAAAAAAACCTTTCATATAGCATGGTACATCGACAATGGCTTATTTTGTCGATAGTATGCTTTGGGATCGAGATTTGCATGTAAAGTAGACGTTCATCATTAATACTCACTTTCAGTTTTTTTTCGTCTGCAATTTTACGAATTAAATCGGCATTTTCAATCCTTGAGTTGGCAAATTCCGCTAATCAATAGGATCTTTCAACCTACAATTCCTCCTTTCCGAAAAATCGTTGTCATGCAATATGATTTTTAAATATTATATAATTATGAATATAAATGATATTTTAAAACAATATTTAGTTCATTTAATACTGTATTTGTTTTTCCTCTTGTGACTTGCACATATTGTTCATCTGTACATTTGTAAACAACAGAAAAAATGTCATTTTCTATCTCTGAGAATATTGCACTGCATAAAAGAAATTAAAGGAATGTACGTTAGCTAAAATAAAATGTAAATCAAGGCTAAACAGAATGTCTCCAACATTAACAAAAACTAAATGGTAAGCATCTTGTTCTTCCTTAAAAAGTTAATTTTAAAAGTAAAATATAAAGTCATGTTCTATATTTTATTTGTTAAGGTAAATTATATCATTAAGAACAATCTTCTTGTTTGCCACAAGAACAAAATGGATTATCAATTTGATATTATTGCGATTGTTTTAATGCTTTGTATGAATAACATCTGTAATGCGTTAATGAAAAAATAAAGAAAGAAAAGATGCTTTCAAAGCGTTATCATTGATAATTCTATTTGATTGAAATAGCATCTTATTTCTGCACTTGCACATGTATTTATTGAATTGAGTTATGCATCCCATTTCTTAACAAATTAATGATACTCATTCCTTGCATTATATTCTATCTCGTATATATTCCCCACATTACCAACACTGATTTTAAATATAGTGGTCAACTTGCTTCCTCAAACTTGAGAAAATTGCTCATTCTCGAAATAAAGTAACGTTTCATTTTATTATAACTCTGTTAAAAAGCATTATCTTCATTACACTCAATATGCTCATAGATGTTACTTTACAAACCTAAATTAGTGGGGTTTTATTTTTTGGATTTTACAGAAATTTTGATATGTAATATTAATTAATTTTTTGATATAGTTATAAATTGCCAATATAGGTACTAATTCGTGCTTTTATGATTTTTTTATTAGTTAAAAAAGGAAATGTACTGTACATTTAACTTAGGACTACACACTTATTTCCGCTGTGAGTTCATTTTTTTCCTCAAAACTCAGTACAGTAAGGAAATGTTCAAAAATTTGGAAATCATTTATACGGAACGAAATTATTGCGATCGTAAATTAAACGATGTAAAAAAAAATAATTGATATTTTATAACAAAGAAAATCATGCCAAATAAATGGTGCTAGAAACTAATTTGAGAGTTTTTGAAAAGGATATTAAAGCTGCTCTGATCTAGGAGGTACTACATCCACGATAATTAGTTGACTTTCTATGTATCAATAAAAAATCCGTAGCTAGTTACTGAGAATTGTGCTGATATATTGCACAGAGTAACGATCTGTATGACATACATATATAAAAATCATGCAGTTTTCAAATATAAAATGTCATTCAACCAATTCCATAAAATTTAATGAGAACACAACGCTTTGGAAAACAAAAACATATCACAACAAGATACATGACCAAAGCATAATGAAAAGAATAATGAAAAGTATAAATCGTCCTTTACGGGAATATTTAAAGTGCCTCTATATAAATTTATACATAATTCTTTAAAAGCTCTGAAGCAACTGAAAGCAATACTAGGAATAGGAAGGGACCTTATGCTAAAATATCATCTTTATTCGCAGGGCAACGTTAATCCGTTTAAAAGAGCAAAGTTGCAAAAATAAACATTTCTGACAGTGAACGTTTTAGTTACTTTAATGTTATAAAATACATAAATTTCATGTATACATGTCTATCAGCATAAACCGTGTGAAAAAAAAATCATACACAAGAACAAACTCATATAACATGAGTTACAGCAGACGATACAAAATGCATGATAAATAAGTCCTCTGTTCAAATGCCCTTATGATGGGTAGCGGTCAAAGGCAGTGGCGAATTCATCGGGGGAGGAGTTTACTTGACATCAATTATCACTTCTTAGATTAAACCTTTTATTTTTGTTTGGAGAAATGACCTGCACTCCTACCCCACCACCACCACCAGACACACTTTTAAGTATATATTAAATATCTTCTAAATCCTCGCCTAAAATGTTTTTTCAATCATTCAACAGGAATTCGACTCAAATACACAAAATATATGAGCTTCCATTAAGCATTGAATACTTATTTTTGGATGACGTCGGTCCTATAACACACCAAGGCTGTGCAGACAAAATGAATACCGCGCGTTAGCGCGGTATGATAATTTGTCTGCACAGCCTTGGTGTGTTATAGGACCGACGACATCCAAAAATAAGCATTCAATGCTTATATTTATATTCATATTGATGTTTATTTGTATGAAGTATTTGTGTATCGTCGCTTTAAAGCCATTATAAACGCTCTTAGACAGGGATATGAAACATACATGGAACAGCCATATTAACATGGTATTTAGTTTGCTTCCGCGACTAAAAATATAGTGCCAGAAATTTTGTAGAGAAAAATCGTTTTTATTAACGAATAGATATGATTTATCGATTATTTTTCATAAGTACATATCAAATTGGTTATGTAAGTTTGAACCTTTCATTTAATCTTACAATAATAAATATATTCAAAACGCGTATTGACGTTTATATTTGTGTTCATGCGCCGTGAATAGATAAGTGTTTTCATAGGAAATTGAACGTCGCCGATTTCCAATGCAAACATATGGGGAAATATACACTGAATGAAAATATATTAAGTTTAAGTGCTTAATATATCAATGTACAAGTTTAAATTGTCATTGATGTATAGGGTACCATTCAAAGTAATAAAAACTCAATATACATAATGAATATTGCATTCGCCAACTGCTTTATAATTATTATAACCTTTTGAGAATCATTGAAATTTACTAAAAGTATGCTCTATCCGTGAAGTTCTTTTGCTTTAGCGAAACCGTACTAGATAATACGAAAGCCCATAAGTATCATTTATGTAACTGAAAAATAAAATAAAAGGCGTAATAACGCGCAAAAAGCCGTATTAACGTTGTTTCAAAAGGCGTTTTAACACGAAATAAAAGCGTTATAACGCGATAAAAGGCATTATAACGCCTTTTGGAAAGGCGTTATAACGCGAAAAAAGCGTTTTAATGCCTTTCTCAACGCCTTTATTAGCGTTATTACGCCTTAAATAAAAGGAGTTATGACGCCTTTTTTCGCGTTTTACGCCTTTTGGAAAGGGTTACAATGCCCTTTTTTCGCGGCATAACGCCTTCATTAGCGTTATTACACCTTTAGAAAGGCGTTATAACGCCTTTTTTCGCTTTATTACGCCTTACCAAAAGGCGATATGAAGCCTTTATTCGCGTTATAACGCCTTTTTTCGCGTTATGACGCCTTTTATTTTATTTTTCAGTTACATTAATGATAAAAGGCTTTCGTAAGATTAAGATAATGGGAGAGAAATATGTTTCCTCGCGGGGTTTTACGCCGTGCGTGATACTTGGGAATCAGCTCTGTGGGAACTGAGATATAATCGCTTTACAGGAAATCTGACTTGGACAAACCAAAAATTCGTATAAATAAACTTAGAATCAATGTTTATTTACGGAAAGCAGGACAGAAAGTGAATTTGCTAAATTCGCTCTATGTCCGGCACAATGAGATTGTTTTGATTGTTTCACCGTTTAAGTAAACGAAAAAGTATGTTACAAACTAAAGTGAAATGCATGAGAAACTATAACAAAATTGTTTTCCAACTGCAGAGTAACGGTTGTGCACCTGTGTTGCTTAATGTCGGTTCTGGGTAGTTTAGGTTTCCGCCTAGAATCAGGTACGCCCTGCGTAAACATGGTTCCGACTAATGTTCAGTTCAGTTGTTCTCCTTCATTTCTTTCTCTACTGATCTCCTCCAGGTCTCTTTTGATCTTCCTCTCTTTTTCTTTCCAGTTGGTGTCCAGGTACTCATTGCTACATATCAGTCTAATTTTGTTAATATACGTACACACTAAACATACAAACAGTGAGGCAATTTCACTAATATTTTGCAATACATGTACATTCATATTAACAAAGCAAAAATCGACAATCTATGCGGATCAAAGCCATGAATATCTAAGATGCCGGTGTAACGAAGAATATTGGCCCGGGTTGAAAATTGACCCGTGGGTCATTTTTCAACGTTGAATATTGAGACCAAGGGTGTTGAATAAAGACACGGGTTCGTTGAAAATTGACCTGCATCGTGGAATTTTGATCATGAAAACGGTTCTGAAATTAAACAACAAATAGACATACAAGAAATTGATATTTATATCTTTGATTTATTTAATAAAAAATTACAGTTCATTCATACCTTTACTTTAAATTTACATGTTTACATGAGCTGCTTCAATTTTAAATAGACAGTCTGTCGAAAAAGGGAAACATTTTAATGATTAGGTCTCGAATTATCATATTAAACCTTAAACTATGTAACAACAGTCTATTTTCTCCTATAGTGAACTTTTCGTGTATAATCGCTATGTTTTGTGTGATATTTATATTTTAAAAATTATATAATATTATACATGATTACATGATATACTATTTATATGAAGTATTTCAGAAATAAGCTTTTTATATTCCTTAGGGGATGTACAATCACTTTAGATACAACAATGTTTAATATAGGTATTTTTCAGTATTTTTATTAGTTGTGAAAGTGTGCTGTTATGATAATACTGAGTGCATGTACTAACAAAAATGTTTATGATGAACAAGATTGAAACATATCGTTAATTTTTCTAGGATTGAAAAATCTGCATAATGAAATATATATAGCAACCTAATCTTTGTACAGGATGACACATTAATTTTTTGACAATGCGAGATCAGTGGCTAACAATTTAATTATTCAATCATTTACGTGAAGTTTAAATCTGAAAGTTTCGCTGGCATTATGTGAATAGTCCGCTCACAATCGAACTTGTCTGCGAACTTTTCTAACAACCCTCGTAATTCATTTTATTCTACAAGCTATAAATTTGAGTTTATAAAACATTTTTGTTATTGTTAAGACTCGTCAGATACAAATATTACAATTTTCATTATGCTGTCAGATTAATATCCTGACTTCTCGGAATAAAGATTTAGCGACTAGGCAGAAAAATTACGTGTATATTTTGTTGGACATATGTTTTCAGATATTATGAAAAGTTTATATCAAGGAAGATGATAATCATTATATCCCGATCGAGGAAAGGGTGGGGCTGTAAATATGAAATTTTAAATAGATACATGCATTGGTATTCCGTTCTTGTATATTTGAATAACATATTTTCTTTTAGCAAGAAAATCTTCATTATCTGCGAGTGCTCTTGCACGGTCAACTTAAAAACAGAATTTTCACTAAGAAGGAATGAAAGTGAATTCTAATTCCAAACAATTGCTAGCCCCCCGCCCCCCCCCCCCCCCCCCCCGTATTCAGAATGAAATGGTCGTCCTCTTAGATGTATTTACACAATGCAGTAAATACAGTAACAGGATACCAAATTTTTATCGGGTAATCTTAACCACAGATGATTGTAATCCGACGAATCCAAGTGAAAAAAAGAGTCATGTCAGCATAAGGATCGGGCAGTATCAAAAAAATTATTTTTTTTTTGAAAATAAAATTTTCAAGTACATGTAGATAGGTTTAAAAACGCGTAGAGGAAGTCCCAGTTCAAATTCTGTAGTTTTGATCAATTTTCAACATGTTGAGGTCATCAGAGATTAGAAAAAAACCTTTTCTTAAGCTGTTGAAAAATGACCACGGTATAAATTACACGACTTTGGTCTCAATTTTCAACGTTCAAAAAGCACCCTCGGATCAAAATTCAACTTTGAAAAATGAACCACGGGTCAATTTTCAACCCAGGTCAATATTATGTATTACACCAACATCTACTTAGTTTTTTGGTAATACAATTTCATTTGTCTATTATCATGCAAATATTCTGTATTTTTATTACACTGTAAGTATATTGAGTCTGGAGACTATGCTCAGGACTTAGCTTTTTGTCAAATAGAACAGACTTCATCGGACCTCAACTAATGATCAACATATAAAAAAGGACAAGAAACTCATGGGATTCAAGACGAACTTATTGACATATCCTTTACTAGTATTCGCAAAATGTCCGTTAGCTTTCTCCAGTGAAGTGTGACTTATATGTATATATAACTATATATTTACATTTTATAGTGTATTTTTGATAAAACTACAAGTTCATAGTTTCCATAATTCCATCATTGGCACATTGCCTAAAATGGACTTGTTTTATTAGATTTGACCATGTGCCCGACTGTAAAGATCACCCAATAAAAGTCAAAGAATGAATCCATATTCCATAAAACAAACAATATTTCAGTAACGCATGTATATTACGTACAGTGTATACTCTTACAATTAACTTTTTTCTGAATTTTGTTCCGATAAGCAAATCATTTAAAATTTTCAATTACTTCTTAAATTTCAACTACAAGTTCTTCCACAAGCATACATAATAAAATTTCTTTCTGATTAAACATGAAATTTTGAGTTGTCAGTACTACTGGTTCAAGAGCAATTCATCATAAGTCATTCATAAATCAAGTAAATTGAAAAATAGTACATGTATGTATATTTACATTTATTCACTAATATATGTCATTATAAACAAATAAGAACGTCAAGTGTTTTACTATTATAATATTCATTTTAACAGAAAATCAACGGAGGACATTAAGCATAGACTATACAGTGCATAAAAAAGCAATTCTATGTCAGACTTATCAAACATTTAATTTAAGCAATTTTGTGACTAGTGAGACATTTTATTATATGCAAAGTAGTGTAAAATATGTGAATATGATGAAAAGCAAATGCCAGAGAACTTTATGTCAGCTTCAATATAGTTGAATTTAGTTAACTTTACATAATAGTATATCAAAGTGGTTTTATGTGATACATACATGTAAAAATACATGCACATATAAATAGCTATAGTACTAATAACTAGTACATGTACTGAATAATAATAGGAACAAAATAAAATTATTTCCTTTGCCTCATCTTCAACAAAATTACAACAAATTTATAACCACTTTAAAATTGTTCT
The DNA here is from genome assembly GCA_016163765.1 of Magallana hongkongensis. Taxonomy (NCBI): domain Eukaryota; kingdom Metazoa; phylum Mollusca; class Bivalvia; order Ostreida; family Ostreidae; genus Magallana; species Magallana hongkongensis. Next base: position 31,835,619 of record WFKH01011801.1, read on the forward strand.
TCAAAAATTAAATTTCTCCAATGTTTCTGTTTAAAAAAAAAACCCATCCATGATCTTAAAAAAATAATTGTACATGTAATCTTATCAGAAATGTCCATGGAAGATTTATACAAAAAACAACTAACACTTCAAATTGTCAAGAAACATTGTCAAGAAAATATATAATATCATTATAAGCTTTTTATAGTTGAAAATTTATACATGGAATGTACTTTGCTCCATTAAATTCCCTATATTAAAAAAAAATAGTTTTGGCCAACTCATTACTAACAATTCTATCTATACTTGATGGGGTAATTTCTTTCCACTGATTGGGATTACCATTTTAAGGCTAACAATCATCATTCATACAATAGGCAGAATGTTTTGCTAATATCTTTTATTGCACATCACCCTAATTGACACATTGAGTTTTCTGGCACAAATTTTTCTATCTATCACTAGGCCATTTCCACTGTGCAGCCTTCATCCAAATCTGCGGGCATGAAGACACCAGATGCCACAGCTTCCTTCTCCAGTGAGGCTAATAGCCTACAATGTCATAAATTACATAAATATATACTTCTTCATTAAAATATATGTAGAAGTGTAAATTACATTGTATAAATTGAAAACATTGATTCACTTGCATTTAATTATCATACAATATCCATGTCAGTCTACTGACTACTGAATTAAGTAATTTAGGAAAATATCTTCAAAAAGCAGAAACACCCAGAAATTTGTTTGTAATAGATAAATAGTTAATACTTTGATGCATTTAGTACATGTATTGCTACATATTATTTCTTATATATATAATGTATTCTTTGTATCTGATGAGCCATTTGGCTTAAGGAATAAATAAACTAACTAATTAGTCGGTCAACATTTCCCTCTAGATACATGTATATATATTTCATGTATAATTATGGATATCAAATAACAAGAGGCCCATGGGCCATATCGCTCACCTGAGCAACAATAGACATAATAAAATCAGCTTTATGGAGTCGTATACAAAATATCTGGACAATGTAGTATAATAGATCCTGTATAAAAAAAAATTCCCCTACATATTCTCATGTTTATCATTGAGCCCCTTTGTAACAGGATGATTTTACATTCATATCACATATTGAGCATTGCAGTTCTCAAGAAGATCTTAAACAACTGTTTATATATGGATTATAAACCTACATCAAACTTTGAACCACTCGTGAGGCCCAAGATTTGTCCAGGGGCCAGAGTCTAAACAAATTTAAAGAATCAACAATATGACAAAATGCTTGTAAGTAAAACCATATATAATAACATTTGAGTTTTTTTTTTTTGAATAATCTAAATGTTTTCTTTTGTAAAATTGGAACCCCCCCCCCCCC
>WFKH01011801.1:31842148-31854648 GCA_016163765.1 Magallana hongkongensis
CCAAGGTAATAGGTGTATAAACATTTGGTATAAATTTAATGAAAATCTGTCAAAATTTATAGGCATGAGAGCGCTTACAAAAAAGTGTGACGGACAGACCCACGGACACACGGACCCACGGACACACGCCCGGACTTTCTATGTCCCCGCTCCGCGTTGCGGCGGGGGACAAAAATTGGATTTTTTTTAAGTCCAAAGTACATAATTCTGTCGAAAATTGCTCGATCGTACCCAAAATCGAACTTGACCTAGATATTATTATGATAAATCTTCGAAGGGGGGCATAAAAATTGTGAAGAGATTTGATCCTAGCTTTGACAAAATATTCCCTGACTTACCCTCCGAGACAATACACTGTGTCACAGTACAAGCACAAGTCAAAATGTCCTTGACATGTGTGAGCCAGTTACTGGATTCTAACTTTGACAGCCACTTGTCCATACTGCAGCCATCATCAGTATATGCTGTAAAATGTAAACATAGTTTGTGTACATGTAACTTGTTGCAAGATTAGAGAGATTATATAGAGAGAATCCTTAAATGTTTCTACACATTATCGACACATTCATGTGTATGTATGTGAAACAACAGTGCTTTTCATCTCTTAGACTGACTCTTAGGCCAATTAACAAGTATTTGTTATGCTATAAAAATCAAAAATGTTCTCTGCCACTTGTCAGAAAAGATAAATAGGAAAAAAAATGAACAAAGCAATATTTAAAGAAAATAGAAAACTCAATACATGAAAGTTCTAGAATTGGACACTGACCTTCTAGCATTTTGATCAAGGACTCATGAAAAGTCTGTCTTTTCTCGATGCTTTGGTGGATTCTTCTCCAGTGTGAGTATTGGGCATCTGGTTCATAACCTCCACCTATAAAACCATATCAGAAGAGGGACTCATGTAAAGATGGACAGAAGTCCTACATTATGATTACTCATACTGACATTACATGTAAAATGTCAATTAACATTGGCCAATTCTTTCAATAAAATTCAAACATAATTTAAGGAAGGTTTAACTCATTTTACAGTGTGATATCTAGATGTGAACTATCTTCAAATCTTAAGTACATGAAATACACTTAAAAGAAACAGCGGGTCCAAGTGAGTATGCAACTATTCAACCCTTTGAGCAACAGGAGATTAATTTGATCATTATACACCTAAAAGGCAACTTTTCACCTTAATGACATTTGACCCCCTGTTAACATCCGTCCCAACAAAAGATATTAATATAAGTTGTAGAAATTGTTTATCAATCATTGTAAAATAAACAAAGTTCAGGTTCAGGTTTAAACATTTGTCTCCGACTAGTATTTTCAACAAACAGGAGCTTGTAACGAGATGACCCCAGACATTATAATTTTGTTAAGGTAATTCCTGTTTGTTCTCTCCTTATTGATACTGTAATCGATGTATCTCACTTGCAACTCAACAAAGGACACTTTTGCTATTGGAAGTAAAAATTCCAAATCCTACTGAATCCTTCTACCTACCAATCTTGATAGTCACACAGACTTAAATTACTGTAACTTTTGCCTGAGAGGACTTGGCAGCTGCTAAGGATCTTGTGTCAATAATGTAACATTTCCTTCCAATGCCCAGTACAGCATTAGAAGTTTTCCATCCTCTTTGCATCGCTTGTTGTTTGGTCCGGTCAAAGGTTGACTGCACCTCATCATTACAGCCTACAATCCAATGTAAAAGAAAAGTCAAACTTTGTTATCTCGACCACAAAATGATCAAGAAAAAACTTCCAAGATATTTGAACATTTGCTGTGTTAAGGTTAAAATACATTAGGAGAACAGTGATGGGGAGTCTCAAATCACTTCAACATATCTATGGTATTCGCAATATTAAAAGGAGAGATGATTAACAGTGGTACCTGCGGTTATACTTTAATTTGTAGAATGACTCTTTTACCTTTGTCTGTCTGTGGTAGTAGCTCAGAACAGGGAAGCGGCCATGTTGACGGAACTGTGAGGCCTTAATGATGGTCTCATCATCCACAGACTTTGGAACAATAAGGGAATGAGGGTAAGAATAGCAGATCTATAATGAAAAATAGGTGTGAGGTAAGAATGACAGAACTACTATAGGAATATCTGACATTTGGCAAAATATTCCTACACTATGTGATATGTATGTAACTGTAAAATTAGGTTGGCATTTTGTATGTTTTATACAATCATTTTGTTGGAAATTGGTTGGTGTTCTGGGTTAAAATGTCTTTAATCTCTGAATTACAATAAATTCATGTCATATGTATGCATTTGTAAATGCAACCCTCTATAATAGATGTAAAAGCCCTTTAGAAGCCTAATCTGATTAAATTAATTTGCTTTGATTCACAGCACATAAACTTATATGCATTTTTTTTACACAAAAATGTAAGTATCTTCAATGAACCATGTAGGCCATTGTTAAATACAAATGTGATGTAATCCAATTAAAAACACCCAATAACAAAAACCTAAGTTATACAGCCATTACATGTACATGTAAATACACCATTTTATCTCATTTTCAAAAGACTTATTTATTCATGGAATGTTCACCATTTTGTATGATACTTAAGAGTTAATACTTTGTATTCTCTGTTGATATTTGTCACTCTCCATTCATCTGCACATTCTTTAAATCTTGGGTAGTCATTTTCTGGTTGGAATGCTTGCCACCCATCTTCTAAAGGTTCAAACATGGCTCGATAGAAAAAGGGATATTTCAATGTCACATCATCTAAAAAAAACAATTTCATATAGTAAAAAATTTTCCTAACAAAATAACTATCATATTAAGTGGAAAATAACTATCATATTAAGTGGGGTCTACTGTTACTGTGTACTTTATTTTGTCCTGTGGCAAACATATTGTAAAGTTTATGCAAAGTTTTTTATCCACGAAATCTGCAAAACTAGGCAACCAAGAATATTCTTAAATTTTTATCTATGAATTTTTAAAAATTAAAGATGAAATCAAATACTTTTTTGTATTAGAACTGTGATTCAAGTATAATAGGCCTCATTAATTTCCTAATTTTATTTGACAATATTTTTTTTCTCATTCTGATATAAATACATGTATGGCTCTTGTTATCACATTAGTGTTTCGAAACATTTCATCCCGATCATTTGCATAAATAGTAAGACTTACATTGTAGTTTAAAATTTTGAGAAACAGAATGAAAAAATTTTAGTTACATTTTTTTTTCTCAGAAAAGCAGATACTCACGGTAAACTTTAGGTCAAAATGTGTAATTCATAATGACACTTACCAATACTTGAGAGTTGTTCAATGGAAGAGGCTACACTGTTCATAACATCAGCGGTTTCAAATTCCAGTGATAACAGCTTGAAGTCTTTACATTTGAGGATGATGGAGAATTTACCATTTGATTGGATCAGTTTTCTCTCGACTGCATCCACAGCACTGTGCAAAAGCTATAGAAGAAAATCAAAATCATAACAACGACCAGAGATGATTATATTTATGCTAAAACCATTGGCAAAATGGTCTGTATTAAGTTGACAACATGCAAATAAAATTGTTGGGAAATAAACAGATAAATCAGTTGCAATTTTTTTTCTTTAAATTGAGTAAAAATAATGTAAAATGTCAATACTTTAATTGTACAGTAATGAGTTTCTGATAATTATATAGATATTAGTATAATAAGGAATCATTCAATGAATATTACGAGGTGACAATTATAGTCGGGGCATGATAAATCTATCATAAAGCTGATTATTGGATTTCATCACACCCCAACCAAAATTATCACCTTGCTCCTAGACATAATTACTCAAAGAATGATTCCTAATACTCCTGAATACACACTTGCTCTTGCTGTTCTGTTGAGTGTATATGACTTACTGGGAAAAAATAAAATATTTATACCCATAATTCCTCATGGTTTTCCTTTTGTCTGGTGGAGAATATCATATGATGGCCTGTGATACAGAGGGTCCCATTGTCAGGTACTTTGAATGGTCTGTAGAGGGTACCATTGTCTACCATAGGAGTGGTGATGAACTCGGCAAACTCCATTTTGAGACCACACCAAAGGGTAAATATTCAGTTATAAACTCAGCTTCTCAGAATTTGCATGGCAAATGCAGTTTATCACTAGAAATTAGAAATGTAAGATTGAAGCAAGGAAATATATGGTAAACTAACACATGTTCTTCAGTATTTCAAAATGACTTCGTGAGAAATTCATTCGAAATAAAATAGCATCACGAAGTAACACAAGCGGAACGGATAGAGTACGTGTTACTGTAAAGTTTCTACAGTAAATATATAAAACTTCTGGAGTTTATAAAACAAATGTTCGATTTTGTTGAAACAATTCAATTCGTAGAATCACGGTTTGTTTAACTCGGTAGAACGAGTTTCTTTTAAAGATATCGATTATAGGTATTTTCGTATGACTATATAGTAGCCATGCGTTTAACAAATACTAGTACATGTAATGTGATTTACTGAGCGGTTAAATCAAATCTATGATTATTTCACACATTTCTTCAACTCAACGTTTTGTAATCTTATGTTCTGTCGATTTAAATTAAATTAAAGTACTTTATTCAACTCATAATTGTTGCTATAAGCAAACGACTGAAGCAAACTTCGGCCAAATTTGTTTTAAACCAGAATTTCTATTTGAGTAGTGCATAATTTACAAACACAGAGCAGCTTTTCCTCGGACATGGATATCTTCGGACTAGAAGCATTGATTTGAAGGCCATTTTAATGTAAATTTAATTCTAGATTCCTGAGAGTGACTCTCTATTTCCTTTGTTTTGAGGCAGCTGTTGACGAAACAAACTTCTTAATTTTTCTTGACACCTCTGGATCAGTTATAGCTCTGCTTGATTTGATCTTGCTTAAAGTATTGTTGTTTTAAATCTCTTAATCCTTCATATTTCACAAGCACAACCCCCCCCCCCCCCCAACGGTTCTGCAAACACTCCTGACTGTTGTTTTTACATCCAACTTAAGGATGTTCTGTCTTTTCCTCCTCCATGGATGTTTTGTTTCACCCTTTGATTCCTAGGCCATCAAGTTTGGGAAAAATATCGATATATGTTTGAAATTGGGGAAAATATCTTCAGACAAATAGAAAAAAAAGCAAAAAGTCAAGTATTAAAACATTTTTTATTATTTATAGTACCGGTATGAAGCTGGCTGAAACCAATTTAGTTTTCTGTCTTCTGCTTTCACAAATTTTTTGCAACAGATTTTTACTAAGGTTATTTAGCCTCTCATGACACAGTCTCATTAGAGCATCCAAATGTGATCTCATAAGACTGCTCCTAAGTGGTGTGCATATGCCATCCATAAGGGAAGAGGATTTGCAGTTGATGCTGGAACAATCATAGACAGCAGGAGATAATACCACATATTTGGAAATGTTCTCTTTAGGAGCGGATCTCTCACAATTTCCTGAAAGATAGCTTTAAGTGTGTTGAAGCCCCCCCCCCCCCTCTCTCTCTCTCTCTCTCTCTCTCTCTCTCTCTCTCTCTCTGAAAATTCGAAGCAAGTCTTAGGTTAACTTTAAGAATGTAAATCTAAAAAAAAAAAATGTCGACGTCACCAACCTTGCATAATATAATTCTCAGAAATTGTACTAAAGTTTTGTGACGTGATGGACTACATGCAGCTGCAATTCATTCATTGCGGTCAACATGGTCAAAGTGACAGGATGGAACTTTAAAACCCCGATAAAGATTTAATTTTAATGAACATCGAGCCTAAAACATCATCATCAATGCATAGGAAACAGATAGCGGACAAAATATAGAACAGTTGAACAGAAGGCGATATGGTTTACGAGTTTTATAGGTTTGGGTTTTTAATCTTGACTCCTTGCATATTTACCTCGGACGAACCTGTGATTGATTTCAGTTAATATATTCAATGTATAATGAAGGGATATTATACAATTTTGTTGTTTTAGATTAGTCAAATATGTATTGCTAGATAACAATGAAAGTAAAATGAATCAAATTCTCATGACTGACAACGTATTATAAGAAGCCGGCCGTTTCGCACCGCTAACTGTTTTTCGAAGAGTTATCTTCCCTTAATGAAAAGATGAAAATTTCAATTTTATCAAAATATCTGCGGTAAATGATTCATTTTGTTTCATATTTTGATAAAGAGAAGGTTTATGCATATATTCACCAAGAGATTTGTGTGAATTTCAAGTTACCTTTCCACAATATCTTAATAAAACATGTGCTGCCCATATACTTCAATGTAAAATTTAAGGTACAATTAATTGGACAATAATCAAATTTTTGAGAATTCCTCTGGTGGAGTATTTTTATTTGACAACACCTTCAAATTGATATCATGATCAAGAATATATGACCATATATTTATTAGGTACAAAGTGTGGTCATTATACATTGAATACCTTAACAAGAATAACGCCACATTTGAAACCCCGTTGACGACGGTGATTGAAATTGATTCGCGCGATTCAACCGAACACGAAGAAAGTACGACATAGGCTGTCGGAGGACCCCCAGATGCGCTACTGGTAAATTTATCCCCGAAGTTGGTTTGTTTACCGATGAAGCGGCTGTATTTCTTATTTAGAAGTTTACAGAAACAAAAAGTGATGTAATTAAACATCATCTATCATTTTATGCGAGAAAATATAATTAAATATGTCCCGAGTGTGGTGAAATTTTCTCAAAACTCCAAGATTTTTATTATTGTCATAATGCATTGGGCTAGTAGTTTTTCAGATGGATTATCAAATGATCGGTAAAATATTTCCATTTATATTTTGTACTATAGTGGTACTCTGTTTAAAAAAAGAGAAGGTTTTGTGCATTAAAATGTGTTGACTTGAAATGCTGATATATTTTTATTTTTACGATGTGCCTTTATTCAATATGGGATAACAGCATTATCCTATATGGAGTAACTGCAATGCGTAGAGGTTTTACTGATTTATCCACAAGTGCCTTTACATAGGGGCAATGGAAGCATCATGGGTTAAAGGCTTCAGTTATATCTGCAGGATTATCTCTGTTACTTTCCAATATCATAAAAATCCTAATCCGTGGCGGGGGGGGGGGGGGGATAAATTTATTCCAGTTTTGTAACAAAGCGAGGTCATTTGAAATTTTGGTGTTGTTTCCGGAGGGGGGATGAAAAGGCTCGGACTTGATTTTAAGCACATTTGCTACTTCAAAGTCTTGTGTCTTGCTTGATGCACGTGTGTTTTTTGCTCCTAAATCGTAAATGAATTGTTGTTTAAAAAGATGTCAAGAGGAATTTTCTCAGAAGTTCGTTTTCGTTTTGAATTTATAACCTGTATCTAAAGTTGCGCAATTTTAGTAAGAATATATAGTAAACTTTAGTGGTACCTGTATTTGTGTGCACGTTTATTAAACAACGATCCCGACCTTAAACATTTTAAGCATCGATCCCGCTCTTAAAAAACCCTTCTTACATTTCTAGTTAAGGAGGGTGACATTGCTTCTACTGTAACTACATAAATATTGAATGTTGAATTTCACACTTGCGGAGATTAATTGCTGATTAAGCTTTGTTCTATGCTTGACCCGTCAGCCTGAGGGAACAAACATCCTATTTTACAACTACTGTTGATGTTGCTAGCAACATTTCTTGAGAAGACCAAAGCAACCAACATTTTGGTTTGAAGAATTGTGTGAATGTGCTGGCAAAAAATACAAAATGATATTTTGTTCATTTGACCATTCATTAAATATGTTGTATTGCACCCTTTTAAGCATGTAGACTAGAACCTCTGTGCATGAATGTGTAAGACGAATTGAAATGCACTGTCTTAATGCATACTAGTAGGGTTCTCTTTGGAATCTAAAAAATATTAAGAGATCTTTAGATCTTTAATGTTACTACATAATGAAAAGCATATATTTCATTTAAAAATTGTGTTTTATGTGTGCACAAAAATGACAAAACTTTTCATTTTCTTAAATAAATGTCTTGCGTAATAATTACGTCATCAGAAACCCAATACATATAATGCTTGACCAGAGCGAACAATCGGAATACCTTCAGGGCTATTAATTCTAACGTTTAGAAACAGTAGTTGTATGTCTTGGTAGGCACTGGCACGATAAGGACCCCCTTCCCCCACTCCACCTCATCATCAGTGTCGAATACGTTTAGCCTTTATTACCACTCGGCTAGAGTAGATAGGACAGATACATGTATAATTGGCGGATTTGTTTAACATTTGGTTTAATTATGAAAAACGAATAAAAAAGTATATACATGTACATATAACTTGGTAAAGTGTCTTACTTAATATGAATTTTATAAGAATTGTGTTAAGATATCTTTTTATTTGATACAAGTTGGCTTATGTTGTCAGGTAGCATTAGTGCTATTTGTGTTGAAGAAATAAGAACTATTTCCACAAAGTAATTTAATGTCAATTTACAATTTTAAATTAATGTGCATATATACTAGTAATAAATGAATCCATATTAATTATGTAAAGATTCTTTATTATTAAGACATTCACTCCCCCAGGAACGTTCAAACACATATCAACTCTTTAAAATCTACCGGAATGTTACCCAGGTTAAATTTTATGAAAAATAATTTAGTTAACCATTAGGTTTTGGTTAGCTGATAAATTTGCAAACGTCCATTGATCATGAGCACCATCGTCATTCACATTTTCATGGAACCTGTTCTCTACATTCTTAGAACCCTATGTAATGCCAGATCACTGTGAAAAATATCTTGCAGTTATTCTGTTCCGATATTAGAGCTGGCGGTTTAATATAGGTAATAATGTATGTAAAAAAGTAATTTTCATTCGATTCCTAAGCTTTCATTCTGGTAAAACATTGTCAAATTGTCCATATATGTAAACTTTTCTTCATAAAGGTTATTTAACGTATACACCAATAACTCTGTAGAATACAATGAAAAATAAGCGGATTTTATCAGTAATTTATCAACAGGTATCATATGGTAAATAAAAAAAAAAATCTGTAGAATACGATCAATTAAGTTTTAAATATAATATTATGAACTAAGCTAGCTATTATGTACATTCATAAATATAACAAATTATATTTACTAAAGTATCCATTTTAAGTCTGTCTCAGTTGGACCAATCGCCCAAATGGGGTATTAATTTGAAGCGCAAAAAATAGAATTTTTTTATGTTGTTGAAAAATATGGTAAATCCGCATAAGAATAGATGAAATGTAACAAATTTGGTAAACAATTTTATCTGTAACCGTACTATTACGGAGATTGATCCCTCAATATAACCAAAACTTCTTGGGGATCAGTCTTACAAACTATAGGCTTATTTGGAAACGTTCTAACCAAAAGTTGCTGCATTTCATATGCATTAATGTGGATTTATATCAATTTTTTTTTTTCATTTTTTGCACTTGAAATCTATGTCCCCTTTTAGCTATTATATCCCGAACGGGCTATTATATCCCATTTGGGCGATTGGTTCCAACCTGTTTAAGGACACACGCGACGTTCCTCAGTTTAAGATAACTTTCCTCGATAGATTATTTCTTTTTTTCATTTAAACATGTTCATGCCCAAACATTCAGGGTGCATTACCAGGCTATTTTTGGAGTTAGAATATTTTGAATTTTTCTTCTAATATAGGCTATAACATTCAAAATGCAATAGGGTGCTTATTAATAAAGTCATATTATATATTTTAATTGAAACTATATATCCAAATAGAAAAAAATCATATAACATGAAAATATAATTTTGGAATAACGTAGTGGAAATCTTCACATTGCGAAGATAAAAAATAATGGAAGTTAGGTCGCGTCTGACCTTAAAAATATTTGAAGTACATTTTATTTGAAAGATTGAAGAACAATCTAAGATAAAGGCCTTAAATCGTAAATAACCCTCTTAAATGAACATCATATTTTACTGTAGAAAACATGTTTTCTATATGTACAAGTGAAGTTTTTTTTTTCATAATTATCATTTTGATTTCACTGCCCTCACTTCTGAAATATGACATTAAGTCAACATTTTCCCACCGTTCTTGCATTTTTCTTTGCATAGACTAGCCTATTGCAAGGCAACTTTTCTTTCACAAAACATTAAGCACAGGCTTAATCAAATGATTTTGATTGTTTAAAGCTTGCTGCGCTTTATATTTCCTATTCGGAAAAAGATTAGAAAAATGCACATATTATTTGCTTGATTTTGATTGAATTCTAAATATAGCGTTACTTCAGGCATCATATAGTGCCAGTGAGTGAAATATAAATAGGCGTTAAATGTATCTTATACCAAATCTTCAGAGAAATACAAATCAAGTTGATACATATATGCCTGAAATAATTTAAAAGATGTTGAATCTTTTAAATTCACCGTGCAAGTGGTGTAGTACCACGTTTCAGGGTCTCTATAATGATTTAATTTTTTTTCATTCATTTTAGAACTTGCATATAATCGTATGATTAGGAAAATAATGATTAAAGCGAAAAACATTTTCACTAAGGACTATACATGTAACTAAAAGCGATCTCGTTGCAAGCAAAGAGAGGTCTTCCCTTTGAATGCACCTTAAAATAGGCTATCGGGATAGTTCTTTCTTAACACTTCTATAAATTCCATTTAATCTTCTCTAAGGATTTCAATAGACATATATTTATTTAAGATTAAATCGGAACGCAAGGAAGAAAAAACATGAGTACTCGGGGATTGAACCTGGTCCACCACTCCAACCATTGTGGTACGGGAACTCTCGCTTCAGAATTTTGAAGCCCAAAAATCATAAGAATGCGTGGATCAATTTTAAGACAAATTACACATTCTGCATTCATGAAATCGTCGCTATCAACTGTCAAAATATATTAGAACAATATTGAAAGATAAACAAATTGAAAAAAAGTGGATTTTTTATTACCATCCGGTGACCGGAAGTAACGGCGAGCGTTCATATATGCGAATGCACTGCGGGTGCAGACTGTCTGAAAATTTCAAAGTTATATCTTTGATACTTTTAGTCAAGAGTGAGATCTTAGAGTTTCATCGAAATCGACTGAAGCGTGTTTGAGAAAACGTTACAGAAAAAAAAATATAATAACAATAGGGGGAAACCTTGCATATTCTACCATGTTTCACAAAGGAATTGACATAAAAATGCAAGAATTTCATCCTGCTTTGGTTTCACAAAAGAGCATATCGACATCGCACTACATGCTAGGTCAATATGCGTTTCTATGAAGTCGTTATACGTGTACCTCTGGATCGGAATTAGAACCATTTTAACAAGACCTTGGACTTTCATTAGGACGTAGCTATCTATTTCTTGCGTCAAAACAAGTTAAAAATGACGCGGTTTGAAGCGAAATATGCACCGATTGCGTAGTCTCAGCTCAAAAGCCAGACAAATCTTGTTGATTTCAAAGAGCCATGGCCGAGTGGCTAGCAATGAAATAGACATGCCTACGTCACATTGCTGTTTGACACAACTACCCAAAGTCCAAGCTCTTGTTAAAATGGTTCTATTATCTATCAAATCAATGAGTAAAGCTAAAGGAGAAGGAAGCTATATATAAGCAATACAATAAATCAATTATTTTAATCTACTATTATACCTCAATGTGATAATTCTAAATAACGCATAATTTGATTGGTCTGAACAGTCACGTGACAGGGCAAACAAAACGTTGGTTCTCCCGGGGAATAAATATCATATCCAACCTCTTCGGAAGACTCGGGGTTATTAATTCCATTGATATAAAAATGCCGAGATAAGAATACGACATAAATAATCATGGTCAAAATCAAAAATATATCAAAATTTTAAGTCTGCTTGCATCAGAAAACAAAAAATTCAACAAAATATAATTAGAGTTTATAAAAGAAAAACGGAGAAATTCACATTAAAAGTCAAACGTTTACAAAATTTTTGCTTTTTACAGTTAAAAAACTTTTGGATCTTGACTTATTTTGTATTAACATGTGTCGTTTGGTATAATAAACAATTTATTGCATAAATGTTCGGGATTTATTCCCCGAAAAATATTGGGGGTATGTATATGTATGTTTAATATTTTAAATAAAAAAAAAGAAACGATTCATAAATAAAAAAAAATCGATTGCTCAAATTAAATTTTCCGCTCCCATGAGAGCTGTAATTGAACTTAAGTTGAATATATGACGCCCCACTATCCATTCCGGTTTGATTTATCAACCTAACATCAGCATTAGCCAATTTTATTATACCTCTGTGAATATTTTCTATGTAAAATTACGACGAATACCGTGAAATAGTTTTCGTGCTATCTGCCCATGGTGAATAGTCACTTTCGAAACTATTCGACCGCAGCCTTCGATTTACCTCGTTTATAATTTTGGTACACCTATGGTGTAATCCAAGTCGCTAAGGTGGCAGGGGACAGGTTTTTTTTTACAGTTCACTGTAGCCAGGGGATGTGTGTCTTCGAAACTCTCTAACTAGAATTTCCTCAGTTCC
>WFKH01011801.1:31859648-31883615 GCA_016163765.1 Magallana hongkongensis
ATTGCTTTTCGCCTGAGAGTGTGTTATGATTTCAATGTCAATATAAATATGAATTGATACGCTTATAGGCTCGGTTAATTCATTAATAATGACTCAATGTGTATATTTACTTCTCCCAAACGAAGTTTGGAGACTTATTAAGAATCTCCGTCATCAGCGGAAGACTTTACTGTTTTTCTATTGTTTCTCTTTCCTCATTATTATTAGGGAAGACCCTCTTGTTATTCTACGTTTCCAATTTCCGTTTCCAACGGAAGACTCTCTTGTTTTTCTTCGGAAATTTTTTATTATTAAGAAACTAGTAAAAATTTCAAAGTTAATCTAATTCGTACCAAACTAATTTGAAAATTGAAAATTGTTAAATCGTACTTCAACTTTTTCGGAATTTATTTTGGTAAGTCTTGGATTCATTAAGATTTTTATTAATTCGTACTGTCAATTTTACTTCTGACATTAACGGAAGACAAAGTTGTTGCTTTGCAACGAGCTTTGCTCTATAGTCTGTCCCAAGATATTTATACAGCACATTTGGACGATTTTTAATAAAAATACACATATCTGTGAAAGAAGTGCAATTAAAATAGGTGAAAGAAATAATTTCCAAGATAATTTCATTGACACATTATCATCTTTCACTCGGAAAAATTCACAGGAACAAAAACAGATTCCTTATGGAGATCTATAATGGGGAATGTTTACATCTTTTCTCCATTCGGAATACACTCGGAATACATCAAGCAATTTTTCAACGTTATCATCCGGGCTTGCTGCAATACAGAATCCCCGTAGACATCACATTTTTTAGCATTGTATTGAAACCTGATAAGCTAATAGGGGCGTTTAGACTGAGAAATCTTGGAAATTTTTCATACTTTTGAATGAACATCGTTTGAACCGTGAGGTATTTATAAATATCAAGCAATTAAGCAAAATCTGAATTCAGGATATCTTGGGTCAGACTATAGTTATTATTATATCTTGGTAATCACTCCAATTCTCAGCCTTTTTTCGACCGATTTGGATGATTTTTTTTCAGGTATATTTTTCTTTTGGTAATATCTTGTCCGGAAAGCATTCATATCCCCGAAATTCCTATTCGTTAATAAATTATCTCCCTTTTCGTACATTTTTCGAACATTGTTTTGTCCATACGTTTTCTAAAAACCATAATAGCTAGAGACTTGAATTTTTTCTTAGATAAAGCCATCATTAATAATGATGCCTATTGCTTTCTGATTTAATCAAAAGACCTTTTCCTGGAAGCTCGCCTAGACCTGAAAATATTGATGTCAATTTTTCTACTTGAGTTTTTACAAAATTGGCCTTTGATCTCGAATATCTTTTTTGACTTAAATATTTTTAAAACAAATAAAGAATCTTAAAATAATTAGGATTTACAAGAGCTATAATTTGACATACAGAAAAAGGGAAAAAGTGGCTGTCCCTTCAAATTAGGGGCCCAGATGGGTCTAAAACTTTCATCTATTGTAGTAGCTCTTTACCGAGAAATGTTTTGTAATATGTAATAGAAGTAAAAATGTTCATAAAACAGCTACTTCCCCAAGTATCAAAATATTACACTTATAACTTACGTATTTAGGGGTTTAAGAGGCCAACAGACCAAATTTTTGATCTTTAATATCTCAAGATAGAGAAATATTTTGAAAAGCAATATAGAAGAAAATATGCTCAGAAAAATGTTTTTATTGATATGCCACCATAAATATTTCATTAAATGGCGCCGATATGGAGATAAAGGATCAGCCCCTAAAAAATTCCTTTCCAGATATCTAGAACGGTTGTGAATTTTTTAACACTTGTTGAACAAAATATGTTTAAAATTACAAGAGCTTTTATTTGATATCAAGAAAAAATGGTTGGTACTTCACATTAGGGGCTCAGGTAGGTCTAAAGTCTTTCCTCTATAGCTCTTTACTGTGGACAATTTTGTTATACATGTATGTTATAGAAGCAAAAATATTCATAAACCAGTAACTTTCCTAAGTATTAAAATATTTTTCTTATAACTTACGTAATAAGGGGTTTTAAGGGACCAGATGACCAAATCTTTGATCCTTAATATCTCAAAAGGGAGAAATATTTGAAATGCAATATAGAAGAGAAGATTCTCAAAATAATGTTTTTATTTATGTGCTAACATAAAAATTTCAATAAACGACCCCAATAAGGAGATAAAAGATTGTACAATTCTTAAATTTCAACCTCTTTCTTCCTTTTTCTTAACGCTTAAATTGTCCACCGCGTTTCTCAAAGAAGGCCAAATGGAATTATACAAAACTCTAGGATATAATAGGCCTGCATATCTAGTTATGCACCCTGGTTTGATTTTTTTTCATTAAGGGTTAGCCAATAACATTTTTGGGGGAAAGGGGGTCAAAGGGGTGTGGTTTTTAACATAGAATCCTATGGGAAAAATCTAAGACTCTATTGTCGCGGGGGTGTTAAGGAAGCATATGGAATTTGAATTATATGTAATTCCGTGAAAACACAAATCGTAGTTATTATGTACCTATTCAAATATTTAAACAACGAAACGTAGATGGTTCCTACCCCCAAATCTTAATATAATATAACTGGTCACATTCTGGTGGCCGGTAATCGGCCTTAAATTACGTTAAACAGTAGATGACAGTTTTGAAATATTGATTTAACGATATAGTGCCAAAGGTTCGTTTATCAAAGTCAACTTTATCACCAACAAAAATGTCAACATTACAACTAGTGTTATTGACAGCAGTGCCATTAACAACTATCACAACAGCTAAAGTACAGACTTCGTCAACTACGACAACATCAACAAAAACATCAACTACGACACCATCAACTACGACAACATCAACTACGACACAATCAAAAACGACACCATCAACAACGACACTATCAACTACGACACCATCAACCACGACAACATCAACAACGACATCAACACCTAAATTAACGACACAAGCGATGTCCTTAACAACAACACCAACAACAAAGACAACAATGACACCAAATACAAATGCAACAACATTAATGAAATCAAAGTCACCATTAACATCAACGGCAACCACATCAGCATTAATAACGTCAGATGGAAATGGTAGGTATATTCATTAAACAACATGTAACGTTTAAAATTTAGAAATTTTAGTTTTTTTAACCGGGTTTTCCAAAGGAAAAATCCGGTTTTTGAAATTGTGAAAATGGCGGGCAGGCGGGCGGGCGGCTTTCAAAAGGGTACCCCTATTCTACGGATAACTCCTCATACAGTTTTTAAG
Source organism: Magallana hongkongensis (assembly GCA_016163765.1). NCBI lineage: Eukaryota > Metazoa > Mollusca > Bivalvia > Ostreida > Ostreidae > Magallana > Magallana hongkongensis. The sequence goes on from WFKH01011801.1 coordinate 31,862,930, forward strand.
ATAGGAAATTGATGTTTTGCTGATCAATTGGACATATATCAGAAATGTGCACATGACTTGGATTTTAGTTTTTGATAATTTATGAAAAAAATACCAGCTGTTGAACTTAGTCCTTTTCTCGATGAATATTGCCTATAGGGTACCCCTATTGTACGGATAACTCCTCCTACAGTTTTCAAGATAGGAAATTGATGTTTAGCAGATCAATTGGACATATATAAGGAATGTGCATATTACTTGGATTTTGATTTTTGATAATTTATGAAAAAAAAAACCAGCTGTTGAACTTGCAAATAGGGTACCCCTATTGTACGGATAATTCCTCATACAGTTTTTAAGGTAGGAAGTTGTTGCTTTGAAGATCAATTGTACATATATTAGAGATGTGCATATTACTTGGATTTTGAATTTTGATAATTAATGAAAAAAATACCACCTGTTGAACTTGGTCATTTTCTCGCAGAATATTGCCTATAGGGTACTCCATTTCTCTGGATAGGTAGTGTTTATCAATTCAGGGTTGACATGGATTATGGATACAGTTCACATAAAAGAAAACCCGGTTTGCTGTCACATTGACAGCTTTTCACTTGTCTCACGTTCGTAGACTTAGTACATAATATACGAGGGATGACCAAAAAGTTGATGGACAATCGCGTTTTTGTCATTTTAAACGGGGTTATATATTCATTTTGTATACCAAAATATATTTCATAAAATTACAAATCAAACTAGAGTTGTTTTGAAGGTGTTCTCTAAAATTAAACTAAAATTTGACTAATTTCAGTGTAAAAATTGTCCAAACTTCGTAATTGAGGTTTTAGATATGAATATTTACAGTTTTTATAAAACATACCAAAAGATCATAATCTTCAATTGCAAAGTAGGTAGTATTGTGTACGTCATTTTCATACGTAATTTGAAGCCGTTTTTAAATAAGCAGAGGGTTTTTGAAAGATTTTACAGCAAGAACATGACTTAAAAACGGAACAGCGGGCCATCATAAAATTCAATGTCGTATTGGGTAAAACACCGATAGAAACGAAAGAAATGATGGAGGTAACAGGAAAAATATCGTAATAGTTCAAGATCATTAATTTACAAGTGACACATGAAATTTAATGATAGCGTGTGCGATTGGACCCTCTGACCGACGGTGAATGCAGCATATAACTCTCAGGTAAACCAAGGACTACGACGTTATCAAAACGTCGCTATAACTCAACGTCAGAGTGGGCCTTGCGGCCTGTATAGGCAATATAGGCAATGCATAATTATATAATTATAACACCAAAGCAAGAATGTACATTGCTCTAATTTTTATAATATACATTATTATACTCAAAATTAAAATAATATAATACTTTCCTGAAAATGACGTCGCTATTTTGAATAAAATAACATGTGTCCACGAACATTTTGGACAACCCTCGTATATAATCAGAGTAACCTGTGCAGGATAATTTTGCCAGTGCCAAGATAGTTTTTTATTTTTAGGTTTGTTTTTTTTTTTTTGGCTTCCGTCTGGGATGCGGCTTTTTAGTTCTTGAGTAACTTTTACCTTTTAAAACAAATATTCCAAAGAAAAATGAAATTACTTCTCATGCAAAAAAAGTGAGATACATCGAAAACAAATTTGAATCTTTGTTTGATTAGTTTATAAAATTGTGTTTTATCCGTAAAGCTTCCACTAAGTAGCTGCAGAACTGTAGCTCTATGGGAAATTCGGGTCAAACAAAAACTTGTATATTCATAGCGCACAAAAAGTTGCGCATTGTTTTGGACTTATTAAAATAATGTATGGATAGATTCTTTAGATATTTTCATACTAAAAATTCCTAAAAGATTTTACTACTAATTCACCACTTCACTTGCCTCAAACGTTTTTCTAAACATCCTATTAAACCGGCCTCGTAAATTGAAGCAGTTTAAATTCAAAATGTTGGAATCAAGAGTCGCCATTTTTTACTTCTAAACAAACCACTTCGTTTCAATTTATGAGGCTGCTGAGTGTGTTCAAAAGATAGTCAGGGGCAAGTAAAGTTATGACATCTAAAATAAAATATATCAGAATTTTTTTGTATTAAAATTTTCAAAGAATAAAGTCTTAAATTAGGCTAATAAGACCAAAAACCTTTTGTGCACAATAAATATACAGTCGGTTATTTGTATGATGGAACTGTAGCTCCACAGTCCGTATACCCAAATTCCCCGCATAGCTACAGTTCTGCAGCTACAGCTGAAGAACTAATGGATTTCTCTACATTTGCCATCCAACAAAATTAACAAGGTTCGGTCCATCATTATCAAAATGCCGCAAGGTTACCTATTACTAAAATACCCAGCGTTTAGTTTTTCATGTATAGTTGTTGTTTAAACTTAGTACATGTATTTGGTTACGTTTTAATTACTGTAAAAGTGCTTATTTACGTTTGGGGGAAATTTACACTAATTACGCGGTAAGCTTAAATCGAGTAAAATACCCCCACGCGTATGGTAAAAAACTCAAAACTTTAGTGTGATAAATCATGCATCCACGTATTTTATACCTGCGCGTATTGTTTGACCATAGAAAACGCGTACTTAACCACCAGCGTAATAACCACTTTTTTTTAACAGTACTTATTACGCTTAATTGGTTATTTTATTTGATTCAATTCTCATTTCGTTTCGAAAATTAATAACTTGTCTTAACATTGTTTAGCAACAACTATCTGTAAATTAATACTTCAGTTAAAACATTCTCAACAGACCCAACTCTAATCATTTTGAATTTTGTTTACGTCCTCATCAGCAACAGCATCAACGAAAACAATCTCAACACTATGGTCGTCTTCATTTCAATCGATGGAAACATCATATCAAACAACAACAGAAACAAAGCCAAAGCAATCCTCGACATCAGAAACTATTTGCATAACGACATCAGTGGATAGAGTTACTGATAAAGATACATCCTTTTGGAACATGTTTGGAACTTTGGAGAAGAAAACAGGTATATTAAGTACAGTGTGTCCCAAGTTATTGTTTCCGTCATTTTTCACGATTTTTGATGAAAATGCACATACCTGTCAAAGAAGTACAAGTGAAAACGATAAAAGGGAAAAAAAACCTAGATCTCTTCATTTACACCTCATCTATTTTCACTCAGATAAATTCACACAAACAAAAACAAATTTCTTAGGGAGAAATGATAATGGGAAAATAATAATGGGAAAAATAAAAGAAATATAAAAAAAAAAATAAAAGAAATATAATGGGAAATGTTGACATCTTTTATCATTCGGGAGTCACTCGGAACACCTCGCAAAATTGTCAACGTTATCAAACGGGTACCTTCATGTCGTAGACTTTATATTTTTAGCTGTGTATTGAAATCTGACACGCTAGAGGGGCGTTTTAAAGGAGAAATCTTTTTTCATAGTATTGAATAAACACCGTTTTAACACTGATGATGAAGTATTTATGAATATTAAATAATTTAAGAAAATGTGCTGCATAAATATCTTGGGACAGAGTATAGTATACCTACAGAACAGAGAAATTTCATAGTTTACTTGACTTTAGATAATAGATACTACAGTGATTAACTTATGTTTTTAAAAAAAAATACTTTAATAAAATAAAAAGATTTATTTAACAATTTTTAGAACACAATCCAACTACCACAATAACGAAAAGAACATCAAATCACTCAATGGTGCAGAGTTCTTATCGAATATTTTTCTCCAGTCAGCTTTAAAGAGTCTTTTCATATGAAATAAAATAAACTGCACTGAATATTTCAAGTATCCTAAGTGGCACTGTGTTGGTTTAAACCATTTCTTGCAGGCACGTAGCATCAGAGGGGCCGGGGGGCCTGCCACTTTTTCTCGCAGCAAACATTTTCTTTAAATTAACATACGAAAAAGGGAATTATCGTGGAGTTGCCCCCCTCACTTATTTGGGGGCATGTAAAAAAAAATTGTAGTGAAAATAAGGAAATTGAAGTTATAGGTATACTACGCTACGCTGCCCCCCCCCCCCCCCCCCGACCGGATTAGGATTTTCATGGTTTTTTTTCTTATTGTCAAGAAGATTTTTTGGATGAGTCTGCCCCACCCCCTTTCAAAATCGATGCTACGTGCCTGTTTTGGGGAGAATGACAATTTCCCTATTTTGAAAATAAACCATGTTCAGGTTTGTACAAATAAATATGTTTTTAAACTCTAATATTAACTAATATTTTAAATAATAATAAAAATGTTCACATTTATACAATATGTTTCAAAACTCAAATATTAACTATTTAAAATTTTGTTACAAGTATATGCTTTTCCTGCACTATAACATTTGGCTTTTTTCTTTTTTGTAGTTATTTTGCTGATAGGATTAGGGGTTTTAGAAGTGACACTGATTGTTGTTGGAGTTCTTGCAGTCAAGAGATATCGGCGAAAAAAGTAAGTGTATTAAATTAATGTAGATACGCTTGTACGCGCGGACATGACGTTAATGTTTTATGTTATTTGTTACACCCAGTGCTCATGTTGAATTATGATATTAGTTAATAGTTATGGAACATACAAGAACCCTTATCAACTATAGGTTCATTTACCTTATCGTGCTGATCACTTTTTATTTTCATCGCATCCAATATTTTAAAAACCCAGAAGGAAATACTATTAAATACACATTAACAAACGACCGAAGTCTCTGCCTTCCTCCTCAGAACCTAACTCCGCTTTACTCTATTACTTTTTATTAATTTATTATTTTTATTTTTATGTTTGTTTTTACAAATAACAATATTCGTGTATGCCAAGTCATACGTTAATGTTTAGTGCGTCATCAATATCCCAGTAAGTGAAAACGACTCACAAAATCCAAAATTTATCTCTCTCTCTCTCTCTCTCTCTCTCTCTCTCTCATGCCTTTATGTCGGCAAAGCGTCAGATAGCGACTAAATTTTGCAAGCGGCTATTAACAAAAATATGTCTGTCTAGTAGAAAAAAAATAAGTTCATTAAATTGCTTTGTAAAATAGTTCATGGAATTTCATTCGCATTTTATATGTGCCAAAAATGCATATAAGTCTTGTTTTTAAAACACATTATTGATGAGGAAAAAAAACTCCTCACTAAATTTCTTCGCAAAAATAAAAAACAAAAAAAACAATATATTTGTCAAAACATGGCTCTCTGTGAAACTATTTGGTATAGCGGAAGCTTCTACTTTGACGCTGTTCGGTTTTTTGTTTACTTTTGTAGTTGTGCTTTTTATAGAAACACTTGCAATTTGCATGCCTATAGCCAGGACTTTGCTTTCAGCAAGCCCGGCTAAGAATCAACAATCTGTTTAACCAGCAGTAGAAACTCGGACACATATCAACTGACAGTTGACGCTCAGACCGAATTTATTTTTTCCATATTCATATTTATAACAATTGAATGCTTGAAAGATTCAATACGTGAAAATCAATTTTTAAAAAATCATAATTTTAAACAGGCATGTTTATTGTTATTTGTTTTTTCAAGAAAATCCAACCCTTCAAGACAGGCAAGGAAGAGAAATGATGACCATACCTATTCACTTAAGCGACAAAACAGCTGTGGAGAAACAAATGTCTATGACGAAATTGACATCAATGATATAAAGGAAGAAGAAGAGAACCAGTATAAGGAACTTCCAGAAGGTGTATACGATACAACCCTCAAGCGTCGGTCTCATCTAAAAGTAATCGGAGAACGAAAACCAAACTATTCAAGAGGGAGTATTATCAATATGTTTCGAACCTCTTCCTTTTTTAGAAGGAAGGTTAATGAAACTTCCGTAATGACATTCTCATCATTTAAAGGTCCAATACAAAGTCAAATTGGTGAGAAAAAGTAATCCGTGAAAGACAAAGTTATTTGTGTAAAAAAGATAAAAGTGGAAAAAATCAAAAGTCCCGAGACACGATTCCGAAAACCATTTAGCTTAACTTCTTAACACATGGATTAAAAAACGATGGAAATCAGTTTGTAGTTCATGTAATTGATTTTTTCGCGACTTCCTCCGATTTCACAGACGAATCTAAGGTCAAAATCCACAGGTTATACTTGAAAGACTTTGAACTTCAGCGATCCGTTCATGGCATATTTTTTGTAAACTTATAATGTATTATGTACACATATAAGTGTATAAGTTAGACGGGAAATAAGGAATTAGGCTTTTAAAAACATTTGAAATGGAAATAAAATTGTAAATACTTCATCCCTATATAGACTTTGAATCCCTAATTAAAATTTAAGTCATAGAACATGTTCGTTTAAATTGGCTTAAAAGGCACATCTTTAAAAATAGGAAACACAGCAACATTACCGGATTTGAAAACAATGTGGTTCTAATGGTTTAATAGCATAGTGTTTTAAAACGTGTGAAAGTTAGGTTAAAGAGAGTTATGACCAGTTTTTACATGTTTAGTAAGAGAGTCAACTATAACCAATGAACCAAGCTATGAATAAAATAATGAACGTTTATCATTGAATAAAGTATCTTTTAACCAATTCATGACATTTCCTTTCCTTTCATCTTATATTGTTTATTTTATATAATACTTTATTTTTTTTTTTATTTTATTTACTAACATGGCAAAGGACTATTTATTTAGCTTTTCTGCTTTATAATCATTCTGATTCCAATTTGTAAAAAGGGGAAAAAACATTTGTACATATGTGTATAATAATATCAAACTTTGGTAATAGTTAATCATAACTACGTGTACTTTTTATATCGTATATATACTCAGATTAGTTTTGATAAACAAACTTTAAACTGCTTATTTTCAATTTTAACCAAACCAGCAAAAATTCCCTTGTGTTTTTTTTTTACTGGGCATGATAAGTATGAGTACTACAGAACTGATGACTTTCTTAACAGCAACACTTAATATTATATGAACTTTTCCGTGTTGAATCTGATTCATTCGAAAAGCATTTGTTATAGTTAGTAATATCCTTTAAATGTTGAAACCACGCTCACCATAGTGATTGAGCACTACAGACAATATAACACGGCAATGGGGTGAATTTAGTAATTTATATAAAAATTATTCGTACGTGAAATTAATACTCGTACGGTTCACTGTAGTTTTTTTTTTTCATTAAAAGGGTACGTTTTAAACAAGAAATTTGGCAATGAAAATGAAATTAACCTAGAATGATTAAACGTAAGTTATACTGATTGCAGTTGAGCTGAGTTATAACAGAAAAAAACATCTTTACACAAGAATCTTTGCTGCATTCTAGCTGCAGGTATGTAGCTCCCGGTCTGAAAAAATCGGATGGAGGACCTCCATACGATTTTTTTCAGACAGGGAGCTACAGACCTGCAGCTAGCTGCATTCAAACTCGTGACCTGCGGGTCAATATAACCAAATGCTTCATTCACTGCATGAGTTAAGAAGACAAACAAAATTAATATTTATACAAGTTGTTATACGTGGCAGAAAGGACTGTGGTACAAAGTATTAGTCACGCGGTGTAGAGGCGCCTTTTCGCTAATTGGAGTTCAAGAGCACAAATAAGGAAACGTTTTTAAATCGAATGACATGTTGTTTAATAAACACACTTTCCTGGGTTAGATATTTTTTTCTTTTATACATGTCAAATTCAAAAATATAAAGGGGAGTAGGAAACTGACTTTTAAATTATATACCTAGTACAAAAATATGGCGTTTGGTATCGAGTGGTTAGTATTAAATTATTTCTAATTCCTTGAAACTGGTCATTTTTTTTTAGTCGATCAGTTTTTTAAAAGTTAAAACCGAACAAACTTAGTTAACATGCTTTCAGTTAGATTTACGATTGGTCTATTCGCCTTTTAATTTCACTCCTACAGCTTAAAAAAAGGGAGAAAAGGGCCCGACCGTTTTGTTTACATTTTCAGAATTTGTATTGCTTGTGTTGTAATCAAACAACTTCGTATGACACAAAATTATTATTAATATTTATGTTTTTAATTTACTATTAGAAGGAAAGAATAAACCAGTCATTTTCAGTTTTATTTAATCATGCCTCTTTTAAAGATGCTTGATATTGTTGTTTTAATACAGTAAGCAATGTTACGTAAAGAATGAAACAATTGTGATATTCAAAGTCGGAGGAGCAAGGAAAAAATACTAAACAGCGGGATAATTATGCCAGTGCCAAGGTGACATTTTTGTATCCGTCTAAGCTATATGTATCGAAAAATTCAAATATGCCATGTGATAGACCATTGCTTAAAGAGTTTATAACCACCTTTGATATTAATGTATCTCACCTGCCAGGTGGGATATTTACCTTAAAAAAATAAATTCCTACAGGAAAATAATTTTCCCCAAGAAAAAACAATTTTCCTATAGGATATTTCAAATTTCCTACCCGAATAAAAGAACTTCCTGTAGGAATTTAAACTCCGATAGCAATTGAACAAAACTCCCATAGGATTTTAAAATCCGATAGGAAATTTTAATTTCCTATAGGAAAACTACTTGTCTGAATCAAATTCCTGCAGGAAATACTTTTCTCCTCTAGGCAATTTAATTCCTATAGGATTTTTAGAAAATCCTATAAAATTTTCAATATTTCCTGTAGGAAAGTTATTTCTCTTATGGGAATTTTTGTTTTCCTATGAGATATTTTTTTAAAGGTAAATATCTCACCTGTCAGATGAGACACACTAAAAACAAAAGTGGTTATACGAGGGTTGTTCGGAAACTATTGAGACATTTACTCTTATTCCCTGGAGAAAAAGATAAACCATTTAAATTTCACTAAAAAGGTAATCAAGATACCATATCATTGCGAAAATTTTCCAGTCAATTACATAATTCGATCATTTCTGGTAAGCTGACAAACTTGCTTACGTTCAGTGACCCGGTGCAACCCTTAACTCATCGCAACGTCATTTTAACGTGTCTCCTTGCTGCAATGTTTTATACGCCTTACAAACGGGAAACATGAATCATTCTTCATTTCTCAACTATTTTGTTTTTTCATTTTAAGATATCAACGTTTGCATATCTTTTCCATTCTTGATCTTTTTGTGAAAAAAATCGAGTTATTTCTACCCAAAAGTCAACTTTCTGTGAAACGTCTGTTAAAGTCATTCTGTACATATTTAAGAACTGTTGATATCAGTTTTTGTGAAAAAGGTAGTAGATATTTAGTCCCTTTGTTTTAATTCTAGTTAAAAAGTTAGTAAAAAAAAATCCAATAAAATGAAGCTTTTGACTCATTTATATTGTATAGTTCTTGATTAAGCAATTACTTGACCTGTAAAGGTCTTCTTCCGTGTTTACCACAAATTTGATGTATATTCGCTGCGCCGCCTTGACGCCAAACTTCAATAAACCGACGTGGTCAGATTTCTACTGCTTGGTAAATATATTTGTACTATCTCCGTATTTCAACTCGAACACTACTGAAACTTGCGCACAAGTTAGTCACAATAAATAGCAAAATGAACATATATAATTTGATTTCCTTTACTATAAATTTTTGGTCCACCGACACTTAGTAAGTTATTGTTTAGGTTTGATAATCTACGAGTTTATGCCTGCGCCGGGTACCCCGACCACTGACTTCTTTATGTGCCGTCGTAAACAAAATATTAAATATTTTTAAATATTGCTTTTTTTAATTATTTGTTTAGGCTTCTTCAGTGTTTATGCCAATTTTCACCAATATTTGTCACTTAGAAAGGAAAATATTTGTGTTGTCTCAATAATTTCCGAACAACCCTCGTATACTCTCTAGACAATGGTCTATCATTTGGTATATATGGATTTTTACGAAACTGGATCTTAAGCGGGTGCAAAAATGCCACCTTGGCACTGGCATAATTATCCGGCACAGTGTTACTAACATTTTATCTGTTCTATACATCATGATCTAATTACAACTTCCTTTTGCAGTTAGGATGAACAATTCGAAACACAGGTGCACAGAAATAATTAGATTAGTGTTCAATTTAAAAAAAAAAAATTCTTAATTATTTTTTTGTTACTGCTAATGACACAATTGATTCACAACATCCAAGATGTATTTAAAAAACAGTTACACAAACGCTGTAGGAGACCCACTGATATGTAAAATCACGTTGTTTGTCCAATTCCATGTCCACATATGTATGTTGCAAGCCAATGAATAAGCCGAACTATTGATCGAGAAATGGTGCTGAGCGGAGTCGGTTGAAGATTTTTGATGCGTTTAAATTTAGTTCTCAGGGGAGTAATCCAGTATATAAAAGGATTGATAGCATAATTGATTAGGAAATACTATGATACTTACATGTAGAATGATATCATAATATTCCAAAGGCCAAAATACACATACGAATGACTCGTCGATAGAAATGACATCAACAGTTAGGTACGGTATCTGAGATACTATAAACACAATGACTATGACATAGGCAGTTCCTGTCATGTTCGACAGATTCTGCATATTTCTGACATTTCTCCCTTCCAAAGAGTTAATTCTTTTGAGTTTTCGTATCCTGGCGCAATGAAAATACAGCAATAGAAACAGGGCAAACACTATTGTAGGAACGCTAATAAAAGCATGATAAGATGGATGTAGAATAAAACCGCGGCATCTCGAAAGTTCTGTCATTATCAAAGAGTAGCAAAAGTGTATGACGGTCAGAATCACAAGAGTTACAAACGCTCTAAGGGCGGCATAATGGTACTGATGCGATTTCATATAAACAAGAGGTTCGTCACAAGAACGAACATTCCATACGCTAAAAATACGACATTCCAACACGACCCCAATACGGGGTGTTGTTTGCTACAGAAAAGGCGACACAAAAATGATGTGACAAACCGTATGTTTGAATGAAGTAGTCCTCGTTCAGAAAATAAAGACACTGCACTCACGTGTCGCGTTTAGAAGCAGAGAAAGTAGATCCGTCAGTGCTAATATCAGGATACACATATGCGACGTGTTCTTGTACAATTTCAGTCGGAACAAGGTTCCAATCACCGCCAAATTTCCAACGGTCCCTACAAGTACGATGGACAAAGCTATAATTGTGATTTGACAACTGTGTGGAAATATCCGGGGAGCAAGGGAGAATAAAAGTTAAGATGATTTGTTCTCTCCGGAGGTAAAATCCATCTTGGGGCTACAAATGAAATAATTGTGTGTTTTCTGAACCCTTTGCAGTACTTATAATGTGCCTCACAGGGGCGAAGAAAGGAAACTTAACTGCGTAGAAGTTATAAGACAATAGACAAGCTATTTGTCTTTAATCAGTAGAAAGGGGATGGAACTGACAGAAAACTGGGATGTACATGTAAGGTTAATAAACCTTGTTGTAGCTTATACACATTTTCAAATGCAACCATATCATTATGTTGATCAGTTATTTACTAATTAATATAGCTTAAAGAGTACCTGCAGTGCCGGTCATTTTTTGATATTGTGGAGATCTATGTGGAAAAACGTCATCCTGAAAATTTTACTGCGATCGCATAAGCACTTCTCGAGATATTTGGGGAAAACCCGATTTCACACCTGAACGGTTTTTGAATCAAGCCGATTTGGCGCGAGATGAACCGTGACATCACGGGGTCAACGCCGCTACATGAGACACAAGAAAATTGTATGAAAACTGTTCGTTTTTCGCATTGTTTTATCGATATATGAACAGTTGTTTCTCTATTTTTTTTTTCCATTTCAACCCAGGATGACTAAATAAAATGTTGTTTGAGTTTAAACTCGTATTTTATCGTACAAAAATGCCGAATTCGGAAAATTGTTAGATTCATGAATTTAGTCAAATATGTAACACACTTCGAAAATAAATGAACAGTCTATCTAGCAAAATGACAATCAATTAAAGCACTATTATTATAAGAAACATATTTTCTTATTTTTCTGTTAATATTGTCATTTTGGATGATATTTCCATGACATTATTGATAATACATATTTTGTAAATGGTATAACGTGGGGTCTATTCCTCGTATGAGACATAATATTGCCACTATGTCACCCGATTATTCATTAATACTAATTTCGAACCAATAACAATCAAAACAGCATGCATATAAAATAAACACAGGAAAAAAAAATAAACACGGGATTATAAACGGATCAGGGCGAAAGTCCAAAATAGCTGCATAATATTAATGCAGTCTAGCTGTTTCGTATTCTTTAAAAATATGATATGGAATTTCATTTTAGACTTATTTACATCATTTGTCATAATTTTAAGTTAATTTAGATTTTATAATGATTCGGCGTCAGTATAACAACTTAATTAAGCTATTTGGAGTATAAAGAAAGTTGCACTTTATTAAATAAGAAATTGAGACTAAATTAATGATCAACGTTATTACTTCCGAAATAATTACATAATAATTGGCTGAATTGTAAATTTTGTCATTTTAAAAGTGAGTAATTCAGTAACAATCAAGGCATTTATTTTGAACGTTAGCTGGTTAGTGGTTACGTTTTGTTAGTCTGATTGACAGACTATACACATGTATTAGCTAATGAACGCCTGATTTTACACAGTCTAATTTTTTTTATGATAATAATTGAGGAACTTATTATACACAAACCAATTTACCAGTCTAGAGGTGTGAAACTCCCCTTTGTTCACCAGACCCGTGTACCATGTGTATACATACCCCAGATATACACGTGTCTGGAGCAGTAGCTCCGTTAGTTTACCTGTTTACCTCTGTCACTGTTTCGGATCATTCGCGTGTTAAGTGATATTGTGTAATCAAAAAAGGAATAATGAACATATTCTGCCCATGCAAGTGTTTTAAGATATCGTAATCATCGGTAAAAATGCGACGAGAATAGCAAATTTTAAAATCCTTTAAAAATAAATCTGACTGTAACAAAATATATACTGATACAAATTTATAAATCTACAATACTCAAAATAACTAGATACCTCAAAACATCAGACCTATATCAATCATTTTAGCTGTAAAATCGAATTTATTTTGTATAGCTTTGTATGGAAATTTCCCTCCTGTTCACCTCCTGACGTCACTTCCGCTGAAGCCTCGTTATCGCCTAATTCTATTTTCTCTTGATTGGATTTCTCAAAGCAGGTAAAAATAGCCATTTTGAAGCGGCGTAACTCCGTTATTTTTGCACCGATTTCGATGCGGTTTTTGGCATTAAATTCTGGTAAATAAATTCTATGACATAAGTTTCACATGGGTTTGGCTGCAGGTACCCTTTAACCCAATAGCATCAGTATATGCCATCAAATCTACAAGGAATACGGAAGAAAAATATGTCATTTTTCCAAAACATATTGATAGTCGAAAGGGAACCAAACAAAAAAAAACAAAAAACAAAAAAACGTGCGAAATTCAATTTGTTCTTTCCTCTTGTGACCTATTTTACTTTATAGGGAATTTGTGTATTTCTTTTCGCAGACTTTTCAGTCTTTTCAGCTGTCACGCATACTCATAGAACTATATCTCTGTCGAGTCATTTGTTTTATGTATCTCTACTTCGTATTGAACAAAACGATTGTAATTTATTTTCCCTAATAAAATTGTCAGTGTAACATTGTACGTTCACATTTTACTTAACCAGTTCAGTGGCAATTCGGCCGCTAAAGATGGTAAAACTCATACAGTATGACAATATTCTTAATCAGACACCGACGGTCGTCGGTCATAGTAATGCTATTCATTTTTATATTCGACAGTAGTATAAAATATATTTATCTCGTTATCTCATATTTCAGCAAGTCTTCTGATTTCTGAAAACATAGAACTGTCGCCATCTACTGTGTTAAGTATCAAGTCCCCTGGTTACACAGAGGTCAACTATAAAAGCAATACAATCTACACATGGAATGTGACAGCACCTGCCGAAACAAAAGAAATTTTAATTGATATCGACATGGATATTATAAGACCGTCTAGGGGTTTATGTGAAGATTATTTAAAGGTATTTATCCCATTCAGTAAAGTTTCATATTTATTTTTGGTAGATGGTTAACATGCTATGCAATATTGTGTTTTCATTATTAATATTATTCGTTGAACATACATTTTCCACAATTCAATTTTAAAGGCTTATTAAAGGTAGAGAAGTGACATCACTTTTTACAAGCAGGGCCATTGTTCACAAACTAGAATATCATCAGGACCGTGAATTGGACTAAATTAATGGAACTTCATGCCTAATTTATATGAACATTAACAAAAGAACAGAATTCAAGCTATTTTCTAAAGTTCACGATTAGAAATACCACTCAAATTTAAAAATGTCTTTGGTTTTAAGAACTTAAACTATTTCAAAATATATGTAGAAAGAGAATTATCAATATATAATGATTAATTGACCCTTGTTCAAATATCAGATTCAGGAAATTGATCCCTCCGGTGGAAGATTTACAGTATTTAACGGATGTGGTAAACTAACAATGAAGACAAACGCTCTGGGGAATCGACTACTCATAAAACTTGTCACAAACTTTGACGACTTGATTTCAAAAGGATTTGAATTAAATCTAAGAGGTAACAATCTCTCACTATTTCTGAGAAATCAATAAAGTTTTGAAATATTCTTTTTGTGAATAAAATGCCGAATTGAAAATTGAAACAAACATTTTTATATTCTTTTTTGTAAATCGATCAGTATGTAACGTGCTTTGAAATAGTCTTTTGAATAGAAAAAATCGTAGCCTTTAAAACTTTAACTCTTTTTCTGTAACAAGTGCTAAATGAACGAATAACAACATCAGCATTAACAACGATAACAATTTCTCCATCAATATCAACTTCTACAGCAGGTAGAGTATATGTCATTTATTTTACTATTGATCTATATAACGAATAAATGTAGCATACAAATGTAGCAAAAACATGTACTTTTAAAAGATATAAGAATATTCAGCTATACTGTAACAAATAAATATTGGCAAGAGGTTGGTTTGAAAATTAAACAGACATATGTGTTAAGTATTTCAATGGCATGTAATTGAATTGTTATTTATTGAACACATTTTCACAATTTGCTATAGAATATTTGTTATTGTTTTAGTGCGTAGAATTATAGATATTTTAATTGCCAGAAATTGGTTCAGAATAAATCTAGTTATTACTTTTCTTGTATGCAAAATTGAAATGCGGTCCAGTCTAAGAAGGAGAATAACGACGGCAGCTACAAATAATATTTCGACATCTAAATCGAGTTTACCTGTTTCACTTACAACACAAAAGAAAAAAATACTTAACAACACAGGAACAACTAACGCATTCCACGTATTCAGCACTCGCAATGACGATTGAAACAATGTTAGACGACATCACATCAGCCTCTTTGGGTATGTTTGCTTCGATAAACAATTAAAACGTATGCTAATTATTTCATAGAAAGAAGAGATTCATTTCAAATATTTGGTCTATTTTTTAAATAGTTTTTGATCGCTACTTACAAACAGGTGAATATTTTTTTCCAATAAAATGAACATGCATATTAGAAATGACACACTCAGTTTCCATAATTGACTCAAAAAAAGAAGAAGAAAAAAAAATCAGAAAAAAAACTCAAAAGACGAAAAAAAACACCCAAAACAAATGGCAGTGCTTTTGACAGAAATACACGATTGCCAAAGTTACAAAACACGTTTTTAAACGGAGCTTAAATATCAACCATGTTGATATGCGTCTTATAAAAACTAGAACAGTCGTCAAACTTTAGAGTAAAAAAAAAACAAAACGCCAACAGTTAAAATAGGGCATATCAAGCGGATCTGCAATACAAAATAACCATACTATGTCACAAAACAAGGACTACCGAAACACTCCATGCATTAAGCACTTCAAATTGCAACGGAACCAAGACATTGCATCAGTATGTATGTTTGCTGGAATACAAAAAGGTATGCTAAACATTCCTTATAGAAAACACATTTATTTTTACTATTCATAAATTTGATCTGTTTTTAGCTCACCTGAACCGAAGGTTCAAGTGAGCTTTTCTGATCACCCGTTGTCCGTCGTCCGTCCGTCCGTCCGTCTGTCCGTCCGTCTGTAAACTTTTCACATTTTTGACTTCTTCTTTAAAACCACTGGGCAAAATTAAACCAAACTTGGTACAAAGCATTCTTATGAAAAGGGGATTCTAAATTGTAAAAATAAAGGGCAGAGCCTTTTTTAAAGGGGAGATAATAACGAAACAGTGAAAATAGGGTGCATGTCTTTGAAAATCTTCTTCTCAAGAACCACTGCACCAGAAATGCCATTATATATACAAAAGCTTGTATGTATAGTGAAGATTCAAAATTATAAAAATCGTGACCCCCATACTAAATCTGGGGCTCCAGGCGGGATTCAAAGTTTAACATAGAAATAAAAAGGATAAATGTTTAAAAATCTTCTTTTCAAGAACCACTGATCCAGAAATACCAATATTTATACATAAGCTTGTATGTATAGTGAAGATTCTAAATTGTAGCCCCGGGCAAAAACTGGGGCCCCAGGCTGAGTTCAAAGTTAAACACATGTAAGAAAAATGTTTAAAAATCTTCTTCTCAAGAACTACAATGCAACAGTTTGGAATATTATTATGCATACATCCTTGGCAATTGTAGATTCTAAAGTGTTAACATCGTGACCCCCGGACTAATACTGGGGCATCAAGAGGGGTTCAAAGTTTAACATAGAAATATATAGGAAACATGTTTAAAAATCTTCTTCTCGAGAACTACAATGTCATACTTTGTGAGATTACTATTCTAGGATCCTCAAATAGTGAAAATTCTAAATTATAGAAGCGATCTAATACTGAGGGCCCAGAAGGGGTTCAATGTTTCACATAGAAAAATAGAGGGAACATGTTTAAAAATCTTCTTCTGGAGAACTACAATGCTTCGATTTGTGAGATTACTATGCAAGCATTCTCAAATTGTAAAGTTTCTAAATTGTGGAAGCCGTGACCCCCAGACTAATTTTGGGGTTCAAAGTTAACATAGAAATATATAGGGAACATGTTTAAAAATCTTCTTCTCAAGAACTACAGTGCAACAGTTTGTGAGATTACTATGCAAGCATCATTGGCTATTGTAGATTCTAAATTGATAAAAATCGTGACCCCCGGAATAATACTGGGGCCCCAAGACCCCCAGACCAATACTGAGGCGCTAAGTGGGGTTCAAAGTTTAACATAGAAATATATATGGAAAATGTTTAAAAATTTTCTTCTTGAAAACTACAATGCTACAGTTTGTGAGATTACTATGCAAGGATCCTCAAATAGTGTAGTTGTTAAAGCCAACCATAAATCCCGGACCAATACTGGGGCCCCAGAAAGGGGTTCAAAGTTTAAAATAGAAATAACATATGCTATGAAATAGAATGTTACAAGGAACTGTTGTTCAGGTGAGCGATGTGGCCCATGGGCCTCTTGTTATTTGTGTATGACAGTTAAATTAAAAAAAGTAGCACATACAGTAAAACATCTTTTTCTATATCAAAATAATATCAGAAATGACATTCTCAATGAAATAAAAAAAACTATCAAACACCTAAAATAAAAACCTCTCAACACTTGCAAACTCTATGCAATAACTAAAGAGAACACATTTTAAAATCTAAGAAAAAGTCAATTCAAGAATGAGTTTTTCTCCATCACTTTTACAAATTTAAATCATTCTTGCTGACAATTTTTTATTTACGCGCGTGTCCAAATATTCGTACGAAAATTAATAAGCAGTCCATTAATATAGTAATGTGTACATAATCCGTTGTTTCCTTTAGAGATTCAAATAATATTTTAACATGTCAATTGTTTTATCAGGACAACGCATGAATTTGGATGGATGTTTGAACAGGTTCGGTTGTTGAGACTGTGTGAAGTTTAAATACTTTGGAACAGATCAACTGCATGATATTTAAATCGACTAAGTATTGGAGTTTTTTTTCATCGGCATCTTTTAACCCTTTGTGCTTAGTAATTTTTCTATAGTAAAACTCCAATCAGGTTCTCTAAATCTATGTGTGTGACTTTTGAAAATACCTGAACGTTGTCCAAAGGCTTGTGAGCTGTGTGTGAACAAGTTGAGCGTGATTTTCCTAGATACGAATTGTGGGTTGCATTGTTATCATGAAGCAGGTTTCACTGCCTATATAGTAATTTCTATATCGAAAATGGTCTCATTGAGAGGCTATAAATATCAATTAAAATATGTCAGACCATATATATTTATTCAGATTAGGTTTTATTAGCTTAATTCAAATATAAAAGGCCATAAATACAGACTAATTAATGATGATCATGATTAATAAAATTTATTAATTTATAAAAATAAATAAGAGTTCAAGAGCTTCTATCTGAAATATACCTTAACTTAAATAAATTTTTTTTTCCGCGTACTTGATATTTGTCGAACATTCTTCCTGGTATTGAACCTGACTCTTGATTTGATATATACCCCTGGGATGGGCTTCTTAATAGCATTATTATTTAATTCTGTAGAATTGCTTAAACCATAGACCTGTACGTGTTGGCATACAAGGTCGCTTGTGAATTATATTATTAATTTTCGATACTAATTCGCGAACAAACTGTTCAATTCTCATAAATTCACAAGTGAAATATCATTGGGTATGATACAAAACATAGCACAGTTAGGTTTACATTTCCAGGTTTTGAAAATTTTATTTTCTGGCAATTAGACATATGTTCCCGGCCCAGTTTTACAAGGCTGTTGTAAGAAACATCATACAGTTGATAAACAAAAGAGAGAGAGAGAGAGAGAGAGAGAGAGAGAGAGAGAGAGAGAGAGAGAGAGAGAGAGAGATGTAAAATTTAAGACTTTCATGCAAGAGATTAAATTGTCCAAGAGGTTTTGTTATTTTGGATGAGAACGCTTCTTAGCAGTCTCATTATTGAGAATAAATTTATGTCATATTAATCTTTACAGATAGATACAAGTTCAAAGATTTCTCATATCGCCTAACTGTGAAATACAGGTGAAAAGGTAAAAGAAGTTGCCAAGAAGTTTTCTAATGATTTGTACAACAAAGTTAAAAATAAGTAGTTAGGATAAATATGAGGAAAACGGGAAAAAATGTATTTAGAAAAATAAATTCTACAGTAATGGTAAAGTGAATATTTAAATGATTAATAATTAGATTAAAAAAGATTCCAAAGTCATTTTACTTATGAAACATACGCTGAAATTTAAGATTCATTTGTTCAAAAAAATTAATTTATAGATACAGTAAATAAAATACATGTACAAACTGTACAATCAAACTATAATCGCCAATTTTGTATGATTTGAAGCGTAAAGCATTAATAAATGGCCAGCATTATTTAAATTTGCCTATAATTGCCAATAGTAAAAAAGTGGGGATGTTCTTAGTACTAGTAGAACTAAAGAGGAACTCACACCACTAACTTTAATTTACGATGAAGTGATACATGTAACTACATGTAAACTCATAGACACTAGAGGATGGTCAGAGTAGAGCTATTGCATCAAATACAAAAGATGCTACCACCAGTTCCAGCTTTCAGACCCAGCATTCAGCTCGAAAAGAAACGTCAGAAAATCCTCCCAGGTGAAGTTGTATCCGTCAACAGTATGTTCATCTTCTGCACCTCAGAAATACACCATTTATGTGCAATGCAGACAGAATCTACTGTGATGGACGATTTACACAACATCACACAACTTCGACAATATCTTTATCATACATGCCCGTGACGGGTCAGAAATGCTCCAAGTCTTCATATTTCTACCAAAGTGAGACTAGGACACCTACAGCAGACTCTTCAAGCTTCAGCTAGATACTAGTATATGCCAACGTCACAACCAGATTTTCCTACCAGGCAACATCAGTAAGCCTGTACTTCTAGTTTGCTTCACTTAATGTTGTAGTAAAACCTTCCCCTGCAGTAGAACTTGCATTATGCCAGTTCTTCTACTGTAAAGTTTTTACAGTAAATATTTAAAGGGATATCCAAGAGTTCGGCTTACAGAGAGACGACAAAGGCCATCCAGATGAAAACACATTGTTCGTTGTACAGTCGCTCTACCACTTCTACCACTGGCATGCCTAAGTTGAGGATTACTGGCCACTCACCCTAGCAAATGCACCAGACGAGGTGACTGTGTCGAACTCACAAACTACCTATATGTAACAGAGACGCAGAAGGCAGCCCCCCCCCCTCCACTTGGAATTACATCCAGACCGTTAGTTTGTCTTTATTTTTCAGACAACAAATGTAGTAAGGATGTAAAGAATGCAACGGGTCGTAACATGAAAAAACAATCAATATTATAATGAGAACTATCCCAGCATCTAATACCTCTACTTACATAGTAAAACTTTATTCAGTATTGATGTATATCGACAGTAAATTAGAGTTAATTTCTAATCTCCGGAAATACTCATTTTGACGTCATTTCATTACTCCAAAATTCTGAAGCCAGCAAAGATGATTGTCACAAGTTTGTATATGTATCACATATTCATGTGGGTAGGGAAAACGATAATTGCAAGTAAGTTTCATTCGTTTTCTCTTTCCTCCCTCTCTTTCAACTCTCATCCTACTCTTCCTTAATTATGAAATAAAGGAAATTTGTTTATTTTTTGCTTGTTAATAAACCTAAGGCTCAAACGATAATGAACATCCCCACAATCACACCCACTCCCATTTCAGGGGGTCATTATTAACTAAATG
>WFKH01011801.1:31915657-31928353 GCA_016163765.1 Magallana hongkongensis
TCTGTAACAAGTGCTAAATGGACGAATAACAACATCAACATTAACAACGATAACAATTTCTCCAGCAATATCAACTTCTACAGCAGGTAGTGTATATGTCATTTATTTTACTATTGATCTATATAACGAATAAATGTAGCATACAATTGTAGCATAAACATGCACTTTTAAAAGATATAAGAATATTGAGCTATACTGTAACAGATAAATATTGGCAAGAGGTTGGTTTAAAAATTAACAGACATATGTGTTAAGTAATAGAATGGCATGTAATTAAATTGTTATATATTGAACACATTTTCACAATTTGCTACACAATATTTGCTATTGTTTTAGTGCGTAGAATTATAGATATTTTGATTGCCAGAAATTGGTTCAGAATAAATCTAGTTATTACTTTTCTTGTATGCAAAATAGAAATGCGGTCCAGTCTAAGAAGGAGAATGACGACGGCAGCTACAAATAATATTTCGACATCTAAATCGAGTTTACCTGTTCCACTTACATCACAAAAGAAATATACTTAACAACACAGGAACAACTAACGCATTCCACGTATTCAGCACTCGCAATGACGATGGAAACAAAGTTAGATGACATCACATCAGCCTCTTTGGGTATGTTTGCTTCGATAAACAATTAAAACGTATGCTTATTATTTCATAGACTGAAATAAGAGATTCATTTCAAATATTTGCTCTATTCTAAAATAGTTTTGGTGTTTGATCGCTACTTACAAACAGGTGAATATTTTTTTCCGCTAAAATAAACAAGTAAAATAGAAATGACACACTCAGTTTCCATAATTGACCAAAAAACAACAAAACAAACATAAAAAGCAAAAAACTCAAAAACCGAAAAAAACCCCACCCAAAACTAATGACAGTGCTTTTGACAGAAATACACGATTGCCAAAGTTACAAAACACGTTTTTTTAACGTATCTTAAATATCAACCATGTTGATATGCGTCTTATAAAAACTCGAATAGTTGTCAATCTTTAGAGTAAAAAATCACAAAAAACGCCAACAGTTAAGATAGGGCATATCAAGCGTATTTACAACACAAAACAACCATACTCTGTCACAAAGCAAGGACTACCGAAACACTCCATGGATTCAGCACTTCAAATTGCAACGGAACCAAGACATTGCATCAGAATGTATGTTTGCTGGAATACAAAAAGTTTTGCTAAACATTCCTTATAGAAAACACATTTATTTTTTATATTTATAAATTTGACATGTTTTTATTTGTGTATGACAGTTAAATGAAAAAAAGTAGCACATACAGTAAAACATCTTTTCTATATCAAAATAATATCAGAAATGACATTCTCAATGAAAAAAACCCTATCAAACACCTTAAGTAAAACCCCTCAAAACTTGCAAACACTATGCAATAACTCAAGAAAACACATTTTAAAATCTAAAAAAAAAAGTCAATTCAAGAATGAGTTTTTTCTCCATCGCATTTACAAATTTAAAACATTCTTGCTACCGAAGTTTTATTTACGCGCGTGTCCAAATATTCGTAAGAACATTAATCAGCAGTCCATTAATACAATAATTTGTACATAATCCGTTGTTTCCATTAGAGATTCAAATAATGTTTTAACATGCCAATTGTTTTATCAGGACAACGCATGAATTTGGATACTAGTAGATGTTTGGACATGTTCGTTGTTGAGACTGTGTGAAGTTTAAATACTCTGGAACAGATCAACTGCATGATATTTAAATCAGCTATGTATCGGTGATAGTTTTTTCATAAGCATCTTTTAACCCTTTGTGCTTAGTATTTTTTCTTAAGTAAAACTCTAATCAGGTTCTCTAAATCTATGTGTGTGACATTTAAAAATACCACGATTCTGAGAGAACAAAAAGACTCGATTATCATGAATGTTTAAGAGTAAATAAATATCAGAAAACAAATGCAAATGCTCATGTCAAAATTACTATATATGACAACATTTAAACGGCGATCACATCTTGACGTCGCCGAAAAAAAAGGTATCAAAGTATTTGAGAGGGAGTACATGTATTATTTAAAACGTATTTCGTCCATCTTCTTTATATAAGAGAAGCGTGAATTCCTGCCATTACATTTTCAACATTTAAAGGCCCAACAGTCCTTAAATTTATTACATTTGAACAAATACTAATAAACCAAAATGATGCAAATACGTTCTTCAAATTGTATGCAATTTTGACTGAAACAAAGGTTTCAAAACCGATAAATTTATCAAATACACCTATCTTTTCTGTTTTCTGATGATTGTCAGATTTTACAAATCAAAGGCAACATACTACAAAATGCATTTAATAATCAAACAGCTCATGGATCTACTATTGTAGTTGTACATGTACATTGAACATTGTCCCATGGTTTATGAGATGTGTGTGAACTTGTTGAGCGTGATTTTCCTAGATACAAAATGCGAGTTGCGTTGTTATCACGAAGCAGGTTTCACTTTCTATGTAGTAGTTTCTATATAAAAAATGGTCTCATTGAGAGGCTATAAATCTCAATTGAAATATGTCAGACCATATATATTAATTCAGATTAGGTTTTATTAGCTTATTAGCTCACCTGAACCGAAGGTTCAAGTGAGCATTTCTGATCGCCTGTTGTCTGTCGTCCGTCCGTCTGTCTGTAAACTTTTCACATTTTTGACTTCTTCTCTAGAACCACTGGGCCAAATTTAAGCAAATTTGGTACAAAGCATCCTTATGGGAAGAGGATTTTAAATTGTTAAAATATAGGCCGTAATCCTTTTTAAAAGGGATATAATTATAAAACAGTGAAAATAGGGTGGGTGTTTTAAAACAATCTTCTTCTCAGGAAACCACTGCACCAGAAATGCCAATATTTACATCATACCTTGTATATATAGTGAAGATTCTAAATTATTAAAATCGTGACCCCCGGATCAATACTGGGGCCCCAAGAGGGGTTCAAAGTTTAACATAGAAATATATAGGGAAAATGTTTTAAAATCTTCTTCTCAAGAACTACAATGCTACAATTTGTGATCTTACTATGCAAGCATTCTCCAACAGTGTAGATTCTAAATTGTTAAAACCGTGACCCGCGGACCAATACTGGGGCCCCAAGAGGGGTTCAAAGTTTAACATAGAATTATATCTGGAAAATGTTTAAAAATCTTCTTGTCCAGAACTACAATGCTAAAATTTGTGATCTTACTATGCAGACATCCTCAAATAGTGTAGATTCTCAATTGTTAAAATTGTGATTACCCGGATCAATACTGGGGCCCCAAGAGGTGTTCAAAGTTTAACATAGAAATATATAGGGAAAATGTTTAATAATCTTCTTCAGAAGAACTACAATACTACAATTTGTGAGATTACTATGCAAGCATCCTCAAATAGTGTAGATTCTAAATTGTTAAAACCATGACCCCCAGATCAATACTGGTACACCAACAGGTGTTCAAATTTCAAAATTCAAATATACTGGTATGTAGAAATTGTTTGAATACAATTTGTGAGATTATTATGCAAGCATTCTAAGATAGTGTACTAGTAGATTCTAAATTGTTAAAACTGTGACCCCCAGACCAATACTGGGTCCCCAAGATGGGTTCAAAGTTCAACATAGAAGTATATAGGAAAAATGTTTGAAAATATTCTTCTCAAGAAATACAAT
Source organism: Magallana hongkongensis (assembly GCA_016163765.1). Taxonomy (NCBI): domain Eukaryota; kingdom Metazoa; phylum Mollusca; class Bivalvia; order Ostreida; family Ostreidae; genus Magallana; species Magallana hongkongensis. The sequence goes on from WFKH01011801.1 coordinate 31,919,330, forward strand.
GCTACATGTACGTTAAGTTACAGTATTTAACTACGTATAAGCATCCTCATATCTTCATATCCTCATATCAAGGTCACATTGACCTTGTTTCACTTTTTATAATTTTGTATAGTTCATTTTACAATTTTGTTATCTTTTATATGTTGAGGCCTAGGATTAGATTGGCCAGTAACTGTTGATGCATCTTGGATCCTAAGATATCTTAGATCCGATGTCCAAAAAAAATAGGCTTTATTTTATATGTTGTTTAATATATTGTCAAATCTTGGAATATAAGAGAGATTTTAATACTTTTAAGAAGTTTCATATTTAAACAGATACAAGAACTATCGTTCAGGGGAGCGATGTGGCCTATGGGCCTCTTGTTTAAATTTTAAAAAGGCCATAAATACAGAATAATTAATAATGATCATGATTAATAAAGTTATTAATTTAAAACAAAATGAATAATTGTTCAAGAAGAATATATCTGAAATATACAACAACTTAATTTAATTAATTATTTTTTTCCCGTGTACTTGATATAAGTCGAACATTCTTCCTGGTTTTGAACCTGACTCTTGATTTGATATACACCCCTGTGATGGGAGTCTTAATAGCCTTATTATTCAAATCTGTATAAAATGCTTAAACTATAGACCTGTACGTGTTGGGATATATGACCAAGGTCGCTTGTGAATTACATTTATTAAATTTAGATACTCATTTGCGATCATACTGTACAATTCTCTTACATTCACAAAATTTTACTGCCTTAGTGAAATATCATTAGGTATGATACAAAACATTGCCAGTTAAAGTAAATCTAAGTTAATTCTTCAAGTTACGGGTATGGTAAATTTTATTTTCTGGCAATTAGGAATATGTGTCACAAAGCTGTTATAAAAAAATCATTTAGTTGATAAACAAAACCATCACAACATGGACTTATTTAAAGATAATCTTATGAGAGAGAGAGAGAGAGAGAGAGAGAGAGAGAGAGATAGAGAGAGAACAAGCTGTAAAATTTAAAATTTAAGACTTTCATGCAAGAGATTAAATTACTAAATTACCCGAGAGGTTTTGCTATTTTCGATGAGAGAGCTCCTTAGCAGTTTCATGATAGATGATAAATTTCTGTCATATTTATCTTTACAGATGAATAAAAGTTCGGAGATTTCCCATTTCACCTCAACTGTGAAATAAAGGTGAAAAAAGGTCAAATTAGGAGTTTGGCTAATAGGAATTTATCTATAGTACTTTGTAAACACGGAACTTGTAAATTGTCGAGAAGTTTTCTAATGATTTGGGTTTTTTTAAGGAAAATGTATTAAAAAAAATAAATTCTACTGTAACAGTCATGGTAAAATGACAATCAAAATGATTAATTATTAGATTAAAAATGGGTTATAAAGTCATTTTACTCATGAAACATTTGCTGAAATATAGGATCATTAGTAAAAGGAAATTAATTTAGAGATACAGTAAATGAAATAAGTGTAAAAACTGTAACATATTAAGTATTTTTCAATCTGTTAACGTATATGTCTAAAATCTTCATCAATTGTATTCAAAATAATCGCCAATTTTGTACGAAATTTTTAAAATGTTCAGCATTAATTATTTGCAAGCATAATCTAAATTTGCCTATAATTGCCAATAGTTAAAAAGCTTGCTATAAGATTTGGGGATGTTCTAAGGGTCTGTCAAAGAATTTAACAATAACAAGTAAATGAATAAATAAATGATTCCCATGTATATAGACTGATATGTGTAGTGATAATCATTTATTTACTAATTATCAACAGCTTGACTTAAAGACTAGCAAAGGAGGCAGACATAATGATTCGAATGGCTGTAAAAGCAGAAGAACAAGATAGAAATATTTATAAAAACTGAAAAGCGACAATTTGTACCAAGATTGATAAACCATGTAAGGTTTGTCAACCATACATTCGTCTACCTGACTGAACGGCAATTAAGGGAATCCAAATACATGTACTAAGCCCAAACAAGTAGAACCATTCTAACTTCAATTTACGAGGAAGAGATACATGTAACTAAAATCAAAGACACATTAAAGGATGGTCAGAGTTGAGATATTGTATGAATAAAGGAAATTTGTTTATTTTCAGTTGTTGTTACTGACCGTAAGACTCCAACAAACGACAATGGTCAACTCCCGCAACCACCTTTACCCCCACCACCGGTTCAGGGGGTCATAATTAGACCCTGGGATACTAGAAGTTCCGTGGATCCACCGGGTTTTCCACGACCCTCTGGGCTAGGGGGTGATCTTACAATGTAACCCTTTAGAAGTTCATTAAGGGTTGTTAAATGCTTTATTACTAAATCATAATTCTATTAGTTTTTTAAAGTTAGTGACACATTTTTCGGCATGGATAAAAATCATTTAAACACTGAAAACATAACTTTTTTTTATAAATTAAGAGACAAGAACATGTGAAAGTCACTCAAAGGTTACTTAATAATTTGTTTTAACTTTTTAACAGGGTCCCTTGATGCTAGAATATAATGCTACAGACTTTAGTAATTGTACAGAATGCACACCAACCGACTGTCTTCTGACAGATATGTTAAACTGTGACAATTCTGCTGAAATGGATGATTTTGTTCAGATGTTTACATCTCAGCCCGTGAACTCTGTGAGTACAGGTAATCATGGTATCTCTTACAATCAAGATATAACGAATTCACAGAGCTCAATGAATAACAACACTGATTTGGTGGTGCAGCAATCAGATATAGAAAATTCAGATTCCAGTCTGGAAAATTTGCCAAGAGATATTTATATTTCTAAACTTTTAGACGTGTGCAAACAATGAAAGTACCGTATGCTGGTACCGTAATGTATTGTGTTTTCGAGCTAAACGCATCAATGAGTGTCCACAAGGTAATCTTGTAAACAGAAAGTCTACAAAATGTGGTACAAGCGCCGAAAAATATGCAAAAGATTGCTTTATATTGTACATGTTCACCCAATGTGAGAAATCTGGAATCGAATACGTTTTTGACAAAAACAAGAACACAAATCAATCTAAAATCAACCTGGTTGGAATTAGAGGAAGCCTTCGACTCGACAAACAAAACAATCGCATCTCTAAACAAGCAAATGCAAGATCTTCGATCAAAGCACGATCAGCTAAAAATATATCATGAAAGCTCCAGGGATGAGGCCACATCCAGGTTCTCGAGATACGACGCCAATCACAAACTAACATCTAATATGAATCTGATTTCACTGAATTCCTTAATTTCCAATCCAAAACTAATGACAAGATCAAAAGGCTAGCAAAAGTCAGTTCTACATGTCAGAAACAAATATCAGCTATAGACCCTAACAAAACATATGCAAACGCCGTATCCGAACAAACTAAAGCGTCACCTACAACGCCAGACCGAAATGTGCAAAAAAATACGGATGAATGTCGCAATGACCCCCCAAAAAATCATTCAAAACTATTAATGAGACTATCGCCGAAAAAATCCACAGCCTTCGAGTCGACAACCCAAATAGAAAAGATTCTGCCGTATGGAACATATCATCTGTTCCCAAACCGAGTACCCCAAACCGTACCCCAACCTCAAGCTTGAGTGGAGACGACCCCCATGTCCGCAAGTCTAACGGTACCGTTACTAAACAGGTAATTCTTTCACGCTCGGATGAACATAATTGTGTGGTCGAACCCTGTGCAGATAAAAGAAACTCTGTGGGTGGATCCACTACTAATATGACCGCACGAGCAGTGAAATATAACGGTGATTCGTGTATAGTAACGATCGATCGAGACTCGCGGAAAGAGAACCCGAGACATGAAGATGACGTCTTCATAGGCGTGACGTACAAAAAGTTATCTAGATATTATATATCTTGTATACCTAAGGAATCCACAAGATACGGCATTGCAAACTACATAGAGCACATAGAGGTGTCAAAGTCAGTCATTTAATCCTCTTTAAACCAAAAAACGGCGGCCCATTTCTGTCAGCAAAAGTGAACGTCTCGCCACAGTTTGCTAGCACCGTTGAATCTCCTCATTTCTGGCCCGATGGTGTAAAATGCAGACGCTGGCTAAGTAATCGCGAATGGGAACTCAAGTACTTCTCACTTGAAGCCAAGGAATCGGCAACGAGAGTGTTCCGCAGCCAACACAATGACTAAAAGCAGAATAATAGAATACTGCAACTCAACAATCATAATGTTAAGTCGTATCTTTATTCAAGTTATGGTTGTCATAATGGCTTGGAATGTTCGTGGAATTATTTCCTCTACGCTCTGTTTGTCATCTCTTCTAGATAGAGAAAACTGAGACATTGCAATACTTACTGAACATAAGCTCAAAAGTGAGACTAAAACGTACTTAGATTCTATTCATAGCGATTTCTACAGCTTCGTTAAAACCGATGACAGCGACCTAGTACAAGGCATTGGTACTACATATAACACTGGAAAAGGTGGTGTGGCTATTATGTGTAGGAAATCCCTATCCTTCTCAATCAAAGAAATTCCATGTCCTGAATCAAACCGAATCATAGGCGCTGAACTTTCTGATAAAGAGGGTGGCAGATGAAACATCTTTGGCGTTTAACTACCATCCGACCATAACTTAGATATATATATGCACAGGTATTAACTATCGTCGAAAAATTGTATCACTACTATTCTGCGTATGGCAAAGTCATTCTAGGTGGCGATTTCAATGGCAGTTTACTGAATCAGCAACATACCGACCAACAAAAATCCAAGTTACTGACCATCGCACTTTACCCTAGTCCAAGAAGGCGATGGAGAAGTACGCTTCGATTATTTTACACTAAATTTACACATTTGTCGGGGTAGTATGACTAAATAAATAATTAAATTTACACGATTTGAAGTGTATAAACGTAACAATTGTAAAACTTTTGCAGAATCTTTCCTTATTATAGAGAAAAAGCAAGGAAAATTTTCGACTCTGATTAGGGTAAAGCAAATTCATGACTAGGGTAAAGCTTTTTAAAACTTTAAACGTGATTAGGGTAACGCTTTAAGAAATTTCTTATAGACAGCATAAATGTCTTCTTATATACTTTACAGGGTCTAACGTGCGAGTACCCATTATTGCCGAAAAATACACAAGTTTTCTCAATTACTCACTTCATGTAAGCTGTCATGTAAAAATTTCAATGCAGATCTCTGCACTGTTCATTAATTTTATATGAGTGATTATTTTTATTTTATTCTCATCAATATCGACTCACTTTAGACTAAAAATAAACCCTGTCCATGACCTTCAATTTACAGGAAGTCGAGTACCCATTATTGCCGCTCAAATCTTTTCGTCATTTTTCCAGTAATTAATAGGTAAAAAGGTCAAAATTTTAAAAGAATCTAACTAAATGAGATAAAATGTAAGAATATAACATAAAAAAATATATCATAAACGCAATTCAATCAAATTATTTGCAACATTGTTTTCGATTTCCATGCGGCCACAAACACACAAACGGAGGAACATGTGTTTCACATGTCTCGAGACAAATGATTAAAAAAAATAAAGAAATGCATTGTTTATTTATTAAAAGCTTTTTTAAAATAAGTTTTATTATGTCCAGTAAAATAAATAATGTGTGTGGAAGTTAATGGCAACGCTTCTAAGTTACACCGCAGGTGCGTGGGGATAAATCTTTGATCCGCCTCAAGTTGCAGACAAAATGGCGTCTTACAAGCAAGCAGACGCTCGGTTTTCTTTCTTAAATATTGTGTAGTACAAATGGTATCTTGCTTATTTTTGTCAAATGTTATAACACGGAGGTATATATTCTTCCAAATTTGGACCTAACCAAAAAATTCCCTGTCATCAAAGTGGATTACAAGTCAAACATTCAGTGGCATGTGTCATCGCACGGATACCGATAAGATACGTTTTCATAGGCTTACCTTTGTTAAGGTGAGCTCCGAGATGTTTAAAGTAAATTTTCTTCGTTTCCAACTCTTATAGTGTTTTAAAAATTATTTTATTTATTCATGTTGGTTTGTAGCTAAAAACAACAAATAGATAGCGGAAATCTTATTGTTTTTATAACAATCGGCAATAATGGGTACTCGCACGTTATCTTAAGGGGCTATTTTGTAAATTAGAAACGCACTCTTCTAGCAAATCGATAACCCATTGCGTAAAACACCTCAACACTGAAAAATACACGATTTAATTACACGTATTGCTATGATGATTACATGTAATATTTAATTGAAAAAAATTGCCAACTTATTTCAATAATAACAATGTTATGAACAAAATTTGTGTTCTATAATGATCATGTCGACAACACGCGATGTTAACCCCCTTCCTCGCAATCATGGCACATGTACTTTAACGCATATTCCCGTTTCCCTGTAATTTGATTTTTGTCTATTACTTTACGATTGAGAACTTGTAATTTAAGAGTTAAAATTTAAAATTTTAAGCTTTTTATTCAGCAAAATATCTGCACGAAGAAGTATTTGTTACCATTGCAGCGAAGTAGTGAATTTCTGGTCACATCAGGCGCGTAAAGCCTTACGAGGAAAGCTTGCGATAACCGTGTATGATGTTTCATCAGGTTAATGAGAATTCATCAGAAACATTTCACGCATAGAACACAATTTAACACTGTCCTAATCTTTTAATCAAACTTGTATTCTTTTTCAACAAACACAAGAATAAGACAGATTTGAAACGGAGGCTGCCGATTAAGAATGTCTATATCGTTTCCGTATCGGTACAATATTCAAATACGCAATCCGTCAACATGTTTTATACGGCTAACAAATTATGACTTTCATAGGCAATCCAAATCAACTATAAGTGACACTGTCATGTTGTAAAACGCATGCATTTTTTAACACCATGATTGTGTACAGTTATCACAAAAAACCTCAGACATAGGCTAACTCATCCTGTTTATCTTTTGGTATTTGATTTCATTGGGTGGTCACGCGTCTCTGTTATGTCAACGGCCAATAGATATTAATCTATTTTAAGATGTATAGTACAATTTTGAATATTGACATTTGCAAATATGCTTCCTTATATGAACCTATAGAATAGCGAAAACGTTCAATTCTGTGTGAACGTTTCCGTGACGTCACAATGATAACCGCACGCGCTTATCGCTTGTCGCTTGGATTATTGTAAACATAAAATCTCGGTAATTTTAACAGTTCTGAACGATTTGTCTCTCTCAAACGTAAATATAAGTAATAAACAGCAATGTTAAAAAGTAATACCAATAAAAGGTAAAGTGCGTTACCCTAGTCCGTTTCTACACAGTGATCATCAAAGAGGGCACTATTTCCCTAACTTCTGATCACTTGCCGGTTGTAGCAACATTTGACCTTCACATATATCAAGACACCAACTCAATTACTCGGAACAAAATTACCGGCTTGGCATAAAGCTACTCCTGAGAGTTTGGCGGAATTTAAATCCAAGTTACGAATGCTCTTGCACGTAAAACAGCGCAAAATCTTCAAAACAAATCTGACGTAACAGACTTTTTTCACGAGATTGACGATGTTTTGCGCGAATGTGCAGGAAACACTGTGATACACACTTCCTATGACCCTTTTACCCGACTAGACTGGACTAAATCAATCAAAGAACTTCATGACAAGAGCTAAACGCCGAATATGGCTGTCCGAAGGTCGACCACGAGGTATGAACTTACTCATCATATCGCGAATACAAGAGGGCAAAGCGTTTGTTCCGAAATGCTTTGGACAGAGAACATTCTGCGTACATGGGCAAAGTATATGCAGACATTGATAAGGCAGCTGAAGTAGATTTGCGTCTTTTCTGGAAACTCACAAAGCGCATTAAACCAAAAACATCCAGATTATACCCCGCCGAAATCATCAACTCCACAGGCAAAAAGAATACTGACCCAGATGGAGTTGCTGAAGCGTTTGCTAGTCACTATGAAACCCTATACAGCTGTCTCGTAGACCAAAATTTTGACGATGACGTAAAGAAATATATCGATACAAAAATTTCCGAAATAACAGAGTTATTCAAATGTGACCTTCGTACGTTACCAGGCGGACAGATCACATCAGATGAAATAATATGTGTCGTTCAATAGTTGAAATTTCGTAAAGCCCCGGGCTATGACCTAATAACAAACGAACATATTAAATATGGAGGCGAAACTCTAACACTATGTATTGAGATGCTATTTAATGCAATCGTTGACAGTGGCCAAATCCCCACTGAATAGAAAAAGGGACTCGTTATTCCAATTTAAAAAGGTTCAGGAAAACCAAAAGATTCCTGTAAGAGTTACAGGCCAGTTGCTCTATTGCCGTGCATTTTCAAAATATTCGAAAAAATAATTCCATCACACATAACTAGTCAGATCCTACAACGAGCCTCTATAATTGTATTTGAAGTAAACACTCTTCCTGTTCCATTTTTCCTCTCGCGTGTGAATGGTGACATGTTTAGGTATGCTCCTATCAAAGTTAAATGGTTTCATATATGAAATCCTCTATCAGCCATTACTTCATCACTAGAGGAAATATTGTCAAGGTACTTGCTGTCACTAGTTATCCTCCTGTTAATTATATTCCCACTCCAGAGTTTTGAAACAAAAGTAAAAGCACCATTCGGCCGAATGGCAACAAGTGATTTGAGAGTGTTGCGAGATTTAAAAAGTGGCCACAATAATGATCAATCTTAATATTGATGAATTTAAAAATGCAAAAGAATTCATTGACGAACAAATTTACAATGCATTACCCCGTTTCCCCTTAAGTATCTTAAGGTGGTTTGACCGAAATTAAAGAATACAATAGTGTTTCAGATCATGTAAACAATAGATTTTGCAATCTCTATAACAGTTTTAGAATAAGTACATTTATAGATTGATTTTTTATTGGATAAAGCTGTTAAAATATGTACCTAGGTTAAGATTATATACATATTTCCTTGTTTGTGAGTATAAAACTCGTGTATCATTGACGATTTACTGTAGTGTGTTTGGTTAGTGGCGTTGAATGCAACA